>OY992891.1:23089915-23182415 GCA_963921405.1 Cepaea hortensis
ATATAGTCAGCTTGTCTTTGTAAAGTGAATTGTGTAAAGCAGAAAGTTTCGGAAAGAAAGTAACTTGTGGTTTAAAAAAAAAAAATTGTTGACTGACGACAATACGACCTACAATTACACTCAACGCCATACAAACCTAATCAAAACTTAGTGACAAGCATACACACCACATCAAATAGACGCTAATTTATTTCCTCCAAAAACAAAGCAGGTTTTCTGTGCCATCTGAAACCCTTGCCCATAGAGGTCATTTGTGTTTTGAAGTAGCGACCCTACAGTTCCTAGCCCGAATTTCAACCGTGCTCCACCGCATCCAGGGCACTTGAGTATATTTTTCTTTCTATATACTTTCGGATGCAAATTTAGGCACATATTGTAAGTAGAACACAATTGTAAATTGTTCACTTTACTAACAACTTGTAACAAATTGTGTGTCTGATATTTCATTTAAATTTTCCATCATGTCTTCATTAAATGATTTCATCGATATGGGGTTAAAGTTAAAGTTAACAGGTGATGAACTAACGAAGTGGAGTGAGAAGAAATACTCTGAATACCACGAGCGTGAAGAAAGAGCAGCTGAAAGAGCATTAAAGCAGGCAGAGACTGAAAGAGCTGCCAAGCAAGTAGAGGCAGAAACAGCCTTAAAGCAAGCAGAGGCAGCAACCGCAACAAAACAAGCAGAACTTTCTGCAAAGACAAAACAAGCAGAGTTAGATATCGAACTGAAAAAGGCAGAGATAGCAGCTCAAAGTAAGCGGGAAGAGCTGGAATTGCAACTAAAGATTAAACAACTTGATACTGAGACTGCTATAAACAAAGAGTCTAAGAAATCTGAGAGACTGGAGAAAGAAAACCAGTACAAGAAATATCAAGGTATCGTAAGAAATTATACCTCGGGTGACTGCATTGCAGCCTTCACCCAAAATTTTGAGACTTTAATGGACCATTACCAGATTCCATTGTCAGAATGGAATATAATTTATATGAGAAGTTTATCAGGGGAGCCTCTGAAAGTCATAGAGACTATCCCCAAAGACCTCAGAAAAGATTACCATTATCTAAAATCAAAGATTATGGCACATTTTATGTTAGATGAGGCAGGTTACAGAGAACAATTCAGCAAGTTGAGCCCCAAACCGACTCAAACGTTCTCTGACTACCTCTGCTTAGTCCGAGACATATTTACCAAATGGACTTCAGCAGCTAAAATTGATAAGAACTATCAAAAGTTAGAGGATCTTATCATTAGAGATAAAGTCATTTCATCCATTCCATCAGCATTTTCAAAATTTTTGCAAGAGAATGAATGTACGAGTGTAGAGCAGATTGAGAGGCGTGGTTCGGCTTATTACACAGCCAACAAACATTGTTTTGCCAGTGAAGCTACTGATACAAATTTTGTAGCATCGGCTAACTATGACAAACCCTATAGTAGGCAAAAACCTTATAAGCCTACATCTGAGAAGTACAACCATTGTAAATATTGTAGAATTTCACATCATCAAGGCGAGATGTGCGACAAGAACCCCGCATATCTTACATATTTACAGAACATCGTAAACATACAAGATAAGGAGGGTAAATCCTTTAGAAATTTGCGTAAATGTTTCCTCTGTAAGGCGTATGGACATTATCGCCATGATTGTAAAGGTAGGCAAATGACCAAGAAAGCCAATGCCGCCTTATTTGATAGTTCATCATCAGATGAAGAACAATCAGAGAAACACCCTGTGAACTCAGCACAGGCTTTTGATATGTTTAACGCAAATAAATGTACTGTTTGTAATACCTTTTATGAAGATGGCATTTTAACATGCGGCCACTCCATTCCTATTGCCAATGAAGAAGCTAATTTGGTAATAGACTCCAAAGGCAGAATAAACATCCATCAGGGATACGTGAATGGCAAGTCTGCTACAGTCCTTCGGGACACGGGAAGTTCACTGATTGGACTGAAGAGAACGTTCATAATGCCTACAGACTATACAGGCAGGCACGTAACATGCAGAACATTCTCTGGCAATATTGAAAAGTATCCACTAGCATGGGCATATATTCAAACACCTTTCCTCACTGGGAAAGTAAAATGCGCAGCATTAACAAACCCTGTGTGTCATATTATAATTGGAAATTTACCAGAGGTAAATGATATGCCTCATGACATAACATCTCTTTGCATAAATGAGATCACAACATCACCATCAAATGTCATCATTGATAATGTTGTACCACCTAATGAATGTATGGTAGCTAATGTAGCAAAGTTACAAATTACTGACTTAGCCAGTCGACCTTTTGAGAAAATATCTGTCGACATAGTGGGCCCTCTTAATCAGATAACAACCAGAGGGAATAAATATATATTAACCATCATTGATCAATGTAGTCGCTGGCCTGAAGCGATTCCGCTAAAGAACATAACTGCCAATGATATAATGGAAGTTTTCTTCCATATATTTTCACGGATAGGATTTCCAGACACAATCCAATCAGATAGGGGAAGTCATTTCATTGCCGCATCTACTCAAGCTTTCACCAAAATGTTAGGAGTGAAGCAATGTTTCAATTCCCCGTACCATCCTCACTCGAGTGGAATTATAGAAAAATTTAACGGTGATTTAAAGCATATGCTTGCTAAAGTCACGCAAGAGCACCCCAATAACTGGGACGTATATTTACCTGCTATTCTCTTTGCTTATCGCGAGGTGCCACATGCTAGTACAGGTTTCTCTCCTTTTGAACTTATCTATGGTGCCAAACCACGTGGCCCATTAAGCATCTATCATCAAATGTTAACTGAATCCACTCCTTTACTCAAACCCATATCATCATACGTATACGTTACATCATTGCGTGAAAGAATCATCAAATCTTGTATAATTGCAAAGGATGCACTAAAATTATCTGGTGCTACATATAGACAATATGCTGACAAAGGTAACAGGACAATAACGTTGACACCTGGACAGGACGTTCTTCTTGTTCTACCTAGTGACAGACACTTATTGACCGATTCTTGGCAAGGACCATTTAAAGTGACGAGATAGATTTCACCTGTAGACTACGAGATTCAAATAAAAGACAAACACAAAATATTCCACGTCAATATGCTAAGACCATATTACAATAGAGACAACGAACAAGACGATACAACAGCCTGTACAGTGATAATAGACCATGAAGATGACGAGGCTAGTGACGAAATTCCAACACCTGCATTAGACACGACAAACTGCTTGAAGGAAATTAAAATCAACCCAAAGTTAACTCAAGCAGAAACAGACAGTTGCAAACATCTCATACAACAGTACAACACCATTTTCTCCAACAACCCAGGACAAACAGAATTAGTACAACATCACATCACACTCACGTCAAATACACCCATAAAATGCAGACCATACACCATTCCATTGCATTACAAAGAACACTTACATCAAGAGATCATTAGCTTAGAAAAAAACAACATCATTAGACGATCCCAATCAAATTTCTCATCTCCAATGGTCATAGTACGCAAAAAGGACAACACAATAAGACTCTGTGTCGACTATAGGAAATTAAATAAGATAACTCTTTTAGATCTAGAGCCAATGGCCAACTCTGAAGATCTGCTGACAGAACTGACAGACGCTAGGTTCTTTACGAAGGTAGACATGACTAAAGGTTACTGGCAAATAACGGTAGACGAACAGAGCAGACATCTGACAGCATTTGCCACACCTTGGGGACTGTACGAATGGTGCAAACTTCCATTTGGGCTTGTCAATGCCCCAGCGACATTCGTACGTATGACACGACTTCTACTAGTAGACATACCGAATATTATTTGTTACATAGACGACATTTGTGTTCACACAAAGACGATGACAGACCACATAAAGACATTAGAACAGACATTTGAACGCATTAGACAACACGGACTGACGGTAAAGCCTGCAAAAGTAGACATAGCCTATCAGGAAATATCCTTCTTGGGGTACAAAATATCTAATGGCTTTGTCACGACAGACGATAACATTGTGTCCAAGATACTAAAACTCTCACTTCCGACTACGAAAAAGCAAGTCAGAAGTTTGTTGGGACTTATAAATTATTATAGGCAGTTCATACCAGATTTTGCTGAACTAACCGACTAACAAAAGATCAACCCGAGAAAATTGTAAACAATCAATGCCTAAAATTTGCATTCCAGAAAGTATTATCTTATTTTTCTGATAATAGCTTAAACAATCCCATTCTAAAATTGCCCAATTTACAAATCCCTTTCAGATTACGCACAGACGCGAGCTCCGTGGCGATTGGGGCAGTCTTGTTACAGGAGCACAATAACATCCTACATCCTGTGTACTTTGTCTCCCGAAAATTAAAACCGAGAGAACGTGCTTGGTCAACACCACAGTTGGAAGCCCTAGCTCTAGTGATGGGTATAACTAAATTGTCCAGATTCCTCCTGGGACGTCATTTTATTGTGGAGTCTGACAGTAGTCCATTGAGATTTATCAATTCAGGTGTACCTTCCAACCAAATGATAGCTCGCTGATCTCTTAAACTTCAAGATTACAGCTTTGAAGTTCGACACATTGCGGGCAGAACCAACACGATTGCCGATCTTTTGTCCCGTTGTCCGACCGACCCAGTAAGCACCAATTTCTGAGTGCAGTGTGTAAAATACACTCAGACCAACACAGCCATCCATCAGTGAAGTTTTTTTTTCACGCAAGCTGTGTATGTCTATTATATGATGTGATAGGGTTTATCCCCAATATATATAGTTTTCTTATTTTATTATTAACGTAGTGATTGTCGTGAATAATTGTGTAGTGTGTGGTAGAAAGTGAACTTTATTAATTGTATATATTACGAAACAAGAACAGTGCCACATTCGCTCTGAACTTACCGCAAGCGAACTGTCCAATTTATCCGTGGTATCTGCATTTGGAACATATCCAGTGATATTTTAACTCCGTGTGTGAAAGTGTGACCTGAACATTGACATCTACACCACTGCAGTCAATCGAAATCCAGAAGTTTTTCCAGTGAAACAACCAACACATGAACAATCAGAACATTGCACATTCCGTGTTACTACATCAGACCGGAACAAGTGTGTTCTACAAATTTCAACATCAACGGTTCGTGTGTACTTCCGGATGATTTAGAAAGTTAGTTCAAAATTAGCAGACGACAAACAAAAGCTTAAAAAGTTATAACACTTCTAAACTATTTACGATTCAATAATTTCGAATACACGAATTGTGTATTAATATTTTTCATTTAGTGTAATCTTAGAATCATATCTTGATTAATGTATTCATACTATCGACATTTTTTCGCTAGTGTGGAGAAACATCAAGCTATGACGCTGAGAAATAGAAGAATTATGGTAAGATATTATATTTCATAATTTTTGAAATTATGTCCCTTTCATTTAATTGTTATTACATTATTACACCAAGGGCGATAAATTGAAATGTATAAGATTATGTGTTGTATATAAATAGTCATGTTGTTGCCAGATTGTTAACACGCCAAGAAGCCATCTACTGGGCATGGTAGAGTGTTACCGACATTGCAGACCGACACAAGAACTGCTGGCCAAATGAGGTCAGAGTTTGAGCGTTGAATGCGACTTATATAAAGCCGTATTACGGTCTTGCCAGATGTTTTTTGTTTCAAAAAGCATATTATTACTTTTTTTTTTGAAAGGCTGCGAGGTAGTTGCTTGGGAAGCTGTTACTACCGATCTGACTGGGTCAATAATGCAATTAAGGTAATCAGCCATCGAGAGGATGAAACTTGACAAGTGTTAAAGGTTGAACACCACATGTCTTTAGATACAATGTCTATGTCTTATGTGTTTCTATGCCAAGATGTGTATTCTTATGTATTTCTACACCAATGTATATAACAGAAGGGTTGACTCTGACAAGGTTAAAATATTAACTCGCTATGTATATAGAGTATACATGAAAGATGACATCTTTCATGAAGAAGCCCCGGGGGAGCATGTCAGAGTCTAAAGTATTGCCAGCAGAGATGCAGGAACATCGTTACGCCCGCCAGGCGAATAGTCCCTAGCGGGGATGCTGTAACATCGTTACGCCCGCCAGGCGAGTATTAGTTACCTGCCTGCGAGGTTGCTGGCTGACGAGACAGCCAGCGGTCAGGCAAGGACAAAGCAGGACGCACGCAGGCCTCGTGAAGCCACTTCAGGTGGGCAGGCGCGTTGCGAGAAATAGCCAGACAGCTCTGGGACTCGGACTCGACTGGACGTATGATGAGAGAAAGGTTTCGTGTAGTTCTGTGCCCGAAAGTCGAGTGCTTGTACATCTTGTGAGATAGACTGTAAGCTGTGGGTTGCCTGTAAGTGTATTGTTATAACTTATGTATTGAAATGATCATCTGTAGATCGTATTGCATGTGATCTGTAAATAAATCCATTGAAACTTCGTGTCGTTGAGTCTCAAGTCAAATCACGTTGTACTTGTACTGTCTCACATGTGTTAGGTTTAACGAGCCAGGTTTAAGACCCTGACACTGGCATATTTCGCTGCATCTCGTCAACAGCTCGAACAATACATGTGACTATGTGCGTTCATTGTTTCAGCGATAGTATTATTCGTTTATTCACTTCACATGATTTATAACTGTGCACCTGTGATGACAGATGCACGCGTCCTTCGGTCCAGGCGCGTACGTGGCCCTCACCTGTGGGACTTGGCTGAACGCCTCTAAGTCGGGTCCCTTGGGTTCCAGGGTCTGGCCACCACTCGCCACCTGCTCGTGGAGGCGAGGTATCGGAGGTTTGACGCTTTGCCTACAGCGTCTGCAACCTACCTTGTGCCAGACGTATTGGTTACACATTCCTCTAGAAAACACAAGGCTAGGCCGAGAGAGGGAACATGTCGTTTGGGCAACACATGTTTCTCTGAAGCTCTGCCCAGGCATTGTGATGGAATATTGGCCACATTCCAACTCACATACTTTGGTCTGTCAAGACTGCAAAGTGCCACTCAGTATGCAGCTGACGAGATGCAGTGAAATATGCCAGGCAATAAATCGTGCATCATATTGTTTGTGGTTTATGTGTTTAAATTACACCAACAACAATAATTTTAACAACAACTAACACAACAACAAACACACAATAAGAAGGAGACAACAACAAACAATATATTCATCACCATCATCAAGCATGACAATTCATAGGTTGGCTGTAAAATGTCTCTATCATTACAAATCAAAAAGTGCCAGTCTTGCGCCTAACTCTTTAATTCAAGGCACCCCTGCATTGACAAATTTATGCACGCTTATGTTATAAACGTTCTCTCGCTCTTTTCCTCAATATTTTGTCATTTCCAGTATCCATATCTTTTTATTATAGTAGATACTTGCTGTAACTTGGAAGCAACAGAGATGTGGTTCCTGAGACGAATGGTGCGAATTTCTTGGACTGCCATAGTAATTAATAACGATTGCCTGAAAGAGGCTAATGAAATTAGAACACTATATACAACAATAAGAAAGAGACAAACAGCTTTCTTTGGTCATGTGATGAGAAGAGAGGCATTGGAGAACATTGTGACGACTGCAAAGATCGAAGGGAAGAGAGGCAGAGGCCGATCAAGAAAGATGATGCTGGATTGATTGAAATAGTGGTGGCATTGAAGAATATCATCAGCACAGTTGATCCAGAACACCAAAGACTGCGATCTGTGGAGAGTCTACGCCTACGCCAGCTGGCAGGGCACTTGATGATGATGACGATTTTCTGTGAGAAGCCATAAGCCAAGACTGAACAAAAACTGTTACTGGCTGTTGTTATTGTCGTTATTATTGTTATTATTATATTTGTCGCTGTTTTCCCATGACCCTTGCCCTTGCAACGTCTGACGAGAAAGGAGTCGCCGTGGCCAAGCAGTTACGCCGCCTGCCTTGCGCTCCGAAGGTTGTGGGTTCGATTTCGGGCTACGTCCTTCGGTTTAGGAGTGTAATTTTCTCAGAGATTCCAGGGGGTCGTGGCTGGCGATACGGAGTTCCTGCTTTGTGAGACACTTTCGGCAGGCGGAGAGCCACCGAGCCATATGGAACGAAACCAGATGCAATGAAGTCGCACCTCTTGTTTTTTAAAACCATTTTTAAACCTTTTGAAGAAAGTTATAATTAAGGCCCATCCCAGCTAAGATTTAATAATCATGTGATTGAATCAACCACATTTCAAATACTAAGTCTGAAAGCAACTGCCGTCCATAGTAAGGACACATAGTTTTTTTAAGGGCTTAAGAAACAAGAGGATCGACTTCATTACACCGAGTTTCCCCCAAATGGCCTGGTCTCTGTCCGCAGGGCGCCCTACAGAAAGTCTCTCACAAAGCTGGATACCCCGTAGCTCCAGCGAAGGAACGCAAGGATTCTCCGAGAAAATTCCACTCGTGAAGAGAATGACGTGGCCCGAAATGGAGCCAATAACCTTCGGATCACGAGGCATGCAACTTAACCACCTCACCGCGGAGAATTCATAGAGGATAATTATAAAACATATTTCTCTTCCCAGAATCCATCGTCTGCGGACGTCATCTCTGACCTCCAAGAGTTCAAGCTCCTGTCTGTTCACAGACAAGTTGTGGCCAAGACTTCAGAAGAACTAGGAAGCACAGCTGTAGCTTGTCAGGAGGACGATGCCCTGACCTCCATCGTGGACGAGACACGACGGCCGCAACTACCACCCCATCAGGCAGGAAGCACGGACTTACCCATTCATGCAAGGATCTTCAGTGGGGTCAGTCAGAAACTGACCAGACAAGACGAGAGAGCTCAGTTGTCTCATGAGAACGATGAGGTCAGCAAGAAAACCACTGACCACAAAGGTGAGAATGTCTTTCAGATCGGGATTTTCACTAAAGTGTAAGTAAATAGTTCTCATACTAACATCATATGCACATATATATTCCTGTTGGTTATACTAGTACGTTTTGCCAACGGCTTCGGGCAGAGGAGCGCAACTGGGAGGGTACAAGCCGTATTCTGGTGTGAGGTATTGCAACCTAAAGATTAAATGTTGTGGCAGTGCAGGCCCTAAGTCTTGGTTGGCAACTGGTCTAGAATCGAAGTTCCGACAGGTGGACAGTTAGAGCATCGTTTTGCTGATCCAACAGCTTCTGCATCTTGTCTTGTTCCAGATGTATTGGTGTTATCTTTCATCTGGAGTAAACTAGGTAGACCGAGAAAGAGAGATCATGCTGCATGGGCAAGACATGGTCTCTAAATACAGCCCAGGTTTTGTGTTATGGAGAGTTATTAACTCCATCCCTGGTCTTAATCTTATCAGTCACATTCGCTACCGCCATGGGTTGTAGTTATTATGCCTTTTTTGAAGCGCCATGAAAGAAGCTATATACAATGGACAGACAGAAACCAATGAGCAAGTCTTATAAAAAGCAAATGAAAACCGTAAACCGATTAGAGAAATTAGACGTAGCCAGTCAACATCTTTTGGGCACGTTATGAGAATAAATAAACTAGAGAGCTAGTGTGA
This sequence comes from Cepaea hortensis, assembly GCA_963921405.1. Lineage (NCBI taxonomy): Eukaryota > Metazoa > Mollusca > Gastropoda > Stylommatophora > Helicidae > Cepaea > Cepaea hortensis. The sequence goes on from OY992891.1 coordinate 23,099,457, forward strand.
GATATGTGTGTGTGTGTGTGTGTGTGTGTGATATATGTAATGTGTGAGATGTGTGTGTGTGTGTGTGATATGTGTGTGGGTGTGTGTGATGTGTCTGTGTGTGTGTGATATGTGTGTGTGTGAGATGTGTGTGTGTGTGATATGTATGTGTGATGTGTGCGATGTGTGTGTCTGTGTGTGATGTGTGTGTGTGATATGTGAAATGTGTGACGTGTGCGTGAAATGAACAATATGTGTGGTGAGAGAGAGAGAGAGAGAGAGAGAGAGAGAGAGAGAGAGAGAGAGAGAGAGAGAGAGAGAGACAAACAGACAGACATACATTATATATTTTGTTTCTTATTGTAGTTTCCTTGCATTCAAATACAAAAGCACATAAATACACTGACAATCACTAACTCACAGAAGCTGAAACACCCCCGAAAACAAAAACCTGATTACAGAGGTCTAGCGTGATTCATATATGGCGATGTGTGCGAAGGATCATAATTTGTAGCCACAGATTTAATGATTAGTGAACGGGGTAATCGATGTATGTTGTCTTTGTTTAACCTATGAAGGTTCTCAAGCTGGGTCCAAGGTGGCGGCGAGGCTACACGGCTCCAGCAGTGCAACATCAGTGTTGGGAAATGTGCAGAACCAAGCGGAGGTTCCTGATATTCTGGAACAAGATGCCGATAAAATCATTCATCAAGATGTGACTGGCATCATTCAACGAGATGTTGCTGGCATCACTCAACAAGATGCCGTTAGCATCACCCAGGCTATCTCTGACAGCAAACAGCAGGAGGTATCGCCACTGGAACTGGACAGACCTGCAGACGAGACACAACAGCCCAGCGTGCAGCTAGAGTGGATGTAAGTGTTATGTCTGCAGCTAGAGTGGATGTAAGTGTTATGTCTGCAGCTAGAGTGGAAGTAAGTGTTATGTCTGCAGCTAGAGTGGAAGTAAGTGTTATGTCTGCAGCTAGAGTGGATCTAAGTGTTATGTCTGCAGCTAGAGTGGATCTAAGTGTTATGTCTGCAGCTAGAGTGGATGTAAGTGCTATGTCTGCAGCTAGAGTGGATGTAAGTGTTATGTCTGCAGCTAGAGTGGATGTAAGTGTTATGTCTGCAGCTAGAGTGGATCTAAGTGTTATGTTTGCAGCTAGAGTGGATGTAAGTGTTATGTTTGCAGCTAGAGTGGATGTAAGTGTTATGTCTGCAGCTAGAGTTGGTGTAAGTGTTATGTTTGCAGCTAGAGTGGATGTAAGTGTTATGTTTGCAGCTAGAGTGGATGTAAGTGTTATGTCTGCAGCTAGAGTGGATGTAAGTGTTATGTCTGCAGCTAGAGTGGATCTAAGTGTTATGTCTGCAGCTAGAGTGGATGTAAGTGTTATGTCTGCAGCTATAGTTCATGCAAGTGTTATGTCTGCAGCTAGAGTGGATGTAAGTGTTATGTCTGCAGCTAGAGTGGATCTAAGTGTTATGTTTGCAGCTAGAGTGGATGTAAGTGTTATGTTTGCAGCTAGAGTGGATGTAAGTGTTATGTTTGCAGCTAGAGTGGGTGTAAGTGTTATGTTTGCAGCTAGAGTGGATGTGAGTGTTATGTCTGCAGCTAGAGTGGATGTAAGTGTTATGTCTGCAGCTAGAGTTGGTGTAAGTGTTATGTCTGCAGCTAGAGTGGATGTAAGTGTTATGTCTGCAGCTAGAGTGGATGTAAGTGTTATGTCTGCAGCTAGAGTGGATCTAAGTGTTATGTCTGCAGCTAGAGTGGATGTAAGTGTTATGTCTGCAGCTATAGTTCATGCAAGTGTTATGTCTGCAGCTAGAGTGGATGTAAGTGTTATGTCTGCAGCTAGAGTGGATTTACATGTTATTTCTGCAGCTAGAGTTGATGTAAGTGTTATGTCTGCAGCTAGAGTTGATGTAAGTCTTATGTCTGCAGCTAGAGTGGATGTAAGTGTTATGTTTGCAGCTAGAGTGGATGTAAGTGTTATGTTTGCAGCTAGAGTGGATGTAAGTGTTATGTCTGCAGCTAGAGTGGATGTAAGTGTTATGTCTGCAGCTAGAGTGGATGTAAGTGTTATGTCTGCAGCTAGAGTGGATGTAAGTGTTATGTTTGCAGCTATAGTGGATGTAAGTGTTATGTTTGCAGCTAGAGTGGGTGTAAGTGTTATGTTTGCAGCTAGAGTGGGTGTAAGTGTTATTTCTGCAGCTAGAGTGGATGTAAGTGTTATGTCTGCAGCTAGAGTGGATGTAAGTGTTATGTCTGCAGCTAGAGTGGATGTAAGTGTTAAGTTTGCAGCTAGAGTGGATGTAAGTGTTATGTTTGCAGCTAGAGTGGATGTAAGTGTTATGTTTGCAGCTAGAGTGGATGTGTGTTTGTTATATATCAATTTAGAGGGAATGTACATTCCTTATATCGAAAGATAGAGCGTGTTATATCTGCACTTAAACAATACATTTGAGTTTATTCATGCCACTGGAGTGTTTGGACTCTCTAGACAGAGTGTAATTACTCTGTAGATATAGGTATGTACTCAGTAGACAGAGTGTACGTACTCTGTACATAGTTTATATGTACTCTGTAAATAGGGTGTAAGTACTATGTAGATAGAGTGGATGTGCTCTTTAGATAGAGTTATGCACTCAGTATGGATTTTCTGCCCTGGCCATGCGGGAGTGCGAGGGAATGAACAGGCAAATAGGCTGGCAAGTAATGTACACCTCTTGGTGGTAGATTACCTATGGACAAGGTGAAGGTGGTCGTGTGCCTCTGGGACCAGGTGGAGAAGGTGAGGAAACAGATTGAGAGCCGGTATGTGGAAAGGATGAGATTGCGGGGGGTTGGCAGGGGTTCTGATAGAATCTCAAAACTGAGAGGGAAGACCAGGAAATCTTTCAATCAGATAGCGTTAGGAATAATTAGTAGTGTGGCTCTTCGTTGGCTGTTGAAAGAGGAGACGTAGTGCGTATGGGAATGGCCTGAGTGTAGCGATGTCAGTTCCTAGCTCAAGTCAACAACTCTATTATGTAACCTGTAGATAGAGTGTATGTAGATAGAGTGTATGTAGGCAGAGTGCATGTAGATAGAGTGGGTGTCAATACATTAGTTACTACAATTATACTACAATGATGAGAAACTGTAAATTAGGTCTATGAAACATAGACAAATAAAACATGGAAAATGTGAATGATTATTGTGTTTTGTTGTGTTTGGCGTGTTGAGAGAGAGAGAGAGAGAGAGAGAGAGAGAGAGAGAGAGAGAGAGAGAGAGAGAGAGAGAGAGAGAGAGAGAGAGAGAGAGAGAGAGAGAGAGAGAGAGAACGAATTTTATTTTCAAAGTTAAGAATTGGGCACACTGGCCCGTCTGACATTCTGCCCCTCTTCTCTCTTTCCTTTATACGTTATTTCATTCATATATCACTTATTAAGCTAATCTTAGACAACAACGGCAACAGCAGAAACAATATATGCATTAGAAATGTATGGACAATGATGTGTTATAATAAATAATACACGGCTCACTAAAACTAATTTGGGGGAGAGACAGAATACAGACATAGAGTAGAGAGAGAGAGAGAGAGAGAGAGAGAGAGAGAGAGAGAGAGAGAGAGAGAGAGAGAGAGAGAGAGAGAGAGCAGAACGAACGAACGAACAATCTTTATTTTCAAAGGGTTAAGAATTGGGCATGCAGGCCCGTCTAACATTCTGCCCTTCTTCTCTAATTCCTCTCATACATTATTTCATTCAACATCACTTATGAAGCTAATCTTAGACAACAAAAGAACAATAATTATTAATACGCATGAAAAACAATCAATAATACATGACTCACTGAGGCAATGTTTACCATGAGCACGATAAATACCTAAGGAAGGTGTAACGTGCCATACATATGAGAATGTTTATTAACTAGTTGTCGTTTGAGATAATTTACCATTATTATTTTTAGGGGGGACATGTAGTCTGTACTGAGGTAGTGTTCAAACAGGTTGCGACTGTATAATGATTGGTGGTCTCTTTGATTTCTTGTGGAAGATTGTTCCACAACTGAGTGGCAGAGTATGCTAAGCTTGTTTTATATAAGTCTATCCTAGGTTTAGGGATTTGAAGTATATTTAGTTGTTCGCTATGTCTTGCGTTATATTTAAACAATTGCCAAAGGTAGCTTGGAGCATTTTGAAATAGGATTTTGTGAATTAGTTTAGCCTTATTAAAAAGTAGGCGTTTGTGGAGTGGCAGTAACTGAAGACTTTCATGTAGGTTAGAGTTGTCTGTAGGCTTATAACCATTGATTAAACGCACTGCCCTTTTCTGGAGTGAATAAAGGCGTTTTGTTATTGATTTGGAGCATCCATCCCAGAATGTGGAGCAATAGCAGAGATAGAGAGAGAATAGAGGATACACACACACACCCCACACATACAAACACATACACACACACACACACACACACACACACACACACACACACACACACCGTGGTACCTCGGGTTACGAACTTAATTCGTTCCAGAACTCGGTTCGTAACAAGATACGTTCGTAACCCGAAACACTGAAATCAATGAAATAGAGACAATCCGTTTCAAGATGAAAGAATCGTTCTTTTTTTTTTAATTAACATTCGGTCATGTACCTGACAAAACGCAAAGAATTCGTGTAATTCACGTATTAAATAAAGAGAAAGAAAACAACCAAATAAATTAAATGTAACCCCCCCCCCCCCCCAAAAAAAAAATTTAGCCTATCTTTCGTACAAAGGAAACGATCATGGGAAATTTGTCAATTTCTTTGCTATTTTGAATCATTAGTTTCAGGAGTTTTTTTGTCGCTGTTTCTTGGCAGCGGCCTGGGAATCTTTCTGCACCAAGAAACTATGAAGGGAAATTTGTCGCTTCCTTTGCTGGAGAATCTTTCTGAAGCGGGCCATCGTGTTATCATTCATCAGGTTTACTGCCCTGTTAGCAACAAGTTTGTTTGGATGATGATTCACAATGAAGTCTTCGACGTCTGCAAATTTCTTTAATCCTGGCAGTTGAAGCGGTCACTCGCTCCTCATCATCGGACGACTGCTCCTCCTTTAGTTAGTTATTCATTCTGAAGATCCACAAGCTCATCTGTAGTCTGCTCTCCAGTGTGGTTGGTCCTCAATCAGCTCCTCCAAGTCGTGGCCTTCGTTTGTACTGTACGCGGTGGTTTGTCTCCAACGTTAAACATTGCGCGCGCTCTCTCTCTCTCTCTCTCTCTCTCTCTCTCTCTCTCTCTCTCTCTCTCTCTCTCTCTCTCTCTCTCTCTCTCTCTCTTGCTTTCATTCGTAACACGAGGCACTGTTCGTTACCCGAGACAAAAAAATGTTCGAAGTTGTTGTTCGTAACCCGAATTGTTTGTGACCTGAGGTGTTCGTATATATATATATCCTATATATCCCCTCTCTCTGTCTTTTCACTCTCTCTCTCTCTCTCTCTCTCTCCTTCCCTCTTTCGCGCTCTCTCTCTCTCTCTCTCTCTCCTTCCCTCTTTCGCGCTCTCTCTCTCTCTCTCTCTCTCTCTCTCTCTCTCTCTCTATATATATATATATATATATATATATATATATATATATATATATATATATATATATATATATATATATATTAGTTAGTCTTTCCTCTTGAGCCTAAGGCGGCGCATAGGGCAGAAGTCCTGTCTCTCCATGCCTGGCGGTTCGCTGCTACCTGTTGTAGATCTTGGATATTTACTTGGCCATTGAATGACCCTTCTCTAATGATGGTTCTACGCAGGGATATTGCTCAAATATATGTATGATTTGTCTATGTGACACATGTCTGACGTGATTCATTTATGTGTTGTCTGACGTGATTCATTTATGTGTTGTCTGACGTGATTCATTTATCTGTTGTCTGGCGTGATTCATGTATGTGTTGTCTGACGTGATTCATTTATGTGTTGTCTGACGTGATTCATGTATGCGTTGTCTGACGTGATTCATTTATGTGTTGTCTGACGTGATTCATGTATGCGTTGTCTGGCTTGATTCATGTATGTGCTACTAAAATAAATATATGATTTAACTTTCGCGATTATCTTAAATAAATGTATGTCTTTGCTGAAATATTCACGTCTGTGTGTATACATGAATGCGAATGTGTAATGATAAACCCAGCACCATTTCAGATACTGCCGTTGGTTTGTGAAGTATTACCTTTCACATATTCTAGGCTACGACGTATGATGTAGGGTGGCGAGTCACTTCGTCACCATCTTTCTCTCTCAGGAAATTTCCAGAAAGTTCTGAAGACTGTCCGCTATCTATTTTGTGTCAAAATCTAGGTCCTGTTTCAGTTCCCCCGCCAGCAGAGGCAGGGTTATTTTGTTCAGCCACGACGACTCCGTCGTCTCCCAGCCTTTATATAAATGGATAATCACCATCATGAGCTCTGCCAGCTGGTGTAGGCGTTCATGTCTCTCCAGAGATCTCGGTCTTTGGTATTCTGGATTGTCTCTGTTGATGTCCTTGCTTCATGCCACCGTCTCTGCCCATCAAACATAATTTATCTTGGTCTGCCTCTGCCTCTCTTCCCTTTGATCTTTCCACTTGTCACAATGTTCTCCAATAACTCTCTTCTGAGAGGGGCTGAGCAGTCTCGAGGTATGGTGTCCGCCTCGAGTGCTGGAGGTGCCGGGTCCAAGCCCCGGCGAAAGCCGGAATTTTTTTCACGTGGACTTCTAATAACAAAATTTCCCCTGGTCTCTGGGTAGTGAGAGCGGACGCCCGTGTGTATTGATGCGCACGTAAAAAATCCCTTGGCAGTTGGAAATCGAAAAAGAGTAGCCTAATGGCGCTGCCCGGGCAAAAGTTCGAGTTAAAAATCAACCCAAAGTATTTCAGGATCCTTGCCGGTTCTACGGAGTTCGTGCAATGAGCTGAGATTCCCCGGACTCAGTCTTGAGTTAGGAGTAGAATGGAGCACTTATGGGCTAGCAGTGTGCCGTGATGTTTTTCCGTCGACTAAACTAAACTAAACTAAACTAAACTAACCTAAACTAAACTAACCTAAACTAAACTAAATGAAACTATATGTAGCTGTGCCTATAGACAGAGTTGTGAGACAGATCTACGTGTTTTTGCAGCTATGGCTACTGTAACCAGGACGGCGGCTGCAACCTCGGCTTGTTGACCTCTGGGGAGATGGTCTACTTCATCGCCAGCAACATCGTCATCTACAACCGACAGCTGCATCAGCAGCGCCACTACAGGGAGCACACCGAGAACATTCAGTGGTACATGTGTATTTGTCATCATCATCATCATCATCATCATCATCATCATCATCATCATCATCATCATCATTATCATCTCATCTGATCTTGTTCCTCTTGTACTTTGTGGTGTCGTGGGGGGGGGGGGAGCATGAACAGCGGGAGAGTGACCGTTTATGGGCATCATATATCGAGTTTTAAGGGAAGCTAAATCGCAAAGACAGATTATCACAAACATTAGAAAGAAGTAGTCATTATTGTGTGACTATATTATGAGAAGACAAAACTTGAAGTACAATGAAGTCTTATTACCTCGAGAAAAAGTTCATGCCTGGCGGCTCCTCGCTTCACCCCTATCTCCTTTACTCTGGACAAGACAGCAGATTCGAGTCCTCTGGTTGTCTTGCATATCTTATGGCATTGAAGATCTCTGGTAGAGGACAGCTTAGCTGAATGGATAAGAGCGCTCGTTCTTAAACTTCTGGTGTGCTAATGCCGAGATATATGCATGACCAACTAGCATGCGTCGAAGTACACCTGTTCCTGGAGCGAGGCGCTGTCGCCTTTTAGAGGTGACAGGTTCGAATCCCGGTAGGTAGCTATAGCTTTCAAATTTTATTTTGTCTAGTGCGTCCTCTAGTCTCCACTTCTTTCTTCTCCTTCTGTGAGCGCCAAAAAATACTACTTGTGTTTATATATGTAACTGTTTCAGTGACCTCAACTGGTTCCTTAATTGATTTCCTGTGTGTAACTCATCTTTCTTGTAGTTTGACCGTGCACTGTACAGTAAACAACATTGACTACAGCAAAGCCCAAAATAATATTGTCATCTCTCTTGTAGTGTGACCGTGTACACTGAACAATAAACAACATTGACTACAGCAAAGTCCAAAGTAATATTGTCATTTCTCTTGTAGTTTGGTCGTGCACTCTGATGGAATACTGGTTGCTAGTGGCCAACATGCCAGTTTGTCTGATCAGAAGAATAACGTAAGCCAAAAAAACGTATAGATTAGTGTTTGTGTTAAATGCATTATTAACTCTTAATAAACAGGTTGTTAATGTTTGAAGCCAATGTTCCATACTGGTTTTGGGTCACAATTTTTCTTGACTGTTAGCTTATGTTATACATTTTAATGTCTTTTTTCATTATCATGATTCAAAGCAATGTATCTCTTTAGTGGATGTGTACTGTCTCCAAGCCTCTTTAATCTATACACAGAAATAATTTTTAAACAAGTTGAAATGCCTGGACTTAACATCAATGGAAGAATCATAAACAATCTTAGGTATGCTGACGATACCGTGTTACTAGCAGAAAGTGAGCAAGAGTTACAAGACCTAGTGGAACAAGTAAACAGGCACAGTGGCTTAGATATTAACATTTAAAAAAAAAGATAATTAGCAGTGAAAAGAAAAGGTCATCGATGATCATCACAGTAAACTGGGAAATACTAGAACAAGTAACAAGTTTCTCCTAACTTGGACATATAATAATAGATGATGGCAGAAGTGAAATAGAAATCAAAAAGCGAATAGGAATGGCCAAAAATGCTTTCAACGGCATGAAATGATTATTAACATCTAGAGAGATTACTAACGCATTAGAAATGAGAATTGTCAAATGCTACGTATATTCAACGCTATACTGTATGGCGCGGAATCCTGGACATTGAACAAGCAACTAGAAAGTCGTATAGAAGCCCTGGAGATGTGGATATACAGACGAATAGGTCGTATTTCATGGAAACAAAAACAATCAAATGCAGAGGTTCTAGAAAAACTGGGAATGAAAAGAGAGTTGATGAAAGAAATAAAGAGGAGGCAAGTGAAATATTGTGGCCACGTTAAAAGACATGATACTCTTATAAAAAACATACTGGAAGGCAAGGATGAGGGCAAGCGAGCAAGAGGTAGACAACGATACAAGTGGGAAGATAACATCAAGAGATGGACGAACATCAACCTGCCAGAATGTACAGTCAAGGCGAGAGACAGTGTTGGAGATCCATTGCAGCCAACCTTCATTGTGGAGACGGCACCTATTGATTGATCTCTTTAGTGAATGTAAACACAGAAGCCACAAACAATATGTTGCACAATTTATTGCCTGGCATGTTTTGCTGCATCTCGATAGGTGCATGCTGCACAGTTATACATTATATGAACTGAATAAATGAATAACACTTTCGCTGAAACAATTAAAATTTTAACAACTTCGACAACTTACAAATAAAAAGCTGTTAACTGCAGTAAGATTAGAGGTCAAGTTCTTTATAGAACCTGTATTGTTGTATGGATGTAAAACTTGGTCAATAAGCAGACAAGCCGAGTAATATCTAATCATGTAATAGCAATGGAAATATGGTTTCTGAAGAAAATGCAAAGAATCCCATAGATGCACACAAACACGCATGAGACAGTCCTAAAGAAACACATGAAAACCGTAAATTGCTTATTAAGGAATTAAAGGTAGACAGTCAAGATTTCTTGGGCATTTTATGCGGAGAAGTAGACATACAAGCTTAGTGACAACTGGCAAGATTGAGGGGAAAAAGAACAAGAGGTAAGCAAAGATATTAATACCAGGATAGCATGGTCATATTGCGTAATCGGGATCAGAAAACAGGTTTGATCCAAAACTCTAGTGATAGTGTGAGATTGCGAATCATGACCGCCAACGCTTATTAGCATGATGTGAAAACGATGTGATTTGCTTCAGCTGCACATAGATCAATACACCGGTGTACAAATGACAGTAGGACAGCATTAACATCAGCTAAATAACTTTTATATATGTTTATGATGACAGTTGTTAGTATGTGTGTGTGAGTATGTGTGTGAAATTGTGGGAGTTTGCGCATATTAATTAATGAGAGTTTGAGTCAGATATGATTGAGCTACCGTATGACAGTAGACGGCACTGCCTGCTTTCTGTTAGCGTCGAATGTTGGGCGGCGCTCACCAAACCCGACACCCCAGATTGTGTCAACGGTTTCGGGTTGAGGAGCGCAACTGGGAGGGTACAAGCCTTACCCTGGTGTGAGGAAATGCAACCTAAAGACTAAATGCCAAGGAAGGGCAGACCAGACACTAAGCCTAGGCCGGCAACTGGTCTAGGAACGAAGCTCCCAAACGCGGACAGTTAGAGCATTGCTTTGCTGATCCGATAGCTTCTGCAGCTAGTTTTCTTCCAGCTGTATTGGTGTTACCTTTCCTCTGGAGTAAACTTGGTAGGCTGGGAGAGGGATCATGCTGCATGGGCAATACATGGTCTCTACAATTCAGCCCAGACTTTGTGCTATGGAGAGGTATAACTCCGTCTATGGTCAGGTAGTACTTATTATGCCTTTTTTCCCCGGACACAATGTAATAAACTATCGTTTGCCAATGTGACAAGGTGCCAGTGTGTAGATATCAGTGTGCTTTTTTTTATTTATGTGCTGACGAAAGTGATAACCGCAAAATTCATTTTTTAAAATTGTAATTGAGTTCTAGCAAAGCTCTTACCAATTCTGTTGCCGGTTTTCTTCCATGTACTGCTTATCAGCATGGCACATGATGATAAAGATGATGACCTTGACCTGGCCGTAAAGTCCTGACATAAACAAGAGTCTTCGTGGCGAAATGTTCACGCCGTCTGCCTCCCGCTCCGAAGGTTGTGGGTTCGACAGAGACCATGTGTAATAAAACCGATTGCAATGAAGTAGATCCCCTTGACTTTTAACCCTTGTAATCCTGACTGTTTACAGTTTTTGTATGGTTGACTCCACTAACCTTTGTCTAAAAGACCGACCCTGCAAGACAGCCAATGGGGAAGAGGTTATAGATGGCGCCTCTTACCCGCCGATGGCAACGTCATAGAGTTTTGAGGTATTTTATAGAGAAAGCTGCCTTATTGTGTCATGGCACGGGAGGGAGTCAAAACACGAATTGATCCATGCCGTCGGAGATCGCAGTTTGTGGAGAGACACGATCGTCCACGCCAGCTGAAAGGCACTGGATGATGATGATGAATCCTAACTATACGATTGTAAACCAGCTTTGGCTGATCCCCCATGTTCACAGTTGACTGTATCTTTACGCCAGGCACACGTCCGCGTGTGGAGAGCGGACACGCTGCAGACGCTCCATGTTCTTGAACAAAACGAGGTCTTCACCAAGTCTGTGAACCTGTTGCGCTTTATGCCTGCCCATGTGAGTTTTGTCATTTCATGTGTGCCAGTTACGTGGCAATCTGTGCGTCAGCAACATGGCAATCTGTGTGACAGCAACGTGGCTATCTGTGTGTCAGCAACGTGGCAATCTGTGTTTCAGCAACGTGGCAATCTGTGTGTCAGTTACGTGGCATTATGTATGTCTGTTACGTGGCAGTCTGTATGTCAATTACATGACAATATGAGTGTCAGTTACATGACAATCTGTATGTAAGTTACGTGGCAATATGTATGTCAGTTACATGACAATCTGTATGTCAATTACGTAACAATATGTATGTCAGTTACATGACAATCTGTGTGTCAGTTATGTGGCAGTCTGTATGCCAGTTACAATGCAATCTGTGTGTCAGTTACATGGCAAGCTGTGTGTCAGTTAGTGGCAATATGTATGTCAAGCAATATCTGTGCCATTTACGTGGCAATCTGTGTGTCAGTTACGTGGCAATATGTATGCCAGTTACGTGGGAATATGTATGTCAGTTACGTGTCAATCTGTGTGTCATTTACGTTACAATCTGTGTATCAGGTAATACCAATATGTCTGGAACAAGGTATTCTTCAGAAGCTGCTATATATATATATATATATATATATATATATATATATATATATATATATATATATATATATATATATATATATATATATATATATACACTAGCTGACCCGGCCCGGCTTCGCCCAGGCCCTGGAGGGGATCTATCTATCTATCAGTCTGTCTGTCTGCTTGTTTGTCTGTCTGTCTGGCTGACCCGGCCCGGCTTCACCCAGTCCCTGGTCGGGAGCATCTCATTTAATTCATATACGTAGTCATATAAGCTCTCCCGTTCCCGACTGTCTGTCTGTCTATCTGTCTGTCTGTCTGACCCGGCCCGGCTTCACCCAGTCCCTGGTGGGTAGCATGTCATTTAATTCATATAAGTAGTCAAATAAGCTTCCGTTCCCGACTATCTGTCTGTCTGTCTATCTATCTGACCCGGCGTGGTTTCGCCCAGCTCCTGGCGCACAGTAACTTAAAAGAATGTCCTTCCACGCACCATTCATTATTTTTAATGAAAACTGTTTTTAATCACCGACATGACAGTTGATAAGTTCTTTAAGCAGAAAAAGATGGGTTACAATGTTATGCATTATGCATTATTTTTATGAAAACTTTGAAAACGCCTTAAAGATTATATCATTATTTATTATAACTTATATGCCTGAAAATAACTATAGACAAAGAGTTTAACAATAGTGCAAGTAAGTCCAACAATATGACTATAAAGTATATAGAAATGTTATTAAAAGTTATGCCCCTTGAAATAACTTTTCTAGAGTGAAGTCCCCCTGCTATATAGAAATTATATAATGAAAAATGAAAAATTAAATGTTATTAAATAAGTAGAAGATTTTACACTAAGAAACTATTATAGTCGGTTGCACAGGAATGAAAGGAAGACGTGTAGAAAATTTCATCTCAATCAGATGTACCGTTATCGAACGCATCCAATACATAGCTGACCACAAACACACAAAGCCACATACACTCTGTTTTATATATATATATATATTTCCCCCCCCCCCCCGCGTTTCCATCCTGTTTCAGGATATTGCGGTCAACACCAGCATCTTTTCAGCTGTATGTTGATTCCTAGGCTAGATTACGCTCATCAGCACGCCACGACTTTCTGAGCGACCGGCTCCATACTCTCATAAGTCACTTTTGCGATTCGAACCACTGCTAATTCTCGTCGCGTCACGTGACGAGAGTATTCGGGGTTAGCGGAGAAAGCTGCTAACCCCTCGACCACGGAGCCGGTATATATGTGTGTGTGTGTGTGTGTGTGTGTGTGTGTGTGTGTGTGTTCTATGACAGTTAAATGGCTTTTACATCAGGGTGAGCATCCGTGACCATCTGTTATATGATATTGTCTTGACAGTTATATGTCAGCTAAATGACAAGCATATTATGGTCATATATCCGTGGTGTGTATGTTAAATGATAGTGTGATGATAGTTGGATGTCAGCCAAATGACAATGATATTATGGTTACACATTTGTGACGCATCTGTTATATGATATTGTCACGACATTTAATGACATTATTGTTATGACAGTTAATGACACTATTCTTATGACAGTTAAAGACACTGTTGTTTTGACAATTAATGACATTGTTATTATGACAGTTAATGGCACTATTGTTACGGTAGTTAATGACACTAAGCTTGTGATAGTTAATGACACTATTGTCACGGTAGTTACTGACACTATTGTTGTGGCTGTTAATTACAATATTGTTATGACGGTTAATGACACTATTGTTACGACAGTTAATGACACTAAGCTTGTGATAGTTAATGACACTATTGTCACGGCAGTTACTGACACTATTGTTGTGGCAGTTAATGATAATATGGTTATGCGGTTAATGGCACTATTCTTACGGCAGTTAATGACACTATGGTTATGATAGTCAATGACACTATTGTCACGACAATTACTATCACTATTGTTATGGCAGTTAATGACACTATTGTTACGACAGTTAATGACACTATTGTTACGACAGTTAATGACACTATTGTTTTATTGTTTCACGTGAACATATTCTACCCAGAGCACCGTGGTGTCTGCGAGTGACTGTCCGGACACCAAGCTGACAGTATGGGACACACACACTGGAGCGCTACAGGCACAGACAACTGTAAGTGTGTTTGATCACGAGCGTTTTGTGTCAACACACTGAGAGACGGGGGTGGGGGTGGGGGGGGGGGGCAGAGGTTTGAATCTCTTGTGACGGGCAGTTATGGAAGTCTAAAGTATTCAAGTAGATTTGCTTGAATTCTTTGCACTGGGTTTATTCCATATGCCTCGGTCTGTTTCCGCAAATTTTCCGGTCTATTGTATTTCATGGAAACAATCAAATACAGAGGTTCTAGAAAAACTGGGAGTGAAATGAGAGTTGATGAAATAAATAAAATATAAGTACAATATTTAGGCCATCGGGGCAACCCACTCCGCCCAGACGTAATTCACGTCTCCAAGCCAAGGACGAGAAGTCAACATTTTAGTCCAACTGACCGGTGTAGGGGTTAAACCCGCTACCTCGGCAAACGTGTACCGGAAGTTTAATAGCGAGCGTTCTTATTCATTCAATCATGCTGATCTTTTGTTTTGCAAGATATCTCCATTGCTCTGTCTATCCGTCCGTAGTATTCTCACAGTTCTTCTATAACATCAAATAAATGCATCTTCCGCATTTTTTCCCCCGCATATCCTATTACAGTACATCGCTGTCAACACCAACATTTTACCGCTGTTGTTGATTTCTTGGCAAGATTACGCTCAGTAGTTTGCCATTGCTTTCTGAACGGCCGGCTCACATATCCCGTAAGTAACGGGCGCGGCGAGAACCGCTACCGATTCTTGCGCAGCTGCGTTTGCTCACGTGGATAAACAGGATTACGGAGAAAGTCGCTAACTCCTAGGCCAGGGAGATCGGCATCTTCCACATAATCCCTCATTATTTCTGCTAATGATCTATTTTATTTACTTCGATACACCAGGATTGGTACGATAAGGCTGCAAAGAACTCTTTTTCTCGTCTCAGTTAGCAAATATATATTACATATAGGGTGTATTTACAATATTTACAACATAATAGGCAAATACAAAACTTGGACCGGCAATATTTTCAAACACTGCACAGTCATTAAAAAATACACCCGGAGGGTCATCACTGGCGCTACAGAGTTCGTGCACTGTACCACGCTTTCAACAGGCTGTTCTACAGAAAGAAACCCTGCTACATGGGATAAAACCAGGTGCCATGAAGCATATCCCCTGGCATTTAAAAGTTAGTTGCATGTTCTTTACAGGACGTCGCAGTCAACCCAGCATTTTTGGCTGTTTGTGATCTCCTGGTAAGTTTAAATTCAGTAGTTTGCCATTGCTTTCTGAACGAACAGCACCCATACCATTTTATAAAAAAAACCAACGCAAAGCGTTCTGCTGCCAAATCGCCCGCAGCATTTTTTGGGGTTTTGTTTTGCATATCCTATTTACAAGACATCGATGTCAACACCAGCATTTTACTGCTGTTGTTGATGTCTTGGCAAGTTTACGTTAAGTAGTTTGCCATTGTTTATGAACAACCGTCCCAATACCAACACGCTAAACCCCAACGCAACGCGGTCTGATGCCAAATCGGTCGCAGCTGTTTTTCGAACGCGGGTAAGCGGCTTACCAATCGCGTTCGCAAGCTCTTAGCCACGGAATGGGGCCCGCAGCCTTCAATTCCCTTAGAATTGTTTTTACTTGAATTCTACATACATATAATTTGTCCGTTGTTTTCAAATTGCATGTGTGTGCGTGAGCATTGGCGTACACTATTTATAGAACACGTGTATGTATGTTGCTGTCCAGGTATCAGCTGAGTTGTTGACTGACCTGGAGTTTAACCCCTGGATCTCTGAAAGCCTGGTCACGTGTGGGACAGAACACCTGGTGTGGTGGGTAGTCAGCCGGGACAGCGGGCAGATAACAGTGTCAGCGCAACCTAACTTTGATGTGAGTCTGTCTGTGTGGTTGTGTGTGCTTGTATCTGTGAGTATTTGATTTGTGCGTATGTCTGTAGGCCGTCTGTACGTGTATATGTATTCCTTCTGGATACATGTGCGGGCTGTTGGATTGCCGAGACTCCTGTCTATTCCACTTTTCACATTGGACAGTGGGGAGCATTTTGTGTGATATTCGCTGGCACGGGAATGGAGCATAATGGGGACGACCCATTGCCGTGAAGTTGGAACCTCGACTAACTAACTAACTAACTAACATGTCTGTATTCCTTCGTTGTGAATGTCTGCACTTCTGCTGTCTGTATGTTTGTATTCCTCCTTTGTCTATGTCTGTATTCCTTCCATGTTTATGTCTGTATTCCTTCTGTGTGTATGTCTGTGTTCCATCTATTCAAATGACTGTATTCCTTCTTTGTATATGTCTGCATTCTTTCCGTGTGTATGTCTGTATTCTTTCTATGTGAGTGTTTGTATTCCTTCTGCGTGTTTGTCTGTATTCTATTAGGATATATGTATTCCTTATTGGGGATGTCTGTATTCCTTCTATGTTAATGTCTGTATTCCTTCCCTGTGTGTGCCTGTATTCCTTTTGTGTGTATGTCTGTATTCCTTCTATTTAAATTTCTGTATTCCTTTTGTGTGCGTCTGTATTCCTTCCATGTGAATGTCTGTATTCCTTTTGTGTGCGTCTGTATTCCTTCCATGTGAATGTCTGTATTCCTTTTATGTGAATGTCCGTATTTCTTCTGTGTGCATGTCTGTATTCCTTCTATGTGGCGCTACAGACTTCGTTAACTACTGTGCTTCTACTAAATATTGTTGCTGTTTTGTATTTATACGTATGTTAAGGTTGTCCCTAGATGTTTGCATTTATTGACTTCGTTAAGCATGTCTCATACTAATATAATATCATATGTTGAATTGCATACATCACACATATTATTTGACTCCTTGTGATCTACCACATCCACTGCTACAATCGTTATGTCTGCTACCACTACTATGTCCATTTTATAATCAGATGTACTTGAAAGGCCACTCCTACACCTGCCTGTGCCACAACCAAAGAGGGGATGTTATAAGTGGGGATTCCAGAGGCAGTATTTACATCTGGGGCAGTAAAGGGGCCAGCATTCTCAATATCATTAGACACGGACATCAGGTAATCTCCCTTTATTACAAAACTTTTATATAAATTGCACAATTGCAAAACATTACTTTTTTGGCATCTGTAAAGAAGGCAGCGTGCCTTTGCAATCCTTCTTAGCATTGATCTTACTGGTCGATGACCGTAGCCATTATCTACAAAACGTAGCGAAATGCAGCAGTAACTTCCCCCAACTCCATTCTCAAACTGGATTTTGCGGTATCTTATGCCAGGCTCTCCTGACTAAACACCGACCATTAACCTTCGCCAAGAACCACCAGGCACTTCATTTGCATCTTTAACCTTTCACCAGGAGAATTATGTGACTGGAAACGGGCCTGTAGGCCAAATGATATTTCTACAGTGTGTCTGGTTGCGTGTTTTCTAGTTGGTTGATCGTGAATCCGCTTTAAGACTGTGAGTTGAACCTCTGAGTCCGTCGCATTGGCCTTCAAGTCGCCTGTATCATAAACAATTTAGTTTAGTTTAGTCGACGGATCAACATCACGGCACACCGGTGTAACACATAAGTGCTCCGTTCTACTCCTAAATCAAGCCTGAGTCTGGAGAATCTCAGCTCAGTGCACTAACTCCGTAGCACCGGCGAGGATCTTGAAATACTTTGGGTAGATTTTTAACTCAAAATTTTGCCCGGGCAGCGCCGTTAGGCTACTCTTTTTCTATTTCCAACTACTAAAGGATTTTTTTACGTGCACAACAATACACACGGGCGTCCGATCTCACTACCCAGAGACCAGGGGAAATTTTGTTACTGGAAATCCACGTGAAAAACTCCCGGCCCTCACCAGTGCTTGAACCCGGGACCATCATCACTCGAGGCGGACAGCAGACCTCGAGACCACTCGACCCAAATCATAAACAGATACTGCAGCTATCGGAGTGAAGTTTGTGTCGTGACTTTTCCCTCCACTTACTTTCAAAGTAGCATCTGCAGGGGACACTGCTGCAGAGCTGTCCTTCACCCCAAGTTCAGTGAAAACCTTCGGGGTGTGCACGACAAGTGCTGCAACTTCACATCTGCGAAGTTGCATATTAGGATATGACCCTGTCATGGTTCAGCATAGCATATATTGACTAGCTGAAATTAGGCCTGGGGTGGTTATGTTTGAGGTACGTCATTGTCAACAAACTTGGTAATTTTTAAGGTAATTCATTGTCAACAGACTTGGTAATGTTTAACGTATTTCATTGTCAACAGACTTAGTAATGTCTCATTTATTTCATTGTCAACCGACTTCAAGCCAATGCCTCTGGGAGACTATTTCCCGTATTGTGTATATTTAACATGTGTTTAGGGATGTCCCTACAGTCAGACGTGATCGTTTTGTTCTGTATCTGATACTGTGTTTTCTATATTGTGTGTGTTTGCCTTTTGCCTCCGCTAGGGTCCAGTCACTGACCTGGTCCTGCTTCACAACCATCTGCTGAGCTCGGGGACAGATGGCGCCATCAACTGCTGGACCATGATCAAGCATGCGGAGAAAGATAGCACTTTCCAGGTTTGAGGTTTAGCATTTCTCGGATATGGTTTACTTGTTACAGCATCATGTCGGGCCGCTATTGTGGCAGGAGCACTACCAGGTTTCACACTTGCTAAGCGCTTAAAACATTCCTTTATACTGTCGGAAGCTTGGACATTAAACAAGCAACTAGAAAGTCGCACAGAGGCCCTGGAGATGTGGATATACAGATGAATATGTCATATTTCATGGAAACAAGAACAATCACTTGCAGAGGTTCTAGAAAAACTGGGAATGAAGAGAGAGAGAGAGATAGAGAGAGAGAGAGAGAGAGAGAGAGAGAGAGAGAGAGAGAGAGAGAGAGAGAGAGAGAGAGAGAGAAAAGTGAAATATTTCGGCCACGTTAAAAGACATGAAGAGAGAGAGAGAGAGAGAGAGAACACGTACATCAGCAGGCTGCCTAAAGACAAAAGATGGAAGAGTCATAATAGAAAAAGATCAGATATTACATGAATGGTCAGATTACGTGAAAAACCTGTATAACGATAACAGAGACGAACAGTATGATGTTCAAAATAATAATGAAGGACCAGCAATTTTGAAGATGGAGGTTCAGAATGCTCTTAACCATATGAAATCTGGCAAGACCCCCGGTTCAGACAGCGTCACAACAGAAATGATTAATGCTTTAGAAGAATATGGAATAGATCAAGTTACTAGTCTGCTTAATACAATATATGATACTGGAAATATACCTCAGGAGTTATGTAATTCTGTATTTATTGCAATCCCAAAGAAATCAGGAGCCTTGGAATGTGATCAACATCGAACAATTAGTATAATGAGTCACATCACGAAGATTTTGCTAAGAATTATCATGCAAAGAGTTAGGAGGAAAATACAACCTGAAATAGGAGAAGAACAATGTGGGTTTGTGGAAGGCAAGGGTACAGTAAATGCTGTGTATATACTGAGAAACATAATCGAACGTTCTATAGAAGTAAACAAAGATCTACACCTTTGCTTTATTGACTACACAAAGGCTTTTGATAAAGTGAGACATGTCAACATGATAAGGATGCTTGAAGATCTACACATTGATGGAAAAGATCTTAGACTAGTAAAAAACATATATTGGAAACAACAAGCTGCCATAAGAGTTGATGATGAAGTAAGCCAATATCAGCCTATTAAAAGGGGTGTGAGACAGGGATGTGTAATGTCTCCAGATCTGTTTTCCCTTTACAGTGAAAGTATTTTCAGAAATATTGAAGATATGGAAGGAATCAACATTGGGGGACGATGCATCAATAACATTAGATATGCAGATGATACAGTCTTGATTGCAGACAATGAACAGGACCTGCAAAATTTAGTAGATGCGATTGTTACACACAGTGAACAACTAGGGTTAGAATTAAATTGTTAAAAGACACAGATTATGGTCGTCACTAGGAAGGACGAAATACCACAATGTAATATACAAGTAAATGGGAATATTCTTCAACAAGTGAGCAGGTACAATTATCTCGGAACAGTAATAACATCTGATGGGAGATGCCTTGAAGAGATTAGAACAAGAATCGCCATGGCGAAAGTAGCCTTTAGCAAGATGAAAAACATATTGACCAATAAAAAGATGTCAATTGAAACGAGAAAAAGAGTGTTGAGATGCTACATTTTACCTGTACTTTTGTATGGATGTGAAGCGTGGACAATGAGCAGTCAGGCTGAAAAACATCTGATGGCTGTAGAGATGTGGTTTCTGAGGAAAATGCAAAGAATACCATGGACAGCCAGAAAGACCAATGAACAAGTCCTTCAAGAAACAAATGAAGATCGTAAATTGATTAGAGAAATTAGACGTAGACAGTCAAAATTTTTTGGGCATGTTATGAGAAGAAATGGATTGGAGAATTTGGTGACTGTCAACAACTCATGTTTCAGGCATCATCGGATTACTTCTCCCACACCATACAAGAGACTTGCAAGTCGTGTGCGAGGAATGAAATGGTACATTTTATTGCCGTTGGCTCTTTACAATTGCAAAACAGTCGCTATCTAATCACACATAAAGTCACAATATTCTCTATCAATAGTTTTCCTAACCCCTATAGCTATTCTCTATCTACTAGGCTATATGAAAACAAATCTATTCTACACGATGTGAACACTACAGAGTCAGTCCCCAGTCTGACTTGCTTCACTCGCGTCGCTACACGCCTCGCGGAAGGACCTTCATACGCCCTTCGGCTCCCTGCGTGCTAGGTCAGTTAGCACGCCCCTCTTAGCTGGCTTGGCTTTGAGTGCTAATCGTTGCTATCACGCAGGCGTGATTCTGTCGTGACCAGTAGTGCTAACTATCTGGTCAACGCCTTCGTGTGAGGACTAGTTAATAGTCCCCCTTATCTCTCATCTATCCTGCCCTGATCCCGGACACTATGTTCATTCAACTCTATCTGAGGTTGACCCCCACGTCCTGGTGGTGTTCTATCATGAGGCAGTCTTTGACACACACCCACCCCTCTTGTGTTGCGTCATCAACTTTGACTCATTGGTTGTGACGCAAGAGGTTTCTAAAAAAATTAGTGTGTCTAATTTTTGTCAAAGACTGTAGATAACCTGGCTTTGGGCTACCTAATAGACCTACTGACTAATGTCACAATGTAGCATCACTTTACTTGGCTACTGGCAATCGCCACAAACTTGTCTGGTTGGCGTGAGCCCTCTTCTCAACCGCAATATTATATTCATTAGAGATATGTCTGAACCGGACCGTTGTCTTATAAGACCTGCCCTCAAATAGTAAATTAACTCACTACCCATACAAAGTTGACTTTCTGAAGGTCAACACATGAATTGCTTCATGTCCCCCATATAATATTAAACAACCATTACACAAGCTGTGCGCGACAGGATTTACCTATCTCGCTTCCGCGTGGAAAGTCACATTTCACTGTTAAGTTAGTGTTTCGTTGTCTATTATGTCCCCTGACCCGAAGTTATCTCCCTTTGATCTAATAAAAGTGTATGCAATTTATATGTTTGTTTTTCTGGTTGTTTGTGTGTTTGGATGTAATTAAATGTATAATCTACACTCTAACATGTATATCTAACTATCATGTGTATGTAAATTAGTTTTTAAAGTGCCATAATACATTTAACTGTGGTCACAAACATGTGTATAATACAAATCTGTGACTACGTTTCTGTCTTATGAGACTCAAAATACTTTCACTAAGATCCTAAACTAAAATACACAAAATACATTCATTATAACACATTTACAACATTGAAACCAACATTCGACGGCAACAAAAATAAAAAGTCTTGTTGAGCGGCAGAAAAACATCTGCTGACTGTTCTCACTCTCTCCTGTATATTTTACATTTGTTCGCACTTTCACACTTCTGTCACACATCTTTAACATTCGCTTATGTCACACTTCTTTAACATTCACTATTGGCACACATCTTTTACCCTCATTTCTGTTACACATCTTTCATCCTCATTTCTGTCATACTTCTTTCATCCTCATTTCTGTCACACATCTTTCATCCTCATTTTTGTCACACTTCTTTCATCCTCATTTCTGTCACACATCTTTCACCCTTACCTTTGTCACACATCTTTTACCTTCATTTCTGTCACATAACTTTCTCTCTCATTTCTGTCCCGCATCTTTTACTCTCATAGTTATTTAAAAACCTTGGAGTGACACTGTACACGTTTGGCTCAGTTTGACAGAGTTGAGCCTAATGACTGTGCATCAACCGTTGCACACGTCAAGTATTTACAACATATTTACATGTAAGAAAAAACGGGTTGATGGTTTGTACCCTGGTATTATTAATCACTCTATTCTAATGAAATATTACTCTAAATACTGACATACTAATACTAGTTCTATAAATATACATTTACTACGTTGCCTATTTTAATCTATCTGTCACATTAATTCTAAAATAAGCTTACATTACTCCTAATATTTATCTAATTTAAGGGATGGAATTTACCTATGTGAAATGAAATTGATGTGAGATGAGTTATGTCTCTTTGTGAAATGGGTAATGTGAAAATGTAATAAGTTACGTCCCTTTCTAAAATGGGTGATGTGAAATATAACATATTCTACCTAATGTTTTTAAATAAAAACAAACTATATGATTGATATTCTTATTCTATATGGTGAAAATGATGTATCTTTAAGTGTATGATATTTCTATTCTATTATGGTGTAATCTAATCATACTACTAAATGATAACGTTTGTTAAATGGATTGGTTAAGATGGAATGAAATCAAATGAAATGAAACACAGTGAAATATAATAACCGGAATGATACTATTCATATCTAAACTTCTTATAATTAGTTGTCATGTTTAAATTACTATCCTATTATACTTTTAAAGCTAAATGAATATGTAAATTAATAATCTATCTAAAGTAAAATGAAAAAGTATTATCTTATCTAAATCTAACTATAGATTAAAATGACATAATCTATATCTATCATATCTATATTTTATCACTATATTAAAACCTTATGATACATATCACATTAAGTTTTATATACATGGTCTTTAAATACCTCAGGTTAGTCGTTGCCATTAATGTTCAGAAACACGTTTTCATTGGCATACTATCTATACATTTGTTCTGGGTATTTGAAATCCATTACACAGTCATATTTATTCTATGGGTATTGCACCTGTAGAGTTCGTTTGTAGACCACTGTTCTCGTGTCTGTATGTATCTAATCATCTGACACTGTTTTTCTCTGTTTAACACAACTACTTCACTGGAACATATTTGGAGCTTAGCAAGTAATAAGCTGTCCTAGTTCACAAAGTGATATATTTGTTCCCAGAGTAAAGTTCTTACTTTTGATGTCTGAGGACACCTAGCAGGTCAATGTTTTTGGTACTTAGTTCAGCACACAATATTCATGTATTTCTAACATATTTCACATAGAATATTTGACTGTACTAAAATAACATATATTACAGTATACTCTTATGTGGAAATTTCTGGTATTGCTACATCAGATGGTCGACTAAGGGTATCAGCCAAGATGTTATCTTTCCCCTTAATATGTTCTATACTAAAGGTGTAATTTTGCAGTATTAGCGACCACCTGTATATTCGGTCATTTCGATGTACACCACTCTGCATGACCGTTATTGGTGAGTTGTCAGTCTGGACAATGAAGTGCACACCGGACAGAAATCGATGCAGCTTTCTCACCGCATAGATGACGCTTAGGGCTTCCAACTCGGATATGGAATATCTGGACTCGGTGGGTGTGATCTTACGGCTCACGTAGCAAATCGGATGGAAGATGCCCTCATAAAATTGGCCTAGTACTGCAGCGATGGAGATCCTGCTGGCATCTGTCCTAAGATAATAAACGAGCCTCGGATTAGGCAAGCGGAGGATTGGAACATTACTAAACAAAATTTTCAATTTTGACAATGCAGAAATTAATAATGCATCTTTAACATCCACTTTTACAGAAGCTTTTAAAACATTGGAAAATACACTTGTAATCTCCGCTAAATTTGGAATAAATTTACTATAGTAATTCACCAACCCCAAAAGACTTCTGACCTGTTTCTTGGTGGTAGGCATGGTCAGATTCATAATTTTAGTAATAATTTTCTGGTCAGTCTTTAGTTGACCTTGAGAAATGACATGACCTAAAAACTCAATTTCTTTTAGGCCCAATTCGACTTTGCTCGGTTTGACAGTGAGCCCGAAGAGTCGCAACCTATTAAATACATGTCTCAGTTTCAGTAGGTGTGTTGTCCAGTCATCAGTATGGACACATATATCATCTATATAGGTCACTGTATTCGTCACTCCATGAAGTAGATCTCTAGTTAAGCGTACGAAAGTGGCAGGAGCGTTACGAAGTCCGAAAGGAAGAAAACGCCACTCGTACAGTCCTAAAGGAGTTGAAAAAGCAGTAAGATGGATGGATTGAGACTTCATAGGGACCTGCCAATATCCCTTAGTGAGATCTAATTTAGAAAAGATTTTGGAGGTGGACATGTCAAGAATAAGATCTTCGCAGGAAGGAATTGGCTCTGCGTCGATCTTGGTGACGTTGTTGAGCTTTCGATAGTCCACACACAAACGATTGTAGAATCTTTCTTCTTAACTAGAACAATTGGAAAAGAGTCCTCCGAGGTGGATTTCTGGATGATCCCACTAGCCTCTAAATTCAGAATTTCCTTATTTAGATTTTCCCTATAGCTTAGTGGGATTGAGTACGGACTGCATTTAATAGGCTTAAAGTCCGTAAGAAGAATGGAGTGTTCGATACCTGGAATGTCAGAGAATATGTCTTTGTATTCCGTCACTAATTCTACTAATTGTCGTCGTTGACTGTCTGTTAGACCCTGTTCTATATGTATGCTTTCTAATGTAGCAGTCTTGTCTACAATAGGAACTGGTAGTTCCATTCCGTCGTCGTCTACCTGATTCAGTATGGTGGTGGTGCTAAGTGTGTATTCTGTATTCTCGCTAAGTGTATGCTCGTCGGATATGCCAGTCTCGCTAACTAGTGTAGTTGCGTTATGTATGTCTGTCGTCTGATCACTTGGTGTGGGTGCACTGTGTTCGTCTGTCTCTACTTCTGTCTCTTGTCGTGAATAGTAAGGTTTCAACATGTTGACATGGAATATCTTTAAGTTTCCGTTTATTGATATTTCATAGTCAACATCTGAAATCTTACGTACCACCTTGAATGGCCCTTGCCATGAAGTCAATAATAAATTTCGTTTGTCAGGAAGCAAGAGAAGTATGTCTTGATCTGGTTCAAGTTCAATTGTTCTCGCCCCTTTGTTGGCATATTGGCGGTAGATTTGACCCTTCCTCTCCAAAGCTGCCTTCGCTATAATACACGATTTCATGATGTTATCTCGTGTTTCAGTCACCATTTCATAAGGTGTTTTTGGTTCGGGAATTTGAATAGAATTCGTTATTGCTTGATGATAAATGGTTAGGGGTCCACGTGGGTTAGCCCCGTACACTAATTCAAACGGTGAGAAACCCGTGCTTGAATGGGGAATCTCCAGATAGGCGAACAGCACTGTTGGTAACAGTGTATCCCAATCAGCTGGGTTTTCTGCTGTTACCTTAGCCAGCATATGCTTAAGATCTCCATTAATTTTTTCTACTATCCCATTGCTGGCTGGATGGTACGCTGTCGTGAAATGTTGTTTAATCCATAACATTTTTGTAAGGGCTTGCGTTGCAGCCGATATGAATTGTGTTTCACGATCGGATAAAATGGTCCGTGGAAATCCGAATCGTGAGAACAGGTGTAGAAATACATTGGCAACATCTTTGGAGGTGATGTACTTCAAAGCTACTGCCTCAACCCACCTTGTACAGAGGTCGACCATCGTCAATATGAAGCGATTTCCTTTGCTGGACACCTGATTCAGGGGTCCAACAATATCTACCGCCACACTCTCAAATGGCCTAGAAGCCAGTGTAGAAGGTTGTACTTCAGCTGTAGCATGTTTACCCTTTCGTACTAACTGTTGACAGACATTACACGAACGACAAAATAATTTAATATCATTGCAAAAACCTGGCCAATAAAAATGAGCCTGAATTCTGGCCCTGGTTTTGTCATATGCAAGATGGCCAGCAAACGGTGACTCATGTGCAATCTTTAGCACAGTTATGCGATGTTGTACAGGTAACACCGTTTGCTGAATCTCATGGTTACCAGTAGTATAATATCTAGTAAGAATGCCATTATTTAATCTGAAGAACCATGATGCGTTCTTTGTAATTTTGGCTCGTTCTTTCAATAATTTTAAATAAGGAGACAAACTAGGATCAGCTTTCTGCTGTTCTATGAATTTTTGTCTGTTGGTATCATCAGTGCTAGATGGAGAAAGCACCAGTAGTCTCTCAT
This sequence comes from Cepaea hortensis, assembly GCA_963921405.1. Lineage (NCBI taxonomy): Eukaryota > Metazoa > Mollusca > Gastropoda > Stylommatophora > Helicidae > Cepaea > Cepaea hortensis. The sequence continues at coordinate 23,126,045 of OY992891.1, forward strand.
CTTGAAGCGTGTCTTGATGTTTTATAGTGTCTGCTCTGGTTGTTGCATTAACTGCATTCAGTTGGTTCCATGCAGTTATTTCATCGCTAGTACATTGTTTTAGTTGAGGTAAGCAACCCAGAATTAAATCAGTACAAGGGTTGTCAAGTATAGCACAAGTATATGTACCCGAAAGGAAAGGAGTGTTAATACGGGCTTTGGCCAAAGGGTAAATTTCAATGTTACCCGAAAAGGTTCGGCATTTGACAGAGTCACCTGTATAATCCTCTTGACTCACTAGTTCCTTTCTGAGGCCAATAAGGGTACTACCGCTGTCCAGCAAACATTGGCATGGTCTATCATTGACCATTGCATTGTGGAACTCTAAATTGCCTCTGGAGGCTAAGGCTGCATTCACACTCTCAGATGAGAATGGAACTGTATGTCCACATTCTAATTTTCCGTCAGCATGAAACAGGTGACATCGCTCACAACTGTCAAAACTCAACACATCGTTTACACAACACACCTCTTCCGTTTGGTTAACAGGTAATTCATTTTCAACATCACACTCAGTCTCACTACCACTATCAGAAGATGTATCAAGTAAAATAGCATTGTTGGCTTTCATACGTTGGCGGCCAAGGCACTTATTTGAATAATGGCCGTAGCTGGAACAAAAAAAAACATTTAATGGCACGCCGGTATGCAGATCTTTTGTTCTGTTGCTTCTTAATAACATTTTCAAGATGTGCCGGATAACTCGGCGATTTGTCACACATTGAATAAGTGTCATGTAAAAGTTGACAGTGGATACATTTTGAAACTTTTCTATCTTTCTTGTCAAATTTATTATAAGGTTTCCTATTGCCCTGATAGTTTTTAGATTGATCTTTTGCAAAAGAAACTATTTCAGAGTCATTTGAAGTTTTAAAAATATTTCTGTTTGAAGAAAAATATGCTGACCCTTTCTTTTCAAACTGTTCTATGGTTTCAATGTCTGACTGTTGCAAAAATTTAGCAAAAGAGGATGGTATCGTGGATATTACTTTATCCATAGTTATTAAGTTTTTCAATCTATCAAAGTCTTTTCCTATGTTAGCCGCTTTAAGCCACCTATTTAGTACACTTTGAACATTTGAGACGTAGTCAATGAAAGTCTCAGTAGGTTTAGGTTTTAAAGTTGAGAACTGAACCTGATACCCAGGGGCATCAAGTAAAAAGTGTTGCATAATCCTATCACGGATGTATTGGTAGTCAGATCTAAGATCGGTTGGTATAGATTCTATTACTTTAAGGGGCTCACCACTCAGGTTCTTCATATAAATCATAGCCCACATCTCTAAAGGAACTTGGTGATATTTAAACTGATACTCGACATTTTCTGTCCAGGCAGATATTGAATCCTCTTTACAATATGCTTTGATAATATTTTTGTATTTGTTGAACTTATTTTCTTCTTGTTGACTTTTAAGTTTAGTGGCAGAGATCTCTGCGTGTGAGTCTACATCCATCTCTTTCATCTTTAACTGTGTCTCTGATTCTACTTGTATTTGTTTTTCCTTAACTCTTGCCATTTCATCTATTTCTTTTTGCTTTAATTCTCTCTCCTGATCTAATGTCTTCTGTTTAATTTCCTTATCTTGTTGTAACTGTTGTTGCTTAATTTCCTTATCATGTTCTAACTGTTGTTTCTTAATCAGTTTATCATGTTCTAGTTGTTTTTGTTTTGTTATCTCAGCTAGTTGTGTTAATTCTTTTTGATGCTCTCTTTCTCGAGCGCGTTCATCTCTATCTGCATTTTCTTTTTGTTCTCGTTCAGTTCTCTCAGCATCTTTTGCTTCTTTAAATTTCTTATCGGCATATTGTTCTAGCTCTTTACCTGTGTATTGCAATTCTTTGCCAGCTTTAATGAAGTCAGCTAGAGTAGCCATGTTGTTGGGTAATAGGTTCGCGTTGACCTGAACTGACTACTTCAATTTAGTTATTATTCTTGGATATTCTATGTTATTTAATATCTGAGCACCACAAATTGTACTCTTTGTTTACAATCTGGAAAATTGTATTCTCCACAAAATTAGAGCACACAGTCTGTTCATACAATACACGCTGAAAAAGAGATGCACTATTAATCACAATGCATGCCAAAAAACGTAGGTTTTACTCAACTTAATGTTCCCCAGACCAAGGAACAACACGTCAGCAACCCCGGTCCCGTTGTTTGGCACCCCGGAATACACACGAGTTTTTTTTTACTCAGGTCACCTTGTTTAGCACATCGGCACACACTCACGTTCTTACTCAGCTGTTGTTCGCCCTGTTTTACAGAGCAGCAAAAATTACCAACTCGTAAACGACAAATAGATTTTTGACAAATTGGTACAATGACACAAACATGCCCACGAACAAACAGAACATCGATTACTTAATATTTAATGTCACTGTCCTGTCTTCGTTCTACCGTAATATGTCTTTCGTTACTAACCTAGTTTAATCTATGGAAGTAAGGATGGTGCAGGCCAAATCTAATTTGCATAGCCGAAAGTAGTGCCCTCCTGACGGTAAACAAATAGAAAAGTACGAAAAAAAAATCAATAACTGCTTTTAAATAAATATAAATAAAATAATAATGTGTAAATAAATAAATATATTCATTCTTTAACTTAAATAAACAAATAATAGTTAATATATCGTAAAGATTCAGGCAGGCAGCAGCTTGCCAGTATGTAAACACTGATATGCTGATTGCAAATGGCGAGGCCCAACTGTCTGTCAATCGTGCCACGTCACAGGCTCAGCGCTATTTTTAGCTTGCAAAAATCAATACTGTCGCTGACCTTTGTATTGCTCCGCCATGAATCATTTTTGACGATTATTCAAAAACAAATAAATAACTACATAAATAAATGAAAGAAGAACATAATATGAATACTTACAACTTTGAAAAACATATTATTTAAATATATAACATTCTAATAAGCACAAATAAACATTATTTCATCACGATAGGCACACTTCTGCCGGCAACTCGATCTAGTCTGCACACGTAATCGTCACTGACACAAATTAAACAATTTAATCTTTGTAATATCCTATCCGTAAACCTAGTCTAGAGCCGTGGGTAAGTGTATATAGCTTGAACTCAGGTTCAAGCAGCACTTCTGACACCACATTTAATCCTATTGCCTGTCAACAACTCATGTTTCAGGCATCATCGGATTACTTCTCCCACACCATACAAGAGACTTGCAAGTCGTGTGCGAGGAATGAAATGGTACATTTTATTGCCGTTGGCTCTTTACAATTGCAAAACAGTCGCTATCTAATCACACATAAAGTCACAATATTCTCTATCAATAGTTTTCCTAACCCCTATAGCTATTCTCTATCTACTAGGCTATATGAAAACAAATCTATTCTACACGATGTGAACACTACAGAGTCAGTCCCCAGTCTGACTTGCTTCACTCGCGTCGCTACACGCCTCGCGGAAGGACCTTCATACGCCCTTCGGCTCCCTGCGTGCTAGGTCAGTTAGCACGCCCCTCTTAGCTGGCTTGGCTTTGAGTGCTAATCGTTGCTATCACGCAGGCGTGATTCTGTCGTGACCAGTAGTGCTAACTATCTGGTCAACGCCTTCGTGTGAGGACTAGTTAATAGTCCCCCTTTTCTCTCATCTATCCTGCCCTGATCCCGGGCACTATGTTCATTCAACTCTATCTGAGGTTGACCCCCACGTCCTGGTGGTGTTCTATCATGAGGCAGTCTTTGACAGTGACAACTGGTAAGATCGAGGGGAACAGACCAAGGGGAAGACCTAGAAGCAAGTACATGGATGGCTTGGCCTTGTGGCATGGTCGAGACAGAAACACGGAGCTGATCCACGACTCTGGTGATCGAGTGAGATGGCAGAACATGACCGCCCACGCTTACCGGCATGGCACATGATGGATGGATGGAAAAGACATGATACTTTTATAAAAACCATACTGGGGGTGGGGCGCAAGGTTGAGGGCAGGTGAGCAAGAGGTAGACAGCGATACAAGTGGGAAGATAACATCAAGAGGTGGGCGAACATCAGTCTGACAGATTGTACAATCAAGGCGAATAACAGACAGTGTTGGAGATCCATTGCATCCAACCTTCATTGTGGAGACGGCACCTGATTGATTGATTGATCATACTGCGCCTTGTCCACAGACTAGTAACTGGGATCTAATTCCCAGCAGAAATCTGGGGGTTCATAGCGAGGGTTAATAGACAGTGGTTAGCCAGGAAAGCATGGCATATGATACCACAAAATCCAGTCTGAGAATGTAGACGAAGGCATCCACAAGACCACTACAAAGTTATACACTGGCCAAAACCTTAAGGCATGTCTTAATAATGCGCCATGTCCACAGAGTAAGAACTCCTCTGGCCTAATTCTCAGGATACCCATGTCTACCTGCAGATATTAAATTCCATTACAGTATTACAGACCCGGCTAGTTTTTGAAAATGGATATAATAAGCAAGGTGCAGTTACACGGTTCCCGAGGCTGAGGTATAGCGGCGTCTTGGCAAAGCAATGAAAGTAGTGGACCATCTTCTACACTTTGTGACGTATTGTGTAAATGGTTCCAGCCGCATATTTCTGTAGACCCCTGGGCACTCGATGAGTGATGTGGTCCATATCTCACCGGCCGCTATTACTTCACACAATTTCTGATACCCAGTTTAGGCTGGGTCGACCCAGGATTCCCAAGTCAGTTGTACAAATCCACCTCCATGGATACCCAGGAGTAATTATAGCACCAGATGACAGATGCACAATAGATGTTAAGAACAGAATAGGGCAAGGGAAAATTGCATTTAAGAAAAAAGGTCGTTTATGCAATAAGTTACTATGATTGAATGTAAGAAAGAGAGTACTCACATATTATTTAGAATCTGTTTAGCTGTATCGCAGTGAATCTTCTTTTGTCATCATCATCATCATCATCATCATCATCATCATCATCATCATCATCATCATCATCATCATCATCATCATCATCATCATCATCATTATCATCATCATCATCACCTTCCACTTTTGCCGCAAAGCGTTGTAGTGAGGAATAATTGGCGCCCAACGCCCAATGGGTGGCATTGGGTAGTGTCATTCCGTGTAACTGTACAAAGTTTTTCTTGTCATTAATCCATTTTCTTCTCGAGAGTCATAGAAGAAGATGTTATTTGATGTAGGGCTAATGCTGGTAGTTTATAGTTAGTTAGTTAGTTAGTCGACAGATCATCCTCATTGCACATCGAACCATTCAGTCCATAAGTGCTCGGATCTCCTCCTCAGCAAATCCCGCAGCGTGTAACGGCTAACGACGCCAGTTCTGTGTTGGTTTATCAATCTTCTTTGGCTTCCTGCGTAGTGTTCTTGTTTGGCCACACCTCTTTTAATTTGCTGCTCTCGCAGTCTGGCCATTGTTGTAGATTCACAGTCATCACTTGGTTCTCGCAAAAGTCTTACTTCTCGTAGAGCATTCAGAATGTCGGCCTGGTCCATGGCGCGTCCGCCCTCCACAGCAGCCTCACCTGCGAGCTTGTCAGCCCACTCATTTCCTTGTACTCCCGCATGCCCTGGCACGAAGATGAAACTAATCTTTGCCAGTCGAGACCGCTCCAGAGGCAGCAACCATTCTCTTCGGATCGACCCCTCCTCTATCCTCTTGATCATGTTCATTGAGTCACTAAGGAAACAAGCCCTAGTGAATGTCTGTGTCTCGAGCCATGTTATTGCTTTACTTACTGCCATGACTTCCATGGTCAGGCTACTTGTGGTTTCAGTAAAAGCACCAGAGTCCTCCTTCACAATTCTCCCTCCGGCCCGAGCTGTAAAGGCCCATGAGCTTCTCACATATCGGACGACCGACCCATCTGTGTAGATGACCGCGTCACCGTCTAGCGAATTCTCGAAAATCAACGCTTGTACTTCAGCCTCAACAGCAGCCGGATTTTCTTGTCTGCATTTTCTGTCAAGTTGGATGCAAACTGAAAAGAATGTGCAGAAGTCTGTTGGCACTTGCACCCACTCCTCGCCAGGTTCTAAGTCCTCAAGTGAACACACCTGTTGAAGAATGTCTTCGGCTTGACCCATCCACGACCGTCCTCTTTTTAACCTGCTGCCCTTCACCTTCCTAATTTCACTATGCAGTGGATGTTGTGTGTTTGCGTTAATTCTGAGGTAGGCGCGTGCCCTGCAACGTTGTATTCTCTCTTCAATGGTTGGAAACCCAAGAAGGTAGCGCATCGCCCTGCATGCTGTATCTCTTGTACATCCAAGAATAATGCGCATAGCTTCATTCTGTATCCTTTCCATCCTTTCTATCTGCTTATGGCTGAGAGTCAGGATTGCCATTGCATACTCCAAAACAGACATGACCAACCCCTCGTACAGAAGACATAGATGGCGCTGCTCACAGTTTGCTGCCGCCATCACCCGCATCGCTGCCAAACCCCGCTTGGCCTTTGTTATCACCTGGTCTATGTGCACATTATAAGCAAGGCTTCGATCAAACCGTATCCCCAGGTAATTCATTGCCTGCGTTCTTTCCACCGTCTCTGAACACAGCATTACAGTTGGTGTTGGAGTGTTGACAATATGATTATTCAACGAGAACCAAGTCACTGTTGCTTTTGTTGGGTTGACCATTGCCCCAGCTTCATCACACCAAGTACTTATGCGATTGAGTTCGGTTTGTAGTTCCACAGCAACCTCCTCTCTATCCTTCCCCTGACGATACACTAAAACATCATCGGCATATGACAATGTCCTGCCAGGTCCAGTGATCTGCTCACTGGTGATTCTCACTGTGTAGGCGTTGAACAGTACCGGAGATAATGGTGATCCCTGTGGTAGACCAGGATATATTGTTGTTGGTTCCGAAGTCCAACTGCCACATCTAAAAACTACTTTCCGTTGGAAGAGGGCTGCAGCGATCCAACTAAGGAGGAATGGACTTACGTTTAGTTCGAGAAGCTGAAACATTAAAAAATCCAGTGGTACTCTGTTGTATGCGTCCTCAAGATCAATCGCTGCAGCAACGGTTTCAGTGCCTGAGTGGAAACCTTCATAGACATCCTGGGCAAAGACTGCTGCATTGGTCCAGGTTTCTCTTTTTGGACGGTACCCACCCAGAGTGGGTGGGAAAACACCTTGCCTCTCTAGTTGGCTTGATATTTTCATGGCAATTACCTTCTCCAGCAGCTTGCCTATTGTATTCTGCATGGTTATAATTCGATATCCCTGAATATTTTTGTGGTCTTTGTCAGGCTTCGGCAAGGGAATCAGATAGCTGTGTAACCATTCCTCCTTGATGCTAGCACTCCCTATACTGTTGTTGTACATGTCTGCTAGTTTCTCTAGCTCATTGTCGGTACACCTATTAATGTCGTCGTATCTTATGCCATCAGGACCTGGAGCACTGTTTTTTGATCGTCGAAGCACAGCCTTGATTTCTTTCACTGTCACTGTGTCTTCATCCGAAGTGTTCTGGGCCTTGCATCTGTCTGAGGTGACCTCCTTGGCCAGATTTCGGCCTCCCATGTCTGTCTGGTTGCTTTACTCAAGGTAGCGTTCAAAGAGGGCTTTGCCCTTGTCCTCGTCAGTCCTCTGCCAGATGAGGTCAGCACCTTGGAAGTCAGAAATGCTCTTATTCTTGACTACACCACTCATGCTTTTATGTAGTCGCCAGAACAATTTCAGTGACTTGTCTGTGTTTACTCTTTGACACACCTTTGCCCATTTTTCGCTTTTAACAACCTTGACCAGTTTTTTGAAATAGCTTACTTTTGTGTGCATCTCTCTTTCTAAGTGCAAGCAGGGACTAGGATGACCAGCTCTGTTCTTCTTGGCATTTTGCCATCTCCTTACAGCACTACGCTTATCCACCCAAGCCTTCTCCACCTCGAAACTCCACCACGGTGGCTGCTCCCAGCTTTTTTTCCTGCCCTGAAACGTTCTGCGCTTGTCACGTCTTATCTTACTCACCACATCTTGCCATGTACTGTCATACTGGAACGTCTTTACCTTTAGCTTGTGCTGCCTGGTTCTGCCTTTCTCCACCAGTATGCTGCACGGGTGGTGGTCGCTGCCATGGTGTCCTAGGACACCCCATCTACACACTGTAGTGAGTGAAGGTGAAACTAGCGCCAGATCAATAGCACTGTCCTCACCGCCCGGACGGCTTGCTGTCCTGGTAACACAGCCACTGTTGATACAAACCAGGTCGACGGTTTCCAGTGCAGTCTCGAGCTCCTCCCCCTGTGTATTGGAGGAAGTGTTTCCCCATGATCTGCCTTTAGCGTTGAAGTCACCACAGAAAATAACATTTCTCTCGTGGCCTAATATGCCACTTAAGCACTGCCAATTCTGGGCGTCCACACTGGCATTGCGGGCATAAACATTAACCACCACGAATGGTATACTGGAATGAACTCTCAACGCCTGTATTTGTATATCGTCATTGTCCCAACTGGACATGTCTAGCTCTGACGCCACCATGCTTTCGCGAACGAGAATCGCCATTCCCAGATGTCGTCTGTTGTAGAAACATTTGAAGCCGGCAATTTGGAGTAGCTGATCGCCCAGTCTCGTCTCCTGGAGTGCTACAATGTCGTTCCTGTAAACTAGGGTTTCTAAAATAGAGCCCCGTTGTTTTACACTGGCACAGTTCCAATATAGAATACGGATATTCCTGAGTCCTAGACGGTGACACTTGAGTCTAAAACGCCTCAAACCTCCACGCTTACCTTGCTTCTTTTTCCCTGCGCGGCTACCACTCCGCTTCGGTATGTTGACTGCAGACCGCACGAAGAACACACGTTGTTCCGCCATGTTGAAAAAACGTAAACACAGACTGAGAAAACCACACACGCTGCTGAAAATTCACTCAAGGATGGCTTAGCTCGATGCACGAACTCCGTAGCACCCGCGCAGATCTTGAGTAGAAACTCCTGGTTTTACATCCTGGCACACCAATTACACGCAAGAGATGAATAAATCCATCCCCTACGCGAAAAAGTTAACGAATACAAAACAACACGACCGTCCGTCGCCCCTATCTTCTCTGTGTTCTTCGGTTGTTCGGGGATACATCGTGACTTTATGAAATGCTTTACACAGCGGAATGTTGTGCGAACTTAGATAGTTTATAGTGTTGCATTCGAACGTGATGGCCACACTATTTGATCGTCCATTGGAATGTAAATGTACGCATTAGGAAGAAACTGAAAGCAACAGAGATGTGGTTCCTAAGACGAATGTTGCTAATTCCGTGGACTGCCAGAGTAACTAATAACGACTGCCTGAAAGAGGCTAATGACACTAAACACATTATATTCAACAACAGGAATGAGACAAACAACTTTCTTTGGTCATGTGATGAGAAGAGAGGCATTAGGAAACTTTACGTGACGACTGGACAGACTGGCTAACCACCATTACCGCGAATGCTCAAAGCCTTTCAGGTTACAATATGGGTTTACAACTCTGAGCTTTTCCAAGGATCGAAGGCACGTCCCACGAAGTGTGAGGCGGCATATTAACCCTTCAGGTACCAGCTTTTAAAGAACCATTGTTCATGTCCTACAATATAAACATGTTGGCTATACTTAACATATTTAGTGCTAAACAAAATGTAGGGTTGGACCAAACAAAGAATGGGAAGTGGGAGTGTGTCACAGTTATGACCTAAACATTGTTAATATTGTAGCAGACATGTTGTATTATAACGCAGTGGCAGCATTTCAGCTATAGAGAATTCCATGGCAGATACAGGAAGGCCGTTAAGATGATTAACTATCCCATTGCACTGAATCTGTTACATATATCCAGGTCTTCTTGTGTCCCCCAGCTGCCCAGGTCGGAAGGCGGGGTCCGGTCGATGTTGCCTCTGCCTGGAGTGAAGGGGTCTGTTCTAGTTGTCGGCACCACCACCAACTCCCTGATACACGTCGCTTTAAACCACAAGTCACCGCTGGCGGATGTTGCTCTAGAAAACGTACCAATTACCCAGGTGAGCTGGTTGAAACTCATCATCATCATCCCGTGTCATGTCGATAAGCGTGAGCGGCATGGTTCTGCTTCTCACACAATCACCAGAGTCATGGTTCAGACCAATGTTCATGTCTCGGTTATGCCATGTGGTCAAGCCATCCAGGTATTCAGCTCGTTGCCTTTCCCTGTCTCTTCTCCCATCAATTTTAACAGTTGGCACAAAGGTGCCACATAAAGTGCCCCAAAATCTTGATTACATACATCGAATTTATCTAATTATATTAAAATTGTCATTTGTTGTGTCAGGGCCATTTCCTTACAGCTTGATGGAGTCGCTATATTTTTTCTCTTTTAAACTTCTAATTAGTGATTTTGTGAGGCGTTTGTGGCAAAGTAATAGTGAACGTGATTCCCAGTCCCGCAAATCGCATTCCAAATCAGCCGCATTGCGCTTTTTAAAGCACGTGACTTGTGTTGATTTGTAACAATAGAGAGGCATTGGAGAACATCATGATGACTGGAAAAATCAAGGGGAAGAGAGGCACGGGCCGACCAAGAGAAGTGATGTTAGATAGATCGAGACAGTGGCATGGAGGAATTTCAGCAGCAGAGTTGATCCAGAACATCAAAGACCGAGATCTGTGGAAAGACATGAACGCCTACGTCGGCTGTCATAACACTTGATGATGATTATGATATACTTACAAATCTACAAATTGATGGGAAAGACTTTAGACAACTGAAATGTGGTTGTTAAACATCGAACTAACGGTCTTGCTGCCTGAAAGCATCACCTGACCGCAATCTTGTTGTATTTTCAGGGACACACAGAAGAGCTGAGAGCCATCAACGCAATTCGCCAATCATTCCTTGGAGCAGACATTGTCAGTGCATCCACAGATGGTCTCATCTGTAAGCTCAATTCTAAATCTAGAGAAGCCGTCTGGAAACTGTGGATGAAAGGTTATCCATTTATTTGCGTGGATACAAACGAGGAAGGTGATGAGATGTTTCTGGGAACTCAGGATGGCAAGTAAGTTAAGTTCTTTTGTTTTCTTCTGTTGCAGATAAGAAACAATTAAAGATTGTGTGTATTTGTTGCAGTTTGTTGCATGGCAGCGCTGTTATGTTTGTTGTGAAAGTTGTGGTGTACATGTTATTGAAAGATGTTATAATAATGTTACTGTATTATGTTAGTAATTTGTTCCGTGTTTTCATGTTTGTGTGTCCATTACAATCTTCATTTTCTCCTTACCATGGGATTGGTCGACAGACAGACAGACAGACAGACAGACAGACAGACAGACAGACAGACAGACAGACAGACAGACAGACAGACAGACAGACAGACAGAACGAAAATCTTTATTTTCAAGAATTGGGCACGCAGGCCCGTCTGACATTCTGCCCTTCTTCTCAATTCCCTCTCATACATTCTTTCATTCAACATCACTTATGAAGCAAATTTTTGACAACAAAAGAACAATAGCATTATAACGCATGAAAAATAATCAATAACAAATGATTCACTGAGGCAATGTTTAGCATGGGCATTATAAATACCTAAATAAGGTGCAAGATGCCATACATATGGGAATGTTTTTTGGCTAGTTGTCGTTTGAGATAATTTACCATTATTATTGTCTTTTTTTGTTTGTTTTTGTTTATGGGGGTACGTAGTCTGTACTGAGGTAGTGTTCAAACAAGTTGCGAATGTATGTATAATGATTGGTGGTGTCTTTGACTTCTTGTGGAAGATTGTTCCACAAGTGAGCGGCCACCTTGCAGCCAGGCAGGCAGGCAGGCAGGCAGGCAGGCAGACAGACAGACAGACAGACAGACAGACAGACAGACAGACAGACAGGCAAGCAGGCAGGCAGGCAGGCAGGCAGGCTGCAGACAGACAGACACAGACAGACAGACAGACAGACAGACAGACAGACAGACAGACAGACAGACAGACAGAGATTTATATAATGAATTATGTAATACTTTGAGCAAACTAAGCAAGCGCAGTAGTGTATATGGAACTACATTGATGCTGTCATGAGCGCTACTGAACCAATGCTCAACGGCTTCTCTCATCATCCGCTAATAGAGACAACCACTGACCACCCATACCCATATCCAAAATGTGATGGTCCTATCACATGCTGAGCCATAACTAGTTCTTGCTTCTATTTCATGAGGATTCTTCAGGAACTGGTCGCGAAGTTAGCTGGCGTCAAATCTTTCGGGTCAGGATATAATGTATTTAGCCAGTTGCTTTTCCATGGAGTGTGTGCGCAGAATGAAATGCGTTTAGAGTGAATGAGATGGGTGTAGGATGTGAGAAGTGGGTTTAATATGAATGAGCTGTGGGTAGTACTGAAGTGGGTGTAGCATGAATTAAGTATTTCTTCTTCAAATAGTATGAATCAGGTGGTTGCAATATGAGCGAAGTGTGGGTAGTATAGAAGTGGTTGTAGTGTGAATGAATGAAAATGTCAACTCTTAGTCAGGTATGACTGAGCTACCATAAGACAGTAGGCGGTACTACCTGCTGTCTGTTTGCGCTGAATATTAGGCGGTGCTCACCAAACCCGACACCCCACTTTCTGCCAACGGATTGAGGCAGAAGAGCGCAATTGGGAGAGTACAAGTCTTGCAGTAGTGCGAGGAATTGCAACCTAAAGACTAAATGTCGTGCCAGAGAAGACCAGGCCCTAAGCCTTGGTCAATAACTTGTCTAGAATCGAAGCTCCAACAGGCGGACAATTATAGCATTGCTTTGCTGATCTTGCAGCTTCTGCAGCTTGTCTTCTTCCAGATGTATTGGTGTTACCTTTCCTCTGGAGTACATTAGGCAGGCCGAGAGAGGGATCATGCTGCATGGGCAACACATGATCTCTAAATTCAGCCAAGGCTTTGTGTTATGGAGAGGTATAACTCCATTTTACAAATTATCATCTATCAAGACGGCAAGGTGCCAGTTATTAATGTTGACCTTGTGACCGCGACCTCATGTTTACCTTTGACCCCTGTCTCTGGACTGTCAACAGGCTGGTGATTCTCCGAGTCATCAAGGAAGACATGACAGTGGTGGAAATTCTCAACCAGAGGATATCACATGGGGCTGTAGGCCGTGTCAGTGTGTGCCCTGGTAAGTGTCGCACTTGTTTTGTGTAGTAACATGCTTCATGCGTTTAGATGATGCATGTTAGGTTTTTCAATTGGGCATTTTTGTTTAGATGAAGAATGTTTTGTTTTTTCTTTTTCATTTTCGATTGTGGGGTTGTTGTTTTTTTTGTAGACAGTTCGTATAATGTTTCTTTTGACTGTGGATGTTTTTAGATGATTTTTTTTTTTTTAGCATATCCTTTTTACAGGACTTAGCTGTCAACACCAGCATCTTTCAGCTGTATGTTGATCTCTTGGCAAGATTGCGCTCAGTAGTTTGCCATTGCTTTCTGAGCGGCCGGCTCACATACCCCGTAAGTTACCGATGCGATTCGAACCACTGCTGATTTGAACCGTCATCACGTTACCTGACGAGAGTATACGAGATTACGGAGAAAAGTCATAACCTCTAAGCCACGAAGCCGGCTTTAGATGATTAATATTATATTTATAAATTGTGGCTTTTTTTAACGATGATTCATTTTTTGGTCGATTGTAGCATTTTTCATGATTCATATTATATTTTTTAGATCGGGGCATGTTAGATGATTCACATTAGGTTATTCAATTTTCTGGTGCTACTGTGTGTTGTATTGCTGCCTAGGTTTACAGCAATAATGGAAATAGCTCTTGCATTCAATAATCTACAGACAATATTTAGTCTATTGTCACATTCCGCCAACCCAGAGGCAGTAGGACATGAAACCACACACAATCATCATCATTTCAAACTGCATGCACACGCTACAGGAAACTGCAAACATCAATCTCCGTGCTGAACGGATAGGCAGCATTCGGAAGTCACGCTTTTTCACGCCTCCCTCTATTCCTTTTACTTCGTAGGTTCCAGGGAGAGGACCGCCTTGTTAAACAATGATCATATTTTCACACCGTGTTTCACATTTAGCGCCTTTGCTTCACCTCCTGGTTCATTCAAATATAATCTAGTTCTCTTCCCAAGCTTCTCATTGATGATTTTTATAATACCTTCTATAGTGGCACCATGAACTGAAACAGTAGGGGCAATATATTCACAAGGATGTTTCTTGTTTGTTTTATTCTTCAGAGTTTTACCTCCTATGATATATACCTCTGCAGTATTCACTTTATATGATAATGTAACGCTACAGTATTCATTTGGAGGTGACAGGATATTCACGGTCGGTAATTATAGCTTTCAAATTTTATGTTGTCTAGTCCGTCCTCTAATATCTAATTCTTACCCCCTACTTCTACGAGTGTCAACCAACACGTGTGTATTTATTTATCAACTGTCTTGGTGACCTCAAAAGGTTCTCCAATTGATTTTTATGTGTAATATCGTCTGTCAAGAAGGCCAGGCGCCAGAGAGTGAATAATAAAATCTGACGCCTCACTCTCGTATCTCGTTTTTTCAGATGGAAACATGGTGGCTGTGGCGGGAACAGATGCTGAGATTTACATTTACTGTCGTCTGAGGAAGGATGTGGCAGACGGGACAGAGCTGTGGACGTCTGCTGGCAAGTGCAAGGTCAGTGGTCAATACGACTGCAAACAACGAACAAGAGGAGAATGTGTGCTTTTGTAGTTACAGTCTTCTTAGTGTGAATATATGACAGACATTTATCTCTTGTGTGAATATATGACAGACATTTATCTCTTGTGTGAATATATGACAGACATTTATCTCTTGTGTGAATATATGACAGACATTTATCTCTTGTGTGAATATATGACAGACATTCATCTCTTGTGTGAAATATATCACATACATACACTCTCATGTGTGAATATATGACAGACATACCATCTCGTGTGTGAATATATGACAGATATATATCTCGTGTGTGAATATATGGCAGATATTTATCTCTTGTGTGAAATATATCACATACATACACTCTCATGTGTGAATATATGACAGACATTCGTCTCTTCTGTGAACTATATCACATATATACAATCTCGTTTGTGAATATGTGACAGATATTTATCTCTTGTGTGAAATATATCACAGACATACATCTCTTGTGTGAACTATATCACAGATATACAAAATCGTGTGAATATATGGCAAAACATACATCTCTTGTGTGAACTATATAATAGACATACAATATATTGTGTGAACTATATCACTGGCATACAATATATTGTGTGAATTATATCTTCTTTTTCAGCGTTCCGAGCCATTGAGGGAGGTTCTTTGCTGAAGATACAAGCCGTCTCCATTCGTCTCTCTGGTTGACCTTCTCTTGCCAGTCGATGATTCCAAGTGCTTGTAGGTCTGTATATATATATTATCTCTCCACCGTCTTCTTGGTCTACCTCGGGGTCTACGGTCATTTATTTCCTGAGTATAAGCGAGTTTTGTTTCCCTATTATCTTCCATTCTTTCTATATGCCCCAGCCATTGCAGTCTATTAGCCTTCATGATACCAGTGATTAGCGGGGACTTAAACAGATCATAAATGTTGTTGTTGCTTCTTCTTTTCCACTCTCCACTTTGTGGCCCAAAGATGTGTCTTAAGACTTTGTTCTCAAAGGTTTGTAACAAGGCTTCGTCTCCTTTCGTTGTACTCCAGGTTTCAGAGCCATACAGCACAACTGGTCTGATCAGTGTTTTGTATATTGTGATCTTGGTGTTACGAGATAGCGCCTTTGATTTTAGTAGATGTTGTAGTGCAAAGTATATCTTATTTCCAGAGTTGATTCTAGTTTGTATTTCTTCCCTTATTATGTTGGAGCAGGTGAAGATTGTACTCAGGTATTTGTATGTCTGCTTGGTTGATTGGTTGATTGTTTGACTGTTTGGTTGGTTGGTTAGCAGTTAACGTTGTTTGCTTGAATGACTAGTGTGCTGTTTGCTTGGTCAGTGCTTTATATCACATACGTAAAATATATTGTGTGAATTATATCACAGTTCCAAACAAAGGACTCAACAAAGAAATAAGCAACCCACCTACCAACTAAACAACCAACTAACAAATCAGACAAGCAAATATCCACATCACTTACCAACCAAACAGCAGAATAGTCATTCAAGCAGACAGCGTAACAGCTAGCCAACCAACCAAACAGCACAATAGTCATTCAAGCAGACAGCGTAACAGCTAGCCAACCAACCAAACAGCACAATAGTCATTCAAGCAGACAGCGTAACAGCTAGCCAACCAACCAAACAGCACAATAGTCATTCAAGCAGACAGCGTAACAGCTAGCCAAAAAACCAAACAGCACAATAGTCATTCAAGCAGACAGCGTAACAGCTAGCCAACCAACCAAACAGTCAAACAATCAACCAACCAACCAATCAGACATACAACCAACAAACCAAACAGTCAAACAACCAGCCAAACAACCAAATAGCTAAATAACCAACCAAGCAGACAAAACAACCAACCAACCCAGAGCCAAACATTAATCCAGCCAACCAGCCAATCAACCAGGATATCATTTAATCAACTAGCCAATTAAACATTCAATCAGTCAATCAAACAACCAGCCATATTAACAGACAACCAAGCAACCAACCAGTCAAACAAAAAACCAACCAAACAGCCAAACTACTAACCAACTAAGCTGAGTTGAGTTGAGTTAAGAACCGACATCACTGCACTCAGGACATTCCCATACGTACTCCGTCCCTTCGTTCAGCAGACAGCGAAGAGTCACACTAGTAATTGTTCCCACCGCTATCTGATTAAAAGTTCTCCTGGTTTTCCCCCTCAGATTTGAGATTCTTCCAGAACCCCGGCTGTTCCCCCGCAATGTCATACTTTCTTTAACCAACTAAACAAAACAGAACAACCAAACAACCAACCAAACAGCCAAACAACTAACCAACCAACCAAACAGCCAAACAACCAGCCAACTAAACAGAAAATCAAACAACCAACCCACCCAACAAACAACCAACCCACCCAACAAACAACCAACCCACCCAGCAAACAACCAACCCACCCAACAAACAACCAACCCACCCAACAAACAACCAACCCACCCAACAAACAACCAACCCACCAAACAAACAACTAACCAAACAACCAACCAACCAATCAAGCAACTAATGTATTACCAAAGCTTCTTTCTTCATGAACAGGCTCGCACAAGCAACATAGACTCCATCCAATGGTCTAGCGCTGAACCAGACGATGGCTACCAGATAAGGACAAGCTGTTGCCTACAGGACGAGCAAATCTGTAAAGTCTGCATGTGTTGTTCTGTTGTCTGTTGGGGTATCACCCTGACACTCCGGATAAGTCCATAGGTGCTCAGACCCCCTCCCCCCAACATATGCATCAGCGTCCGGCGGCTAATAGTGCCAGATCTGTGTTGGTTGACGAGAACCCTCGTTCACCCGATGTGCCTTCTCGTGTCTCTGCAAGTTTACAGAGGCTATGTTGACTCGAGAGTAACTCAGGGTTATGTGAGGGAGAGTGTGTGTGCGCGCGTGTGTGTATCTGTGTGAAAAAGAGGGGGGGGGGGGTAAAGTGAGTGAGTGTCACAGAGAGAGAGAGAGAGAAAGAGAGAGAGAGAGAGAGAGAGAGAGAGAGAGAGAGAGAGAGAGAGAGAGAGAGAGAGAGAGTAATTTGTATGTTCACTCTAAGATATGTATGCCAGCTTTATGTTCTGAATGTTCTGTTCACCTTACTTTGTGTAGTTGTGATTGCTCAGTGTGGTGTGATTGCTCATTGCGTGTTGTGTATGTTCACTGCGTGTTGTGTATGTTCACTGTCAGTTGT
This sequence comes from Cepaea hortensis, assembly GCA_963921405.1. NCBI lineage: Eukaryota > Metazoa > Mollusca > Gastropoda > Stylommatophora > Helicidae > Cepaea > Cepaea hortensis. Next base: position 23,143,938 of record OY992891.1, read on the forward strand.
GTATGTTCACTGTCAGTTGTGTATGCTCATTGTGTGTTATTTACGTTCACTATCTATTGTGTGCCGGTCTCTCTGGCTGTGGGGTTACAACACTTTCTCTCTGTAATCCCGTTTATCACGCAGAGTCTCGCAGCGGTGCGAGAACTGAGGTGGTTCGACCCCCGCTCGTGACTTGCGGATACTGAGCCGGCCGCTCAGAAAGCAATGGCAAACTACTGAGCGTAATCTTGCCAAGAGATCAACAGACAGCTGAAAGATGCTGCTGTTGACAGCTAAGTCCTGTAAAAGGATACGCAAAACATTTAACATCTATTGTGTATGTTCACTGTCTGTTGTTTGTGTTCACTGTGTATTGTGTATCTTCACTGTGTATTGTGTTTCTTCTCTGTGTGTTGTGTATGTTCTGTCTGTTGTGTATGTTCACTGTCTGTTTTGTATGTTCACTGTCTGTTGTGTATGTTCTGTCTGTTGTGTATGTTCACTGTCTGTTGTGTATGTTCACTGTGTGTTATGTATGTTCACTGTCTGTTGTGTATGTTCACTGTCTGTTGTGTATGTTCTGTCTGTTGTGTATGTTCACTGTCTGTTGTGAATGATCACTGTCTGTTGTGTATGTTCACTATCTGTTGTGTATGTTCACGGTCTGTTGTGTATGTTCACTGTCTGTTGTGTAAGATCACTGTCTGTTGGGTATGTTCACTGTGTGTTGTGTATGTTCACTGTCTGTTGTGTATGTTCACTGTCTGTTGTGTATGTTCACTGTCTGTTGTGTATGTTCACTGTGTGTTGTGTATGTTCACTGTCTGTTGTGTATGTTCACTGTGTGTTGTGTATGTTCACTGTGTGTTGTGTATGTTCACTGTGTGTTGTGATTGTTCACTGTCTGTTGTGTATGTTCTGTCTGTTGTGTATGTTCACGGTCTGTTGTGTATGTTCACTGTCTGTTGTGTATGTTCTGTCTGTTGTGAATGATCACTGTCTGTTGTGTATGTTCACTATCTGTTGTGTATGTTCACGGTCTGTTGTGTATGTTCACTGTCTGTTGTGTAAGATCACTGTCTGTTGGGTATGTTCACTGTGTGTTGTGTATGTTCACTGTCTGTTGTGTATGTTCACTGTCTGTTGTGTATGTTCACTGTCTGTTGTGTATGTTCACTGTGTGTTGTGTATGTTCACTGTCTGTTGTGTATGTTCACTGTGTGTTGTGTATGTTCACTGTGGTTGTGTATGTTCACTGTGTGTTGTGATTGTTCACTGTCTGTTGTGTATGTTCACTGTCTGCTGTGTATGTTCAGTCTGTTGTGTTGTGATTGTTCACTGTGTGTTACTACTAGTTTCATGTATTCAAGATAAAAGTTTATTAAATTGTTTGTTTTAAGACAGACGCCAGCTCACGTGTTGTTAGTTAGTTCCATATCCTGTATAGGACGTCACAGTCAGTCCCAGCATTTTTGTTTGCTGTTTGTAATCTCTTGGCACGTCTACGTTCAGTAGTTCCATGGCGAAAAGGATACGGACACAGTTCATAATCCCGCATACCCACATTCGGAACACAGCTGTGGGCGATTTTGTAGCAGGCCGCTTTACGTTGGTTTTTTTAATGAAATGGTATTGTTGCCGGTCGTTCAGAAAGCAATGGCAACGCAAGCTACTAAACGTAAAATTCTCCAGGAATCACAAACAGCCAATAAATGCTGGGGTTGACTGCTACGTCCTATAAATGATACGCAAAAACAGTTTTAACATGTAGACTGGAACTAACAGTGTTTAGAATAAGCATAAAGAAATTGGGGAACCAGATAAGAGGACCACCGGTAGTGGGTATCCGTGACGTCACTAACAGTGTCTTTGTATTTGTCATGGTGTAGGGAAGGTACCGTCCTGTGTGGAAGTCGGGGAAAATATGGCCGCCAGCAGCGACAGGCCAGACTTTCTCCAATGTGAGTCCAAAATTGTCTCTTGTAAATACATATTTCTGTAGTTTTCAAGTTTCGTTGCTGGCACATTTCTCTGAGAACCCGTATGTGGAAAGAATGTTATTGCGGGGCATTGGCGGGGGTTCTGGTAGAATCTCAAAACTGAGAGGGAAGACCAGGAGAACTGTCAATCAGATAGTGATGGGAACGATTTGTAGTATTACTCTTCGCTGGCTGTTGAACGAGGGGACGGAGAGCGTATGAGAATGTCTTGAGTGCAGTGATGCCGGTTCTTAACTCTTCTCTACTCTACTCTACTCTACTCTACTCTACTCTACTCTACTCTACTCTACTCTACTCTACCCTGCTATTGGGGTAAATTTACCACCTAGCATTTCAGGCCTGACCGGCACTCTGGCTTGGGGACAGTAAACGAGTGTCACAATTCCAGGACATACAGAGATGAGGCTTCGAATTATGCCCCAGACGATTTGGAAGCAGAGCGATTTGCGTTGATTTTAATGGTACGGGCGTTGTAGTTAAAATAACAATGGAAATCTAGTGAACATAAAAATTGCCTAGTACGAGCGGGCTTCAAATGAAAACCTTAAGTGCATAAGGGAAACAGTCAAATATCGCAAGGAGCCATGTTGGGAGAGTAGGGAGTCTGTGAACACGCTGGAAGTTTCAATTCTATGTCCGATGTCTCCGTAGCAGAGGGTTATGGTCACGGTTCGTAATTCCGCTTACCTGCGTTTAATCAAACAAAAAAGTCAGATGTATTGGTGCTCGGGTGATTTATGCCTTGAAAAGGGAGTGCATCTATTGAGGTTGGTGTTAAGGTTTTCATTTGAAGCCCCTTCATATAACTTGCTGTATGCACTTAACGAGACGCAGTGAAATATGCCAGGAAACAAATCGTACAATAGATTGTTTACGGCTTTTGCGTTTAAATACCAACAATACCTAAAGCATTGTGCTAAGACATATTTCTAAATCACCACAGCTATTGAAGCACCATGCTCCTCAGGGAATAATAAGATACGTAGGAACAAACTAACGGTCTAAAAGACCAGAGCATAGACTTCATTGCAAAGGGTTTTTATCCAAAATGGCCTGGTCTCTTTCCGCAAGGTGGCCTGCCGAAAGCGTCTTACAAAGTACGAACTCCGTAGCTCCAGCGACGACCCTCCCGGAGCCTCCTAGACAACTGCACCCGTGAACCAAATGTCGTAGTCCGGAATGGAACCCACGACATTCAGTCCATGAGGCAGGTTGCGTAAAGGTAGATATGTCACTATTTTCAGCTTTCCCTATTACCAGTGTCCCTTGCCACTTTCCCTATTACCAGTGTCCCTTGCCACTTTCCGTATTACTAGTGTCACTCGTCATCAGGCGAACCCGCTCCGACTTCAGAGGCACTTGCAATTTACGTCCCCAAGTCAAGGACGAGATGTAAACATTTTAGTCCAACTGACAGGAGTATAGAGTTGAACCCACTACCTCGGCATCGGCACGCAGGATGTTTAAGACAGACGCTCTTATCCATTCTGCCATGCCGAATTCAGTTATGTCACAATATTTTCTCACCTTCACCTTGACCTTTCAGGGTTGAGGTCATCGCAGACAGGTCAAGGCGAGGTCACATGTGCTGCTGTTAGTCCCGCGAAGAACCTTGTCGCTATGGCAACCAACGACGGACAACTGAGTGTGGTCCAGTGTGGGGAGGGCGCTCAGGTGAGGTAGAGATGTGGTCGTCTGCCTTGTGGTGGTATGTGTGATAGAGAGATGAAAGAACGGAGGAAACGTATGGATAGTTGAAAGGAGGGTCGGATGACAGAGGGAAGACAGGCTTGGAGAAAATGATTGTATGTGTGTTCCCCCTCGCTTTTAAATCAAGCTTAGTCCATACATGTGCTACTATTACTTCTAGTGCGTGAGGATTAGCTTTCCCTGTTACCAGTGTCCCTCCCCATCCGGTGAACCCACTCCGACTTCTGAGGTACTTGTAATTTACGTCCCCAAGTCAAGGACGAGAAGTCAACATTTTAGTCCAACTGACCGATTGAACCCGCTACCTCGGCATTATACATAATATTTAATTTAACTGACTTTTCTGATATTGCTTTGTGTTTCTTGTGTGTATTTTACAGGATATCAGATAAACCCCAGAATTATTTATTAGCTATTTGTGATATTTTAAGCCAATTTTACGTTCTGTAGTCTGCTACAGGTGAATAATATTCTCCGCAATGACGATGAGAAAAACAGCTCTTTCGGGCTATATTGATCCAATACAGATGTAGGGTAGCCAATCATGGATAGATAGCAGACAAGTAAGGAGTTATGTGGAAGATGATGAGATGGGGCTTTCTAGAAGAACGATGATATCGTGAAAGAACAACGAAGATATCCTGAAAGAAGTGAACTGACAAAGAGAACTGGTCACTGGTATCAGAAGTAGGCAGTCCACATTCTGTGGGCAAGTCATGAGAAGGAGAAAGCTGGAGTACATTGTGATAGAGAGAAAGTTGGAGAGGAGGAGAGGCAGTGGGAGACCAAGAGAGAAAATGCTGGAGAGTCTGACATCATGGAATGGGGGAACATCATCATCATCATCATCATCATCATCATCATCATTATCACCATCATCATCATCATCATCATCATCATCATCGATTCCGGGCCGCGTCCTTCGGTTCACGAGTGAAATTTTTCGGAGACTCGTGTGTGTCGTCGCTAGAGCTTTGTGCGACGCTTTCCGCGCTGCAGAAAGAGACCGAGCCATGTAAAAAAAAATAATATAAAAACCCGGTGCAATGAAGTCTACTCTGTCGACTTTTAAGCGACTTTTATTTTTTCATCATCATGCCAGCTGGCGTAGGCGTTCATGTCTCTCCACAGATGTCAGTCTTTGGTGCTCTTGATCAACTCTGCTGCTATTCCCCCAAGCCACCGTCTCAATCCATCCAGCATCATTTCTCTTGGTCAACCTCTGCCTCTCTTCCCCTCCATCTTTCCAGTCGTCACGATGTTCATCAATGCCAATGTTCTCAATACATAACCAAAAAAAAAAAAAAAAAAAAAAACACCCCCGTTTGTTTCAATCTTATTGTATGCCATGTTCCAGTTTCATTAGCCTCTTTCAGACAATCGTCGTTAGTTACTCCGGCAGTCCAAGGAATTCGTAGCATGAGTTGCATACACAACAAGTAACAGTACATTAGAAAGAAGTATGTGGACAGACATGATCATCAACACCAGACTGCACGTGCTAGGAGAAGAAGGAGGAGGAAAAGAAAACGACGACTACAATTGTCATTGACTGAATGAATGTCTATAAATTGATTTCTTTCTGTGAACATCTGGGCTGCCTTTCCTTGAGTAACTGAACATTCTTGTTTGATCCAGACACAGGCCACGCCTGTCAAGTGTCACCTCAACACACGTGGCATGTGTTTTACCACAGATGGGCGGAGCTTGCTAACAGTGGGCGGATCTGATGTTTGCATGATGCAATGGAAGATTGTTTAGACCGGCAAACTCTAGGCAGCGGCAGACAGCCTCAGACAGTTTTGCAATTCATTCTGGTTATTATTTAATACAATCATCTGTGTCTGAGAATTGATTATTCATCCCCATTATCCTAATATAAATTTAATTATTCCTTGTTATGAGCAGTAATTTGCTATAATGAGTTAAACGAATAGAAAGGACAATGAAGGTATCTTGAAACAAATTAACTCACAAAAAGCTCTAAAAGCCCTTACTAGCACTGTATGGGCATGCCATGAGAAAGGGAACGCTGGAGTATGTCATCACAAGGGAAAGGTTGGAGGGGAAGAAACTCAGGAGGAGACAATGAGAGAAGATGCTGGACAGTTTGACATCATGGTATGGAGACGCATCCGTGTGAGAAATGACTGTTAGCATAAGAGACAGAAAGCTGTGGACAGACATAATCACCAATACGACACGGAATGGGCTAAAAGATAATCAGTTTGTCGCGGTTCCAACTTCACGGCAAAGGGTAGCCCCGTTATGCTCCGTTCCCGTGCCAGTGAGTATAAAACAAAAATCTCCTCACTACACCATGTGAAAAGTGGAACTGGCTGCAGTCTCGACAAACCAACAGCACGCACAGGCATACATACATAATGCAGCTGCTATAACGCCAGCATAGATGTTCGCCACTAAAATTACAGTTCATCGTCGATGGAAGCTATAAAACCAGCAGCCACTCATTACTGCATATGGCAACTCACTTAGTTCAGCGACGGGTATTTTTCGTGGCGGACTTTGGTGTTGGCATTCTGGCAGCGGCATTATGCATAGTATACCTGTCAGACTGTTGGTTTATCGAGACTCGTCTGTGGCACTTTTCACATGGGGCAGTGAGGATCATTTTATGTTATATTCACTGGCACAGGAACGGAACATAATGGGGGGGGGGGGGGGGGGGGCTACCCTCCTTTGCCGTGAAGTTGGAACCTCGAATAACTAACTAACTAACTAACTAACTGACTGACTGACTGACTGATACATTATTATGCTCTATAACGAATTCGCACATGATTAAGATTTATAATGAGCTGCAATAATCACTTGATTATTCCATGTAATCCATTGTAATTTACATTGATTATTCTCTCTAAATGTATGCAATTAATCACCATTTTCGATGTGGATAAGCGTGGGAGGTCATATTTCGCCATCTCACACGATCACCAGAGTCGTGGTTCAGCCCTGTGTTCTTGTCTGTGTTCATGTAATTACTGCAGTGAGATGCAACGGAAGCTTGATTTTTTCCCCCTATAATAAATTGTTAATAACACTTGGTTGCTCCCTATAATATCAAGGGAAAATGTGACACCAAAATGTGAAACAGAAACAGAAGTGACAATTCTTAACCAAGTGGATAATTTTAAATACCTTTTTTCAGTTGCATGTCCTTCACAGGACGTAGCAGTCAACCCCATCATTTTGGCTGTTTGCTATTCCTGGGCAAGTTTTACGTTCAGTAGTTTCCCATTGCTTTCTGAACGACTGTCACCTATGTCTTTCTCTTTTTTTTTCTCGAAAAAACCAGCACCGGTGTGTTTCGAACCCGGGTAAACGGGATTACGAATCGCGTTCGAAAACCTTCGCCACTGAACCGGCCGCCACGGAGACAAACAGCTTTCTTTGGTCATGTTATGAGAAGAGAGGCCTTGGAGAACATCGTAAGAACTGGAAAGATAGAGGGGAAGAGGGGCAGACCAAGAGAAATGATGCTGTGTGGATTGAGACGATGGTATGGAGGAATATCATCAGCAGAGTTGATCCAGAACACCGAGACCGAGATCTGTGGAGAGACATGAACGCCTAGGCCAGTTGCCATGGCACTTTATGATGACGATGATCCCTATAATAAGCCTTGCCATTTTGATAATTGGAAAATAGAATTATACCTCTCCATAACAAAAAGCCTGGGCCAGTGGCGTGCAGAGGTTCTTTGATGCCCGGGGCCAACCCCTTGATTGGATGCCCCTAAATTGTTCTTTACCTCATTCATTCCTCCTCCCCTCCGACTGCACTGTGCTGCCCCCTCTCCCTAACTGGATGCCCCCCCCCCCCACCCGGCTGGATTCCCGGGGCCGTCGCACCCCCCGCACCACCCTCTGCACGCCACTGGCCTGGGCTGAATTTAAAGACCATGAGTTTATTCCAGAGGAATGGTAACACCAATACATCCCTGGTTCCCGGTATAGGTTGTAGTTTTTATGCCTGTTTTAAGCACAATGTAACAAACTATCGTCTGTCAAGACGGAAAGGTGTCAGTAGTTAAGTAGGTATTATCGTTGTGTGTTCTATATACATAATTATATATACTGTAGTTGTGTAGTTATTGTTCTGTGTTCTAAATACAGAATTATATATGACATAATCATGTTCAACGTACGCAATTACGCGCGGTGCGGCACGAACGGATTTCAAATGAACGCCCCTTATAGATCCTCAGTCATCGCTTGGTTCTCGTAAAAGACTTACTTCTCGTAGAGCATTCAGAATGTCTGCCTGGTCCATGGCTCGTCCGCCTTCCACAGTAGCCCTACTTGCAAGGCTGTCAGTCTGCTCATTCCCTTGTACACCCGCATGCCCTGGCACTCTCTTCGGACCCACCCCATCTCTATCCTCCTGAGCATACTCATTGAGTCACTAAGGACACATGCCCGATTGAATGTCTGTGTCACGAACCATATTATTGCTTTACTTACTGCCATGACTTCCATAGTCAGGCTGCTTGTGGTCAAAACAAAAGCGCCAGACTCTTCCTTCACAATTTTCAATTCGGCCTGAGCCGCAAAGACCCATGAACTTCTCACTCCTCGTACCACCGACCCATCCGTGTAAATGACAGTATCATCCTCTAAAGAATTCTCGAAGTTCAGAGCCTGTACTTCCGCCTGAACAGCAGCTGGATTTTCTTGTCTGCATTTTCTGTCTAGTTGGTTGCACACTGAAAAGAATGTACAGCACTCTGTTGGCACTTGTACCCACTCCTCGCCAGGTTCTAAGTCCTCAAGTGAACACACCTGCCGAAGAATGGCTTCGGATTGACCCATCCACGACTTTCCTCTTTTTAACCTGCTGCCCTTTACCTTCTTAATCTCGCTGTACAGTGGACGTTATGTGTTTGCGCTGACTCTGAGATAGGCACGTGCTTGGCAAAATTGTATTCTGTCCCCCATGGTTGGAAAATCAAGAAGGTAGCGCATCGCCCTGCATGCTTATCTCTTGTACATCCAAGAATAATACGCATAGCTTCATTCTGTATCCTTTCCGTCCTTTCTATCTGCTTATGGCTGAGTCAGGATCGCCATCGCTTACTCCATAAACAGAAAGGACCAAACCCTCGTAAAGAAGATATAGATGGCGCTGCCCACAGTTTGCCTCGCATCGCAGCCTAACCCCGCTTGGCCTTTGTTATCACCTGGTCTACGTGCTCGTATATATTGTAGTTGAGTAGTTATTATTGATGTATGTTCTATATATATATAAATATAATTATATATCCTGTAGTTGAGAAGTTATTGTTGTTGTTGGTTCTATATTTTTCATGTTGCATATCCCTCACAGGACGTTGCAGTCAACACCAGCATTTTTTTCAACTGCTGTTGATGTACTAGGGAAATTACGCTCAGTAGTTTGTGTTCTTTATACATAATTATATATACTGTAATTGAATATTTATTGTTGTTTTGTGTTTAATATACAGAATTATATATACTGTAGTTGTGTAGTTATTGTTGTGTGTGTTCTATATACAGAATTATATATACTGTAGATAATATATATATTATTACACAGTGTTCAGTCTACAAATGTGTATATTTACACACTGTTCTGTCTACAAACTTGTATAGTCACAGAGTTTTCTGTCCCCACCCACCCACACACACACACACACACACCACACACACACTCACGCACGCACGCACGCACACACACACACACACGTTACACATACACATACACATATATAGAGCACGCACACATTGTTCTATCTTTGAGAAATATATTTACAGTGTTCCATCTATGAGAAGTATATTTACAGTGTTCCATCTATGAGAAGTATAGTTACAATGTTCTCTCTATGAGAAATGTATTAACTTAGTTTTCTATCTATGAGAAGTCTATTTACAGTGTTCTATTTATGAGAAGTATATTAACACACTGTTCTATCTATGAGCAGTATATTAACTTAGTTTTTTATCTATGAGAAGTACATTTAAAGTGTTCTATTTATGAGAAGTACATTTAAAGTTTTCTATCTATGAGAAGTCTATTTACAGTGTTCTATTTATGAGAAGTATATTAACACACTGTTCTATCTATGAGAAGTATATTAACTTAGTTTTCTATCTATGAGAAGTACATTTAAAGTGTTCTATTTATGAGAAGTACATTTACAGTGTTCCATCTATGAGAAGTATATTTACAGCGTTCCATCTTTGAGAACTATAGTTACAGTGTTCTGTCTATGAGAAGTATATTTGCAGTGTTCTATTTATGAGAAGTATATTAACACATTGTTCTATCCATGAGAAGTGTATTTAAAGTGTTCTATTTATGAGAAGTATATTTAAATTGTTCAATCTATGGGAAGTATATTCACAGCGTTCTATCTATGAGAAGTATATTATCACAGTGTTATATGTATAAACGTGTATATTCACACTGTGTTCTATCTGTGATATATGTATTCACATATTGTTCTATATATTAAATGTGTTCTAACACATTGTTCTATCTACAAACGTGTGTTGTTGTTGGTTGCATTTCCTTTACGGACATATCAGTCAAACCCGGTATTTTCTGACTGTTCGTGTTTCCTGTGTAAGTTTACGTTCAGTAGTTTGCCATTGCTTTCCGAACGACCAGCACCCTTACCATTTCATAATATACCAACGCAGCTGTGTTTCGAACGTGGTATTCTGGAATACGCACTGCGTCCATGACACCTTCGCCACGGAGTACACTTCTATTATTATATCTACAATCGTGTGTACAATCATATTATTCTATCTACAGACTTGTGTACAATCATATTATTCTATCTACAAACTTATGTACAATCATATTATTCTATCTACAAACTTGTGTACAATCCTATTATTCTATCTACAAACGTGTGTACAATCATATTATTCTATCTACAAACTTGTGCACAATCATATTATTCTATCTACAAACTTGTGTACATTCCTATTATTCTATCTACAAACGTGTGTACAATCATATTATTCTATCTACAAACTTGTGTACAATCCTATTATTCTATCTACAAACGTGTGTACAATCATATTATTCTATCTACAAACTTGTGTACAATCAGATTATTGTATCTACAAACTTGTGTACAATCACATTATTCTATCTATAAACTTGTGTACAATCACATTATACTATCCACAATTTTGTCTTCAGTTTCATTCTGTACACTAAGTCTTGTGATAATAAACAGTTCAACATTTGATCTTCTGTTTTCCTTTTTCTTGTAATGAAACGGTAGACAAAGAAGTAAAGAATGGCAGTTAGTTAGTTGCATCGCCTTTACAGGATTTGATAGTCAACCCCAGCATTATTGGCAGTTAGTGATTTCTTGGCAAATTTTACCTGCAGTAGTTTGCCATTACAAGCACTCATACCTTTGTATGGGAAACCAACTCAAAACGGTCTGAAAGCTGTGTTTCGAACGCGGTATGCGGGATTACGAACTTCGTCCGTAACCCTTCGCCACGGAGCAGGTAAGGAATGACGGAGCACTAATACAACAAATATGTAGATCTGAGCGCAGATGACGTTCAAACATCAGTTTAAACAAGACACATCATCATCATCATCATCATCATCATCATCATCATCATCATCATCATCAAGTGCCCTGCAAGCTGGCGTAGGCGTTCATGACTCTCCACAGACCTCGGTCTTTGGTGTTCTGGATCAACTCTGCTGCTGATATTCCTCCATGCCACCGTCTCAACCCATCCAGCATCATTTCTCTTGGTCGGCCTGTGCCCCTTTTTCGTTTGATCTTTCCAGTTGTCACAATGTTCTCTAATGTCTCTCTTCTCATCACATGACCAAAGAAAGCTATTTTGTCTCTTTCTTATTGTTGTATATAATGTTTTAGTTTCATTAGCCTTTTCAGACAATCGCCAGCTATGAATACGCATTGTTAAATACTTCAATTTCGTCTGCAGAACATTGCAGGCAGCCCCAGCATTTTTTGGCTGTTTGTGGTTTAAACATGTTTTCGAAGCAGTTTCTTGGTATGATAGCGCCATCAGGCCCGAATGCACAGAGAAATAAGTGGCCTATTCATTTCCTCACATTCTCAGGCGACGAGTCCAATCGTCGAAAAATGGCTCAAAACAATATCAGCGCAGTTCGCTCTAGACTTCACTAACACGCCCGCGGTTTGTAATTTACAAAGCAATTTTTACGTTAAGTAGTTTGCCATTGCATTCTGAACGACGGACACTCACATCAGCAATATCAACGCAAGGCGGTCGGCTTCCAAATCATATACAGCTAATTTCTAACCCGCGATTCGGAAAGTCCGGCAATTACGAAACGCGTTCACCGCCCCACCCCCTACCTCTAGTCTCTCCTCTTCTCCCCCCCCCCCCCCCCCCCCGCCAAGGCACAGCTCCAGCAACAAGAACATGCTAGGTAACAAACGAGCTTAATTCCGTGCCATAATAATTACCCAGGTTACAACTTGGCGTAGAAGCCACACACAATATATTGCACGATTTCTTGCCTGGCGAACTTAAACATCCGGTACACTGATGGCGACCTAGGCGATTCAACGCATACACCGGCATTAACTGAAATGTTCTTTTTTTTCCCTGTTTGATTATTGCTCGCTGGACTTTAGGCGTGATTTGCCAGTCGATAAGACCTGATCATTCGGGGCCACATCGATTGACGGGTGTCAATCGCGGCGATCGGGCAAATTTTGAGCTATTGCCTACAATGGGGGATATTGTGATATTCTAGTGTGATAATGTGTCGCGACTAGCACGTGCTGCGTGGTTTAGTGGTTACACACCCGCCTCACACGCCAGTGATCGATCCCGGGTCCAGTCAGGGATATGCACTAGTGACGAGCTCAAACGAGATCGAAACTCGAGTCTAGTGCTTCCAATCTGACGTGGACAAGGCATTAGGTTCGTGCTGGAATACGATCAGCGTTGCCAGGTGTGGGTTGTGCTCAATATTTAAATTAATTGAAATGTCAACTTCTCGTGCAGAAAGCAAAGGCAAACTACTGAAGGTAAACTTGTCTAGACATTCACCACGGTTTTGATCGCAGCGTCTTGCAAAGGAAATATTGTGCACATTTTGTGCTTTTTGAAGCACAATGTAACAAACTATCGTCTTTTAAAGCGGCAAAGTGCCAATGATGAAATCGTATAGAGCTAGAAATAACCAGGCCGCGACATACAAGTAATTGGTAATGCCAGCCTGTGTTACCACATCCGTTTGCACAAAAAAGATTAAAGATAAGGTTCGTGTGACTGGACAGTTTATTTATGTTATCTCTGGGTCAAAATCATGCATACATTACCGACCCAGTTTTGTGGTTCAGGTGAAATAGGATGCAATAATAGTAGTTTTAGAGTGAGAAACTAAATGTATTGAATGTAGTAAAACTGTAAAAAAAAATTACTAAGTCAATCAAGAAAGACGGAAAGCGGAACTGACCAGTTTGGCAGAAACACAATAAACAGTGACAGCATTAATTTTGCAAGTTACTCCGTGGATCGCCAGAGTAACCAACAACGATTGCCTGAAACAGGCTAATTAAACTAGAACATTATATATAACAATAAGAAAGAGACAAACAGCTTTTTTTGGGGTCATGTGATGATAAGAGAGGCATTGGAGGACATCGTGGCAACTGGAAAGATCGAAGGAAATAGAGGCAGAGGCAGACCAAGAGAAATTATGCTGGATGGATTGAGATGGTAGTATGGAGGAATATCATCAGTAGAGGTGAACCAAAGACCGAGATCTGTGGAGAGCCATGAACGCCTACACCAGCTGGCAGGGCACTTGATGATGATGATAATTGATTTTGCGGCTAGAAAGCCTTGTCAACAACAAATCACTGATATAACTACATTGACAAGAACTAGCAAATCGCACAGCATTACAGCGTCTGACCTGGACATACCTGAATCCTAGGGTACAAAAATCAATCTGTGCACCGGGCACCGCAAGTCAGATGACAGGAAGTGACATAGTGAGAGAAGAGTAAACGATAACAGACGAAATATAGTTTTTAGTTTTTATTCTTTTTTATTTTTTTAAATATTTTATTCTTTTTTTGTTTTTTTATTTGGTGGGGTTGGGGTGGAAATAGTGATAGGTAAATCTGTATAGGGAAGGCACGAGTAGGACGGGCACATAGCAAAGAAAGAGAATAAAAATAGTATACAATAGAAAAAAAATATGAACAACAGGCGAGCGTGTGAGTGAAGATAAAATCAAATGTAAACTTTCACGGGTTTGTTTAACTAAATTGTTTTGGACATTAAGATCAGAGGTCCAAACAGACTACAGCTGGAACATGAGGCGACCTTTCAACCTCTTTAATGAGATTGTGAATACCCATGACCTAAATCAGACCGTTGTTAACATTTAAATCAGTAGACGCAGGTTTAAGGGCACGGCTATTAAGGTCCAGGAAATGTGGCTTATTGGTTTTTAATACGTTTCTCTCTTTCCACATTTGTTAATTTACTCGTGGTGAATTGGTTAAACAGTCTGGTTCGTGTTAGGAGGTATTAACTGGGGAACACTTTGAGGTCATTAAGACAGTTCATAAATAAATACACATGTATGGTTTGGCTTTCATAGAAGTAGAAAAAGGAAGTAGAGACTAGAGGACACACTAGACAATATAAACATTGAAATCTATAGTTACCGACCGGGATTCGAACCTGTCATCTTCGAATGATGACAGCACCTCGCTGTGTGTACTTGGATGCATGACCAACTAGACCCCTTAAAATAAGGTGTCTCAGGTCTATCATACAGATGAACCCACAACAATGGAATATGGACAGAATTGGTATCTAACCATTGAAATAGCACCATAGGTCTCAAAATTGTATGTTAAACCAGCACAGGTCAAATAACAATTACACAACCAAATCAGCCGTAATGCTGTGTCCAGTATAGTAACGAACATTTTAAGAAGAGAAAAAAAATTGGTCGGTTCCAATGTTGTACACGTGTTACACAGAAATATCTGTCGTTGTTTCCTTGAGTTTTTTTTTTTTTGTTTGTCCGGAGAACTTCGTAGGTCCTCGGCCAATTTCGCGGTGGAGAGAAGTGGGCCTTCTTGCCCTTTACACCCCTTTTAGTGGCGTCCGCATGTCTGTATAGATAACAGCTGTTGTTGTTTTTGCATATCCTTTACAGGACATCGCTGTCAACATCAGCATCTTTCAGCTGATTATTGATTTCTTTGCAAGATTTTGCTCAGTAGTTTGCCATTGCTTTCTGAGCGACCGGCTCCATACTTTCATAAGTCACTGGCGCGACTCGAACCGCTTCCATTTCTCGTGCGCTCACGTCAACCACGAGAGTATTCGGGGTTATGGAGAAAGCTGCTAACGCCTAGACCAGGGAGACCAGCATAGATAACAGCGTTATTGTTGATGTTGCCGACCTTATATTCATACCGAGGTAGTGTATTCAACCACTACACCGGTCAGCAGGACTAAAATGTCGATTTCTCGTCCTTGACTTGGGATCGTAAATTACAGGTACCTCAGAAGTCGGAGTGGTTCCGCCTGATGGCGAGGGACACTGGTAACATAGAAAGCTAATCCACACGATAAAACATCCACACTGATATAAACACACGAAATTGCTAAGATTAAACCAAACTACTATAGTACCCCATGTCAGCCCCGCCACTGAAATAAACACACGAACTGACCAAAATTACACCAGACACATATAGTCCCCCATGTGAACCACGCCACTGATTGAGCCACTATCGCAAACCGCAGACAACAAATATATAACTATATAGAAGTCTATATATTACCATAGGTCGTTACATGCAGCAGGGGGAGGCCAACTCAGTAGAGCTGCTTGCCATCTTAGGAATTAAAAATGTTGGTGCTGGTGATCTTAGTGACGCTGGCAGTAGCAGCAAAAGGCGCCCGTGAGTCCTATCATACATGGCATTGTCATCTGTGTCATATTTGTCTGAATAACAAAGACACGAACAATAGATTGCACGAGTTATTGCCCAGCATATTAATTTGCATAGGCCAGTTTTGTACAAACAGAAATACATGATATTCAATTTAAAATGACCTTGGTAGACAACTGAAATCACTGTGTGAACATGTGTATATTTCAGCTTGAAGGATTTATCTAGTTATTGTACTTTATGTTGTGTGAATTCCGCAGTATGTACCTGACGTGATGTAGCGAAATATGCCAGCCAATAAATCGTGCAATCTATTGTTGGTGTCTTCGTTATTCAAATTTACCACTGGAAAACATTGATTTAATTATCTGTGTCATCATCTGTCATCATCTGTGTCATCATCTGTGTCATCATCTGTGTCATCATCTGTATCATCATCTGTGCCATCATCTGTGTCATCATTTGTAATCATCTGTGTCATCATTTGTGTCATCATCTGTCATCATCTGTATCGTAATCTGTATCATAATCTGTGTCATCATCTGTATCATCATCTGTGTCATCATCTGTATCATCACCTGTGTCATCATCTGTATCATAATCTGTATCATAATCTGTGTCATCATCTGTATCATAATCTGTATCATCACCTGTGTCATCATCTGTATCATCATCTGTGTCATCATCTGTGTCATCATCTGTATCAGCATCTGTGTTATCACCTGTGTCATCATCTGTATCATCATCTGTATCATAATCTGTGTCATCATCTGTATCATAATCTGTATCATAATCTGTGTCATCATCTGTATCATAATCTGTGTCATCATCTGTGTTATCACCTGTGTCATAATCTGTGTCATCATCTGTATCATAATCTGTGTCATCACCTGTGTCATCATCTGTGTTATCACCTGTGTCATCATCTGTATCATAATCTGTGTCATCATCTGTGTCATCATCTGTATCATAATCTGTGTCATCATCTGTGTCATCATCTGTATCATAATCTGTGTCATCTGTATCATCACCTGTGTCATCATCTGTATCATAATCTGTGTCATCACCTGTGTCATCATCTGTATCATAATCTGTGTCATCATCTGTATCATAATCTGTATCATAATCTGTGTCATCATCTGTATCATAATCTGTGTCATCATCTGTATCATCATCTGTGTTATCACCTGTGTCATCATCTGTATCATAATCTGTGTCATCATCTGTATCATAATCTGTGTCATCATCTGTGTCATCATCTGTGTCATCATCTGTGTTATCATCTGTATCATAATCTGTGTCATAATCTGTGTCATCACCTGTGTCATCATCTATGTCATCATCTGTGTCATCATCTGTATCATAATCTGTGTCACCATCTGTATCATAATCTGTGTCATCACCTGTGTCATCATCTGTATCATCACCTGTGTCATCATCTGTATCATAATCTGTGTCATCATCTGTATCATCACCTGTGTCATCATCTGTATCATAATCTGTACCATAATCTGTGTCATCATCTGTATCATAATCTGTGTCATCATCTGTCATCAACTGTATCATCATCTGTGTTATCACCTGTGTCATCATCTGTATCATAATCTGTGTCATCATCTGTATCATAATCCGTGACATCATCTGTGTCATAATCTGTGTCATCATCTGTATCATAATCTGTGTCATCACCTGTGTTATCACCTGTGTCATCATCTGTGTCATCATCTGTGTCATCATCTGTATTGTATTGTGTGACACAGGGCCGGCCGAACACGTACAACTGTGTTAATTGGTTCTGTCTGTCTATCTGTCTGTCTGTCTGTCTGTCAGTCTGTCAGTCTGTCTGTCTGTCTGTCAGTCTGTCTGTCTGTCTGTCGGTCGGTCGGTCGGTCGGTCGGTCTGCCTGCCTGCCTGCCTGCCTGCCTGCCTGTCTTTCTTTCTTTCTTTCTTTCTCTATCTCTCTCTTTCTTTCTCTCCCTCCCCTCTCTCTCCTTCCCTGCCTCTCCCACGTTCCCTCTCTCTTTTCCTTTCTGTATTAATCTCCTACTTTCACTCACTCTCCCTCTCTCTCTATTTCTTTATCTCTTTCTCTCTCTTACCCTCTCTTAGAGTGGGTGGATGGGAGATGGGTCTGTGGGTGGGGTATGTGTCTCATAACATGGTAATATGCATTGTTTATGTTTACAACATTCATTTGACAATGTTTTTTTTTTCCTATGTGAATGCATTATTGATGAAGGAAAGATTAGTGATTGGAAGGGTCGAATGTAAGATGGGCCTGCGTTCCCAATTTGTTACCCTTTGAAAATAAAATTCGTTCGTTCGTTAGTTCGTTCTCTCTCTCTCTCTATTTTTTCTCTCTTTCTCACTTTCTCTCGCTCTTTTTCTGTCTGTCTCCCTATTTCTTTCTCTATTTCTCTCCTTCTCTTTCTCTTTCCCACGCTCTTCCTCCTTCGCTCACTCCCTCTCCCTCCCTCCCACTCTCTCTCCCTCCCTCACACTCTCTTCCTCTCTCCCTCCCTCTCATTCCCTCTCTCTATCTGTCTTTCAATTCTCCCCTTTCTCTCCCTTCCCTCCCTTCCTTCCTCTATCTCTCTCTCATGGAGTCTCTCAACCCCCTCTCCTCTCTCTCTCTCTCTCTCTCTCTCTCTCTCTCTCTCTTTCTCTCTTTCTGTCGCTGCATTGCTATGACAAGTCTGCGCCTAAATTATGAAATAAAACATACAAAACCCAACAAGGCCTATCTAGAATATAGCACGATTGCATCATTAATCAACTAGGAACATATATAGGCAGAGACACAGACAGACGAGCAGACAGACAGACACATAATCAAACAATATTGAAAACACAAACAATAACCACATGTAATTCTGTCCCGTGAATCCTTGACCCAGATATCCCCTGCAGCAACAACCCCAATGGGTACTGTGTGGTCACATCGCAGGAGCGCTGCCCCTCCGGCACACAGGTCAGCAACAGGTGAGAGGTCAGAACACAAGATTACATGTTGCTTAACACGTCACATGTCTATTTCAGGACGTGGCAGTCAATCCCAGTTTGATTTTCTACGCCATGTAGGCCAATAGTTTACCATTGCGTTCTGGACGTGAAGATGTGAGGCTATGGCCTCCAGCATGAGAATGGAGGTAGAAGCAGTCACAGCGGCATTCTGTTGGTTAGAGGAGACCATTGCAACACACAATGTCTTTATCACGGACTCAAGGAGTATGCTTAGTAAGGTTAAGAAAGGAATGTTTCGTGTGGAATGCCTATCCTCGCTTCAGAGGTCATAGATTGTGAGAATTGTATGGCAATTTTGCCCTGACCATGCGGGAGTGTGGGCGAATGAACAGGATGATAGGCTAGCAGGGAATAATGCACGTCTTGGTGGTAGATTACCTATGGACAAGTGGGAGGTGGTCGTCCACCTGTGGGACCAGGTGGAGAATGCGGAGGAACAGATTGAGAACCCCTATGTGGAAAGAATGAGATTGCGGGGGATTGGCAGGGGTTCAGGGATAATCTCAAAACTGAGAGGGAAGACCAGGAGAACGTTTAATCAGATAGAGGTGGGAACAATTAGTAGTGTGACTCTTCGCCGGCTGTTGAACGAGGGGACAGAAAGCATATGGGAATGTACTGAGTGTCAATTTTTAACTCAACTCAACTCCGAACGTAAAGCCAACGTATAAGTCCAACGGTATAGGGAATGAACCCACCACCTCACCACCATGTCCGCACAACGACTGATAACGAATAGCATATTCACACCAATCCTATGCTAAAAAATGTCAAACTTGAACATTATCCAAATCACACTTACGCAAAATCATCACCTGCGAGATGAGATGCCGGAGGAGAGCTGTCAACTTAACTATCCGAGACCGAATAAGAAATGATGTTTTCAGACAAACAGTGGGATCAACAGCTTGTGCCACATTTATCGAAAGACAGAAGATCAAATGGTTCGACCATATCGTTAGACTGTAACACCATCAGTCACCAGCACTGACGCTACATCAAAGAAAATCTACAAGCACACGGAATGGCACTATCCAGTGCCACCCATCGGGCGCCAATTATTCCTCCCCACGGCGCTTGACGGCAAATGTGGAAGATGATGATGATGATGATGATGATGATGATGATGATGATGATGTTATTGTTGATGTTGCCGACCTCTATATGTTACGTGCAGGTTAGATAGTTACAGTTACGTAGTGTTTAGTACAGAAGAACAGATAGATCATCAGGGCCTGGAGAGAATGGTGCTGCAGGGAGTGAGCAGAGGATCTGGCTGACACTCAGGACTCTGAGGAAAGGCCAGACAGACACATAATCAGACTACTACTGGTACCATTAGTATTGGGACTCTTCGCTAACTGTTGCAGACTAGGACGAGATTTATGGGATGTCATATTGTACCGGCGATGCAGTTATGTCGTATTGTACAGTGAATGTTGTTATTATGTCATATTGTACCGCGGATGTTGTCATGATGTCATACTGCACCGGAGATGTGAATATGATGTCATATTGTACCCGGGATGTAGTCATGATGTCATATTGTACAGAGGATGTGGTCATTATATCAATTCGTACCAGGGTTGCTGTCATGTCACACTGTACCGTGAATGTTGTCATGATGCCATAGTGACCATGGTGTCATGATGTCATATTGTACCGGGGGTGTTGTCATAATGTCATGTTTTACCAGGGATGATGTCGTGTCATATTGTAACATGAATGTTGTCATGGTGTTAAAAAGTATCGGGGATGTCGTCCTGATTCATATTGTACCGGGGAATTTATCATATTGTCACGAAATTATTGCTATGATATCATATTCTACCGTTGATGTTGTCATGTTGTACCAGAAATATTTTCATGCCATGTTGTACCAAGGATGTTGTCGTCATGTCATTTTGTACCGGGAATGTCATCGTGGAGTCATATTGTATCGCAAATGTTGTCACGAAGTCATATTGTACCGCGGATGTTGTCATATTGTACCAGGGATGTCATCATGTCACACTGTACCGCGTCTGTTGTAATGATGTTATATTGTACCGGGGATGTTGTCATGATGTCATACTGTACTAGGAATGTTGCCATAATGTTATATTGTACCACTGATGTTGTCGTGATGTCATATTGTACCGCGGATGTTGTCATGATGTCATATTGTACCGCGGATGTTGTCATGATGTCATATTGTACCGAGGATGTTGTCATGCTGTCATATTGTACCGTGGATGTTGTCATGATGTCACCTTGTTTTCCCCAGTGGTTGCGGCTACAATGAACAATGTTGCTACGTGCCTGAGGCAACACCCAAACGTATGTCATCTGTACATGGATGTCATCTATTATGTCTTCACCGTGGATGTCATCTGTTATGGCTTCACCATGAATGTCATCTGTTATGTCTTCAGTATGAATGTCATCTGTTATGTCTTCACAATGGATGTAATCTGTTATGTCTTCACAGTGGATGTAATCCGTTATGTCTTCGCCATGGATGCCATATGTCATGTCTTAACCATGGATGTGATTCTGTCTGCGTGACTGCTCGTCCATCTGTCTGTCCGTCAGTCTATCATCTGCTATGTCTGTCTCTCGACTATTTTTTTTGTCTGACTCCGCCTGATTGCATGTCCGTTTCCGGGTGTCTTGCATCTATACACGATACACATGTGTCTGTCTGTCTCTCTGTCAGTATGTTTGTCCCTCTGTCTGATTACCTGTCTGTGTGACTGTCTGCTAGGTCTTCTGTGTATCTGTCTATATGTCTGTCCATATATATCTATCAATTAGTCAAACAAGCTGTCTGTTTTGTTAACTGTCTATATGTCTTACTGTCTGTCTAGATGACTGTACCTGTTTCGTATATTTCTGCATGTCTGTTTGTCTATCAATATTGTCGGTCTCTGTTGACGTGCAACAGCATCGATCACCACACATAACAGAAAGTATCTTAAATATATTTGCAGGTAGTGATAAGCACTTATAAAGTAGAAGAAAGAAGTAGAGATTATGTTTCGCTGAACTTGGTTTAGAAAAGATAGGAAAAGAATTCTTACATGTTACATGGATCCAGTTTTAACATACGGCTGCGAATCATGGACAATTAGTAAACAGACGAAATAATTTCTGTGGTTTTATAGAATGCTGAAAATTCATTGGACAGCCAAATTGAACAATCTGGGCATTTTGAGGGAAGCTAAGTGGCAAAGACAACTTATAACGAACATCAGAAAGAGGCGGTCATCATTTTTGGAACATTATGAGAAGACAAAATCAGGAACATGTTATGACAACCGAAAAGAGTTGTGGAAAGTGCAATAGAGGAAGACAACGTGAGAAAATTCTTGACAGTCTTGTGTCATGGCACGGAAGGGAGGCAACACGTGAAATGATCCATACCTTCAGGGATCGCAATTTATGGAGAAGCATGATCGTCTACGCCAGCCGCAAAAGGCACTGGATGTGTGTGTTTGTGTGTGTGTGTGTGTGTGTGTGTGTGTGTGTGTGTGTGTGTGTGTGTGTGTGTGTCCCATCAAGAATGATGATGACCATTCATTTCATCCAGTGGGGTTGAAAGTATGGAGCCGTGAGTTCTAAGATGGCTGATAAGGCCTATTTTGGCTCGAAATGTTCTTTGACAATGTGGGCAAAGAATTCTTGACATTCCAGGAAGAGGATCTCCTGCAGTGGTTTTTCTGTCCAGCCTTTTCTTCACAGCTCTTGCAGTCCTGGTTGCTTCACAAGTGACTGTGCCCTTGTGTAATGATGTACGCCACGAATTAAGGTCTTTAGCAACAGTCTCCCAGGTGTCAAGATGACTTCCAAAATCTTTAAGTGAGATTTTCAGAGTGTCTTTAAAGCGTTTCCTCTGGTCGCCTTGGGAGCGTTTATCACAACGCAGCTTGTTTAGGGAGTCTGTTATCTGGCATATGAGTTAAGTGACCAGCCCAGCGAGTCTGATTTTTCATTAGTAGAGTGTGGATACTGGGCATGGACGCTCTTTCTAGAACTTCAGTGTCTGGAATCTTGTCTTGCCATTTAATCTTCAATAGCTTCCTAAGTCAGACTGTGTGGGAGTGGTTTAATTTCTTAGCGTGTCGTTGATAAACAATCCAGGTTTCACAAGCATATAGCAGTGTGGATAGATAATTCAGCTGCTTTATAGACTTTCAGCTTTGTTTGCAGGCTTATTCCATTTCTATCCCACACAATCTTGTACAGTCTGCTGGACTTGATGTAGATGATTATGATGATTATGAACTTGGTCTGTTAGTTAAGTTGAATTAAGAATCGGCATCACTGCATTTAGGACATTTCCATACGTGCTCAGTCCTCGTCTTCAACAGCCAGCGAAGAGTCCCAACACCAATAGTACCAGTAGCAGTTTGATTATATGTCTGTCTGCCCTTTCCTCGGAGTTGTGAGTGTCGGCCAGTTACTCTGGTCACTCCCCGCAGCACCATACTCTCCAAGCCGTGATAATATATCTGTTCTTCTGCACTGTACCCACAATCCCGTTTCCAACACACCAGCGTGACCTGGGGGAAAATCCAACAGATGTTCTCTATATATGTTTGTTGGATGGAAGCTTGCCCAGTGGTTCAGGCAGACAGACATGCAGACAGACATGCAGACAGACAGACAGACAGACAGACAGACAGACAGACAGACGGACGGACGGACGGACGGACGGACGGACGGACCGACCGACCGACCGACCGACAGACACACAGACAGACACACAGACAGACAGACAGGTTAGTTTAGTTTAGTTTAGTCGATGGATCAACATCACAGCACATGGGTGTAACCCATAAGTGCTCCGTTCTACTCCTAACTCAAGCCTAAGTCCGGAGAACCCTATCTCAGTGCACGAACTCCGTAGCAGCGGCGAGGATCCTGAAATACTTTAGGTAGATTTTTAACTCGAAATTTTGCCCGGGTAGCGCCAATAGGCTACCCTTTTTTTCGATTTCCAACTGCCAAGGGATTTTTTACGTGCGCAACAAAACACACGGGCATCTGATCTCACTACCCAGAGACCAGAGGACATTTTGTTACTAGAACTCCACGTGAAAAAATCCCGGCCCTCACCGGGGCTTGAACCAGGAACCTCCAGCACCCGAGGCGAACACCATACCTCTAGAACACACAGTCCCCTTACAGTGGGACATTGATGGCGTAACCTGCCGGCAGGGTGGACAAGGGGGTCAAACAGACATCGAAGTATCCTTGTACAATTCCACCTGGGCTCGCACGCCGACCCACACTGACATGGGTATCAGGAAATGCCTGTGGAAGTAAAGCAGTGTTGTGTTGCTATTATGGGTGTTGTGTGGCTCCGGTCTAGTACAAAGCAACCCAACAGTGCTAACATAAGATAACGTCAATTGTCAACTGACTTGATTCAAGCACGAACACGAGGTCCTTGTTCAAGCACATATATTGTGATATATTTAATAGGAGGCGATTTCCTTCTGCATCGTTCTCAAATAGCTGAGATGGCCGATGCACATTTCCTACATCATATTTAAATCATTATATATTTTCGTTATAACAAATCCCTCGTCTATTTTCTATATAGTTACAAGGCCCCTTGCTCTCAACTGGCGGTAGCATATATCTGCCTGTCTATTCTATCGACATACACTACTTACAGTTCGCTATGTGGCTAGTTAGTACCGCCATGACCTCTACGCCATTCTCAACTCACAGGTTGCAGGTCCGTTGTTATTTACAGCCAGTATGTCACCAGTTCTCATCGCGACTTATTCTTCGTAATGCCAGAACATGTCGCCATAAGATATCTTCCTTTCAGAATGTATTAATGCGGCCAAACGTCTCCTCTCGCTCGATGTTTGCTTTCCAATCCGCCGGTTCATGTCTTCGCGTCTGCCGTCTACACACTCCCTGTTGTCCTCTGACGTAGTGCCCTGCTACGTCATCTAGTAACGTGTGTGTTTATCTGTCACGGGGAATAACTCTTTGACTGTCTGTCGTAAATTCTCTATATTTCTGAATCGCTGAATTGCTGACTCACTACGTGGCAAGGAGGAAGGTGTGATAATGATCACATAACTACTGCCGACTGGTCTATAAAGATAAGGGTTTAGCATCATTTATCCACAATGCC
Source organism: Cepaea hortensis (assembly GCA_963921405.1). Taxonomy (NCBI): domain Eukaryota; kingdom Metazoa; phylum Mollusca; class Gastropoda; order Stylommatophora; family Helicidae; genus Cepaea; species Cepaea hortensis. The sequence continues at coordinate 23,168,743 of OY992891.1, forward strand.
TTTCGGCATGTAAACGGGTCTTTACTCACTACTTACTTACTAGTACTACAGCAACAACAGCTACTACTACCACCGATGCTTCCACAACTGCGACGTTCATCAAGGCGACGTTCAATCCCGGCCGGCGACCCGGGCGACCCAGCCGGCGACCCGGGAGGCGACGTTCAAGGCGACGTTCATCAAACCCGACACCCCATATTCTGCCAACGGCTTCGGGAGGAGGAGCGCAACTGGGAGGGTACAAGCCTTATCCTAGTGCGATTACATGCAACCTGAGGACTAAATGTCGTGGCAGGGCAGACAAGACCCTAAGCTTTGGTTGGCAATTGTTCTAGAATGGAAGCTCCGACAGGCGGACAGTTAATACAACTGATACTACTGCAATAACAACTATTCTTTCTTTCTTATGTCCTTGACTGCTTTATACCGTTAGGCGTCATGCTTGTTTGATGATTAGTTTCCGAACTAGGGTTCTCTTGGTCACTTGGTATGCTGAAATGTGGGTTTTTAAAGGTGTTGATGACTCCGACGATCTATCTTTGTGTGGTCTTCCCCTGTCTCTTGATGTTTCCATTTGCATGTTGTATGCTCTTGCCGCTGGCGACATTGGATTAATAATTCTAACTAGAAGGCCGAACCAGTTAAGTCTTTGTCTATCAATGAATTTAACAACTGGCGTTGCTCTAAGTGTTTTATAGATCTCGTTTCTAATATGGTCCTTTCTTGATTTATTCACTGCTTTTCTCGGGAGTTTTCTCTCTTGTTTTTTTAGTTAGTGCCCATCTTTGGCATTGATAGCACAAGTTGGCATAAAAATTGCATTCATAATGTTCTTCTTAATTACGATTACTACAGCTGTTACAACAACTACTAATACTACTGCAACAATACCAACAACCAGAAGTGCAACTACCACTACTACTGCTGTTGCAACAACAACATAAATTATTACTACTACTACTACTACTACTACTACTACTACTACTACTACTACTACTACTACTACTACTACTACTACTACTACTACTACTACTACTACTACTACTGCTGCTGCTGCTGCTACTACTACTACTACTACTAATACTACTGCTATTACTACTACTACTACTACTACTACTACTACTACTACTACTACTACTACTACTACTACTACTACTACTACTGCTACTACTACTACTGCTGCTGCTGCTGCTACTACTACTACTACTACTACTAATACTACTGCTACTACTACTACTACTACTACTACTGCTATTACTACTACTACTACTACTACTACTACTACTACTACTACTACTACTACTACTACTACTACTACTACTACTACTACTACTACTACTACTACTACTACTACTACTACTACTACTACTACTACTACTACTACTACTACTACTACTACTACTACTACTACTACTACTACTACTACTACTACTACTTCAATTACTAACACTATTCTTCTTTTATTTCTTCTTCACTTCCTCCTCTTCCTCTTACTCCCCTCTCTCTTTTTCTTCTCTGCCTCTTCTTCATTCTCAACTAACAACATGAAGAATTGTAAGCGACGATGTCACGGCACATCACCTGGCCGTCAAGACAGAATACTAATTGTGAACCGATAACCTCACAGCTGCCGTGACTACAACAACCCATACGGCCGCATCATCATCCTGTGGCGTGCCTGACTACAACCCCACACAGAAGATTGTTGGCGGCTCACAGACTGTAATAGAGAAGTACCCCTGGCAGGTCAGTCTGTTTGTCTGATTGTATGTTCATTGTGTGTTAACTGTGAGTTCATTGTTGCTCAGGAATGACCATGTTTGTCTCACTGTGTGTTCATTCTTTGTTCATTGTATGTTCATTGCGTGTTCATTGTGTGTTCATTGTATGTTCAGTGAAAGAGAGAGAGAGAGAGAGAGAGAGAGAGAGAGAGAGAGAAAGAGATAGAGAGATAGAGAGATAGAGAGAGATAGAGAGATAGAGAGAGATAGAGAGATAGAGAGAGAAGAGAGAGAAAGAAGAGAGAAAGAGAGAGAGAGAAAGAGAGAGAGAGAAAGAGAGAAAGCTAGACAGACAGATAGACAGACAGACAGACAGACAGACAGATAGACAGATAGATAGATAGATAGATAGATAGATAGATAGATAGATAGATAGATAGATAGATAGATAGATAGATAGATAGATAGATAGATAGATAGATAGATAGAGAATCTCCGCATGCCTCGCCCTCCGAAGGTTGTGGGTTCGATCCAGGCCTACATCGTATGGTTCACGACTGCAAGATTCTCGGAGACTCTTGGCGGTCGTCACTGGAGCTATGGAGTTCGTGCTTTGTGCGAGGCTGTCGGCAGGCGCCACGCGAAAAGAGACCAAGCTATATGGGATAAACCCCGGTGTAATGAAGTCGATCATTTTTCCTTTTAAACCCTGTTAAAACATTTTGTTATTTCTCATAGTCATCATCATCATCATCATCATCATCATCATCATCATCATCATCATCATCATCATCATCATCATCATCATCATGTGCCATTCCGATTAGCGTGGGCTGTCATGTTTCGCCATTTGCCTAGTAAACCACGTTATTTATCAGCCCCGTGTTATATTACTTTACTATCTTGCGTTATAAATGGCTCTCGTTATTTCTCCGACCTCAGGTGTCCATACACTACAGAGATTATCACATCTGTGGTGGCTCGATCATCTCCGACCGATGGATTCTGACTGCAGCCCACTGTATACTAGAGCAAGTATTCTAGAACCCATATATAAGAGTACATATTTTAGAATATTTTTACTAGAGTACGTGTTTTAGAACTTTTAGAACTGTCATTTGTCATTTACTGCCAACATAATATCTTGCGGTGTGTGGCGGGGGAGGGGGGGGGGTGTCTTTGAGCCCGAGGAATTAAGGCCGCCTGGCTAGTGCAGTCGCCGTGAACTGTGCAGGTTAGGATTTTCTTTTTACCCCCTTTTAGAACATGTATACCATTTTCCATATCCTTTTACATGGCATCGCTGTCAACACCAGCAGTTTAATGCTGTTGTTGTATTGGCAAGTTTACGTTCAGTAATTTCCATTGCTTTCTGAACGACCGGCTCCCGTACCAATTCGTTAAAACCCAGCGCGACGTGGTCTGCTGCCAAATCGCGCGCAGTTGTGTTTCGAACGCGGACAAGCGGAATGACGAACCATGTCCATAACTCCTTCGTCATTGAAACCGGCTCATGTATACTAGAGTAAGTATTTCAGAATATGTATAGTAAAGTAAGTATTATAGACTATTTAGAGCATGCATAATAAAGTCAGTATTTCAGAACATGTTTAATATAGTCCTGCTCCATGGCGAAGGTACAGTTCGTAATCCCGCAAACCGCGTTAGAAACACAGCTGCGGGAGATGTGACAGCAGACCGCCTAACGTTGGTTTTTTTGTGAAATGGTATGGGTGCCGGTCATTCAGAGAGCAATGACATACTATTGAACGTAAATTTGCCCAGGAATCACGAACAGCCAAAAATGCTGGGGTTGCTACGTCCTGTAAAGACTATGCAATTTTTTTAAACATAAAGTAAATGTTTCATAATGTCCACTAGAGTAAGTGTTTTAGAACACGTATACTACAGTACATATTATAGATTTATTGTATAAATCTAATCTACTAATAATAAATATTATTTATATATATTATTTATATTAGAGTGTATATTATATAATCTAGAACCTCTATATTAGAATAGGTATTATAGAATCTAGAACCCCGGGAAAGTTAACCCGGTCAACAAATGCCCGCAGAAGTCGGATGTGTCGGCCTAACGGCGCAAGAACGCAGCTCTGCTGTAAACAGGCACAACGCAATCACGTCCGAAAAAAAAAACTCCGGATGAACGCAGAAGAAGAAGAAGAAGAATCTAGAACATTTATACTATAATTCGTATTATCGTGTATTGCATGTTTAATAGAGTAAGTGTTTTAGAGTCTAGAACATTCATAACTATAGTCCTTATACCATAGACCATAGTTTGTATACTAGAATATATCAATTTGAACATATTTTCTATATGCTGAAGCCAGTGTGATAGTTTATATACTCTTCTTCTTCTTCTTCTTCTTCTTCTTCTTCTTCTTCTTCTTCTTCTTCTTCTTCTTCTTCTTCTTCTTCTTCTTCTTCTTCTTCTTCTTCTTCTTCTTCTTCTTCTTCTTCTTCTTCTTCTTCAGCGTTCTGAGCCATTGAGGTTCTATGCTGCAGATACAATCCGTCTCCATTCGTCTCTCTGGTGGACCTTCTCTTGCCAGTCGTTGATTCCAAGTGCTTGTAGGTCTGTATATATATTATCTCTCCACCGTCTTCTTGGTCTACCTCGGGGTCTACGGTCATTTATTTCCTGAGTGTACGCGAGTTTTGTTTCCCTATTATCTTCCATTCTTTCTATATGCCCCAGCCATTGTAGTCTATTAGCCTTCATGATACCAGTGATTAGCGGGGACTTAAACAGATCATAAATGTCTTTGTTACTTCTTCTTGTCCACTCTCCACTTTGTGTATCCCTAATGGGTCCAAAGATGCGTCTTAAAATTTTGTTCTCAAAGGTTTGTAACAAGGCTTCGTCTCCTTTCGTTGTACTCCAGGTTTCAGAGCCATACAGTTTATATACTCTGAACTAGAATAATTCCATTGAATCTACACCCTGAGAATAATAATCAACATAGTGCTCTCTCAACTCTATTACTAGAGATAGTAAATATTTTGGATTGTGTGTTTATTAAACAGTGTGTTTGTTAGGCTGTGTGTGTGTGTGTGTGTGTTCTGCTGTTTGCTTCATGGATTGCCTGTTTATTGAAATGTATGTGTTGAAATGTTTATGTGTTGGACTGTTTATTTTTTTGGGGCTGTTTGGTGAAATGACTGTTTTCTAGCTTGTCAGTTTGTTGAAATGACTGTCTGTTGGACTATGCGAATGATGAACTGTTTATTTGTTGAAGTGTTTATCAGATTGTGTGCTCGAATATCTACTTATTACACTGTTTGCTGTTGTGTTTGTTTGATGTGTTGTTTGTTTGTTTGTTTGTTTGTAGGGCTACTTGTGTATCGGACTGCTTGTCTGTCGGACTGTTTGTCATACTGTTTGTCTATCGGACTGTCTGTCAACTGTTTGTCTATCGTACTGTCTGTCAACTGTTTGTCTATCGTACTGTCTGTCAACTGTGTGTCTATCAGACTGTCTGTCAACTGTTTGTCTATCGTACTGTCTGTCAACTGTTTGTCTATCAGACTGTCTGTCAACTGTTTGTCTATCAGATTGTCTGTCAACTGTCTGTCTATCGGACTGTCTGTTGGTCAAATGTTTGTCTATCGTAATGTCTGTTGGTCAACTGTTTATGTATAAGACTGTCTGTTTATCAACTATTTGTCTGTCGGACTGTCTGTTTGTCAACTATTTGTCTGTTTGACTGTCTGTTTCAACACGAAACCATTGTCTACACGCCAGGAACCCGGCGCCCATCACCACCTCCCAGTTCACGGTCATCGCCGGCAGCAGCAACCAGCAGTTCTACTCTCGTGTGGCAAACTACTACACGTCAGTGCAGATCATCACCCACCCACAGTGAGTCACGCCTCTGTCCATCATCATCTACCTGGTGTCCGCTTTCGTGTGGTTGTGTGCATGCGCACACTTGGTACGTCAGGTTGTGTGTGGTGAGAAACTGTGTAGTTATCTCCCACTTGTTCGTGATCATTTTCCACATTTACCTCCCTTCGTTTAAATATTTAGACAAACATTTTAAACATTGGTTTCCGCTGCCCAGGTGTGTTTTCTTACTGCATTTCTGGTGTGTGTGTGTGTGTGTGTGTGTGTGTGTGTGTGTGTGTATGTGTGTGTGTCTGTGTGTGTGTGTGTGTGTGTGTGTGTGTGTGTATTTGTTTGTTGGGTTTCCTCTGATACATCTCAAAATGTTTATGACCGGCATCTTTACTGACGCGTTATACATATATATCGCAGAAATCACACAACTTACGTGAATTAACTAGATAAATCCTTCAAGCTGAAATATACACATATTCGCACAGTAATGTCAATTATCTACCACGGTAATTTCAAGCTGAGTAACATGTCTTTCTGTTTGCACAATTCTGGCTTGCGTTGCTTGATCATAATTGCTTCTGCAAATTTTAACAAGCGAGTATTTTGTGTGGTAAACAACACGTGAAAGGCAGTGTCTCTGTCAACCACATGGCCGCTTTCGATAATGTGCCTACCAATTGAAGACGCCGGGAGCTCCCGGTGTGTCGGCCACACGAGGCTAGCATCTCCTGTGTGTTGTATCTTGTTGACCCATTGAGGTATGTGTTCTGACACTCTACCAATGTAGAAGGCCTGGCATCTACATGTGAATTGGTAAATACAATTGTTTGTGGCGTACAGAGGAACAGGCTCTTTGACTGTTGGTGTAGGAATCGGTACGGTTTTATATCTAATGACTGGAGTTGCAGCACATAATGTTCGGCCTATTGCTGTAGTAAGCCGGTCTTGTAGTCGTTACATTACGTCATCCCCTCGAAAGGTTAGCTGGATATTGTTTGTGTCTTCATTATTCAAATGCACTACGGGAAAACATTGTTTTGAATACATATATATCACAATTATATCAAGTGATCTTGCATGCGATGCCAGATTGCATTTTTACACAAAGATAGTGGGAGTTTGCGTGGTGGAGTGGATGCGAACTATGTCATTCGGCTCACGAGTGCAGTTACTTTCCTTCCTTATTTAGTTACTTCCTTTCTTACTTATTTACTTGCTTCCTCCCTTTCTTTCTTCATTCCTTACTTACTTACTTACTTACCGTTCTATTGATACAGCAAAGACTGTCTGGGGAAGTTCCTCATACTCAAATGGTTTCCCACACCCACACAACTACATTTTCTTTTCTACAAGATAGGTGTCATTCAGTCGATGACTGTCCCTGATTATTCGTGGCTGTTGTTACAAAGATGAAAGATAAATTGTATTTGCCTTGTCACGAGTATATCAATGTATTTGATTAAACTGTATTTGCCTTGTCACGAGTATATCAATGTATTTGATTAAACTGTATTTGCCTTGTCACAGGTACATCAATGTATTTGATTAAACTGTATTTGCCTTGTCACAGGTACATCAGTGTATTTGATAAACCGAGGAACAATATTATTGTAATGTATACTATAGCATGTTGTAGTTTTGATGCCGAAGTATTATTGCAAAGTCCCTCAACGTGACAATCTAAGTCATCGCAAAGTCCACCAACGTGACAATCGCAGTCCTTACAAAGCCACTCAACATGACAATCTCAGTCCTTACAAAGTCCCTCAACATGACAATCTAAAGCCCTTGCAAAGTCCCCCAACGTGACAATCTAAGTCATCGCAAAGTCTCCCAACGTGACAATCTCAGTCCTTACAAAGTCCCTTAGCGTGACAATCTCAATCCTTGCAAAGTCTCCCAACGTGACAATCTCAGTTCTAGCAAAGTACCTCAGTGTGACAATCTCAGTCCTGACAAAGCCCCTCAGTGTATAAACTTAAGTCCACCATTTTCTAACCCAAATTCGTATGTCTCATAGTCTTAAAGCGAAAGTGTATCAGGCGTTTGCATTTTTTAAAGTCAGTTTCATAGCACCCTGTTAGTAAATAACATAAAATTTAGTACTACTGTCAACACCATGAGCACTTGGCAGCCAAGAGAACTATAAAGTTAGTAGTGGTGGTTGGGCGAGACAGGAAAGACAGAACGGAAATAGAACTTCATCAGGGTCCGTCATTGTTGCTCCACACTATCTGAGTTTATTTGCAACAGATCCCACATACTTTCATCTAATGTCTAATCTAACAACTTTTGTTTCCACGGAATGTGAAAAGAAGAAAAGCTTAAAAGGCATATGTACTTCTATTTAATCACACGTCGAGTGCTTTAATTAGATCACGTACTATATTTAAATTCACTTGGGGTGCCACTAAAAATCGATCTACATGCCACGCTTGTCACGCGAACCATATGTTGCCGACGCTCGTTCTATATATAGCATTATAAGGATTGTTATGCACTTCTCTTGGTGAAAATAAAAATTATAAAGAACGCCTAATCTTGTTATTAAGGTACCAGGCAACAGTACGCAACGACATTGCCCTGATCAAGGTCAACAAAGCATTCGACTTCACAGGTCGACAGAAGAAGCCAATATGTCTGTCTAACTCTGGGGATGTCTTCACTGGTCAAACCTGTGTGGCTACAGGCTGGGGAGCTATCACAAACGGTGAGTCTTTGCTTGCTTCTCAGATCTTAGTTGATAGTGTTTTGACAACGGACTCGCGGAAATTTCTGAGACTGGAGAATGATACGAGTAATTAGTTTATTTCTAGCGTGAGGTGTATTGATTCGTGAAGTGGTAGTGTGCCCATGTAAAGTGTGAGACGTCGTGATTGGTCTCTTCGTAGTGTCAGACATGATGATTGGACTATTTGTTGTCTGAGATTACTTAGCCTACTTGAAGTATTATGCGTGGTACTTTGTCTATTTTCAATGGTAGACATTATGTTTGGTCTATTTGTAGCGTGAGTATGGGAATTATTGTATTTCCAGTGCTGGTCTCCCTGGCCTAGGCGTTAACGTCTTTCTCCGTAATGCCGTATATTCTCGCGAGTAACGTAATCTGCGCGAGAATCGGTAGCGGTTCTCGGTGCGTTGGTAACTTATGTCAGCAGGTCGCTCAGAAAGCAATGGCAAACTACTGAGCGTAATCTTGCCTAGTACATCAACAGCAGCTGGAAAATGTTGATGTTGACTGCAGCGTCCTGTAAGGGAAATGCAAAATAAAAAAAAAATTTTTTAAAGTGCGAGATTTGGTGACTGGTTCGTCTATAGTGTGTGTAGTGATGATTGGTCTATTTGTAGTGTGAGACATGTTGATTGGTCTATTTGTAGTGTGAGACATGTTGATAGGTCTATTTGTAGTGTGAGACATGTTGATAGGTCTATTTGTAGTGAGAGACGTGTTGATTGGTCTATTTGTAGTGTGAGACGTGTTGATTGGTCTATTTGTAGTGTGAGACATGTTGATTGGTCTATTTGTAGTGTGAGACATGTTGATAGGTCTATTTGTAGTGTGAGACATGTTGATTGGTCTATTTGTAGTGTGAGACGTGTTGATTGGTCTATTTGTAGTGTGAGACATGTTGATAGGTCTATCTGTAGTGTGAGACTTGTTGATAGGTCTATCTGTAGTGTGAGACTTGTTGATTGGTCTATCTGTAGTGTGAGACTTGTTGATTGGTCTATCTGTAGTGTGAGACTTGTTGATTGGTCTATCTGTAGTGTGAGACTTGTTGATTGGTCTATCTGTAGTGTGAGACTTGTTGATTGGTCTATCTGTAGTGTGAGACTTGTTGATTGGTCTATCTGTAGTGTGAGACTTGTTGATTGGTCTATCTGTAGTGTGAGACTTGTTGATTGGTCTATCTGTAGTGTGAGACTTGTTGATTGGTCTATCTGTAGTGTGAGACTTGTTGATTGGTCTATCTGTAGTGTGAGACTTGTTGATTGGTCTATCTGTAGTGTGAGACTTGTTGATTGGTCTATTTGTAGTGTGAGATTTGTTGATTGTTCTGTTTGTAGTGGCAGCCGACCAGGACTCCCAGATGTACCTGAGGGAGGTGAGTCTGCCAGTAGTTTCCCGCAGTGTCTGCTCTTACTACATCGGCGCGGTGGATAGCAACAACATCTGTGCTGGGCAGACGGCTGGCGGTAAAGATACCTGCCAGGTAAGCTGTCAGAAAGCTTTGATTTGCTAGGTAGGCCGTGAGCGAGCTAGTTTTTGGTTTGGTTGCTGGTAAGGCATGACTTTGATTGCCGGCTCCGTAGTGAAGGAGTTAAGGACGCAGTTCGTAATCCCGCATACCCGCGTTAGAAACACAGCTGTGGTGGTTTTTTTAATGAAATGGTATTGGTGCCGGTCGTTCAGAAAGCAATGGCAAACTACTGAACGTAAACGTGCTTAGTGCTCAGGAATCACAAACAGCCAAAACATGCTGGGATTGACTGCTACGTCCTGTAAAGGATATGCAACAACTCTATTAATTTAATTGCCCTTGGCTACCTCCGTAGGTTCTCCAGCATTGCTGAGGACGGATAATCTTGACACTGCACGAACTCCGTAGCACAAGCGTGTACTGCCAGTCTTCTTATAGTTTATGTGGTGTGGCGTTGGCGATCATGTCTGTATACAGCCTTCTAACTCGTGTACTGCCAATCTTCTTATAATCCATGCTAGACATGTAGGGAGATGTTATTTAGGAAGAGATGAACACACTGTAGACGTTATGTGTCGAGATGTATGCAAATTCTGGACGTTATGTGGGGATTGATGTACAAACACTAGACATTAAGTGAGGGGGGGGGGGGGGGGGGACATCAAAAACTAAACATTATGGGGGTAAAGTTTAGTCAACACTATATATCATTCAGAGAGACTCAGAAATGAGGATGTGACACCTGTATTGTCCGGACAGGTGTAAGACAGTGAGACTGGTAGCGCCAGCCTGTGACCTGTTAGAGCGTCAGCTACTTGATGGAACGAGCATAAGTGGCCTGGTTTCGTGACGTCACGATATGGTGACCAGGAACTGCTCGGCAGGATGTCGCAGGCCCGGTGGGCAGACGTCAGGTGGTCCAAGTTCCTTTTGTTACAGGAGAAGGCGTTGTTGGGAAAATTGTTGGGAGAAAACGTGTTGGGTGATTAAACTGTTGAGTGATTAAACTTTTGAGTGATTAAACCGTTGGTTGATTAAAATGTTGGTGACTTAAAGTGCTGGGTGATTAAACTGTTGAGTGATTAAACTTTTGAGTGATTAAACCGTTGGTTGATTAAAATGAGGGTGACTAAAATGTGCGTGACTAACGTGTGGGTGACTAACGTGATAGTGACTAACGTGATAGTGACTAACGTGGTAGTGACTAAAATGTTACTGACTAAAGTGATTGTGACTAAAGTGATAGCCATTTAAGTGATAGTGATTTTAAAAAATTTGTTTTGATAAAATTAAAGTGACTAAAGTGACAGTGACTAAAGCGATAGTGACTAAGGTAATAGAGGCTAAAGTGATAACGAATAAAGAGATAGAGACTAAACTAATTGAGACTATGGTAATTGAGACTAAAGTAATAGAGACAAAGTAATAGTGACTAAAGTGATAGTGACTAAAGTAATAGAGGCTAAAGTAATAGTAACTAAAATAATATTAACTAAAGTAATAGTGAATAAAGTGATAGAGACTAAAGCAATAGAGACTAAAGTGATAGTGACTAAAGTGATAGTGACTGAAGTGATATACAGTGGCTAATGTTGTGATGACTACAATGTTACTAACTTATCTGAAGCTTACTAAAGTGATAGTTACTAAAGTGATAGCGATTAAAGTGATAATCACTCAAATGAAGCTGACTAAAGTGATAGTAAATAAATTGATAATGACTAAAGTGATAATCATTAAAATGAAGCTGACTAAAGTGATAATGACTAAAGTGATAATCACTAAAACGAAGCAGACTGAAGTATCGGTGTAAAACGGATCAGGTAAAAGTCAGGATGGCAATTACTGGGCCGGACCATCCTACTAGACCTGGGAGCAGAAATAGTTTCTGGGGAGATCGTGGTGGGGAAGGGCCTTCTCAAGGAAGTAGATGTGAAAATAACATGATAAATGACACGCACAGACGTTAGGTACGTGAGTAAGTCACAGACAGGAATTGGGAGAGGCGGTTACCTGGGAGGGGGGAGGCAGGGGACAGGTGAGAGGCAATTAATGAGACATGAGGGGAGGGACACATATACAAAATGAATGACGGGCAGATAGGAAGACAAACAGTCACGGAGCTATTATAGCATAATGAAGACAGGATTAACATAAAAGAGCAAAACAAAAACAACAACAAAGAAAGTGAAAATCGGTAACCTTGGGGATATTATACAGCACTTCGACATACTTGCCTCTAACCATTTCAATTCTTCTGACATTCTTTAAAGTGGAGTCGACGATGTATGGGTCACAGCATTAAAGCCAAGTTACACTAACAGCTTAATTAGGCTTACAGTTGAAAGCCAGTTAATTAACTCTTTAAGATGCATCCACGCAGCGGGAATCAGTACTGTTGAAGATGCAGCTGTATAACTCTGCTGACTCACCTCTATATATCAATATCTAACTGTTTGCACAGCTTCGGCTCCACGTTTTCTTATTTGGCACTTTTCATAACTGAAGTTCTACATCCCCTCCCTAGCAACGAAGTGTGTGCAATGGCCTAGCAACATTTCATACCTAGACTTTCTATTCACTTCTTAATTTGTAATTAAATGTTCTAATGTCGTGGGTTTCTTTAGATATGTTTATGTTGTTCTCGACGAAGTGACTATGTTCGAAACGTCGATTCGTTGTGTCGTGGTATATTTTTTGTTCTTTTATTAACATTGATATTTTTACCCTGTGATTTACATTGGTGAACATGCGTTCGTTGTAAGATATGTACACTAGGTCGCGTTTCTTATCTCTCATATTTATGCAGGAGTTACACATGCCTAACTGCTTTTATTTTCTATTGTTATATCCTGCTGCAGCCGTTTCTTCTCTTATCTTTTATTTGTCTTCTCATAACGTGACCAAACAATATTGACTGCCTATTTTTGATGTTTATGATAAGTTGCCATTGCGAGTAACATACACTCACTTCTTATAGTTAGGTAGATAGTTAGTTAGTTAGTTAGTTAGTTAGTCAGTCAGTCAGTCAGTCAGTCAGTCAGTCAGTCAGTCAGTCAGTCAGTCAGTCAGTCAGTCAGTCAGTCACGGTACCAACTTCACGGTAAAGGGTTGCCCCACTATGCTCCGTTCCTGTACCAGTGAATATCACGCAAATACTCCTCACTGCCCAATGCGAAAAGTGGAACAGACATGAGTCTTGACAAACCAGCAGCCCGCACAGGTGTACTATGCATAGTGCTGCTTCTAGAATGCCAACACAAAAGTCCGCCACGAAGAATACAGTTCATCGTCGATGGAAGCAGCAGTCACTAGAAAACCAGCAGCCACACATTACTGCATAAGGCAATCCAGTTAGTACAGCGACCGGTCGGTCGCCATTTTTCTGAACATGCAGTTCACCCATCAAACAACCACGGACAGATGTAAAAGCACTCCACGCGAAATTCATATCTCACAGTGTCGATTCATGCACTCAAATGTCGAATCAGGCACTACCAGTCCAACATGAAGAAAAAGTGTAAGCAGATCGTAGCCACAAGCATATACACTCCAGAGGTCGTAATAGCTCAAAAGCCTATCCTCCATGTTGTTATATCGTGGCCAAGCAGCGATGACTGTCTACTTCTGATGTTTGTGATAAGGTGTCATTGCGAGTAACATACCCTCACTTCTTATAACTAGGGCGACTCCGGAGGACCTCTCGTCTGCAAGAATGCCCAGGGCGTCTGGAAACAGGCGGGAATCGTCTCCTACGGCCCGGGTTGCGCAGAAGCCTACACGTTCGGTGTCTATACTGAAGTGGCCAAGTTCAAGTCGTGGATACAAGATGTCATGTCGAGATATTAGCCTGGCGCTAGGGATGTCACGTCCAGACCGT
>OY992891.1:23187415-23197415 GCA_963921405.1 Cepaea hortensis
AAAGTCTGTTCGTTCGTTCGTTCTCTCTTTCTCACATATCTCTGTTCATATCTCTCTCATCTATCTCTTTCTTTCTATACCTCTTCTCTCTCTTCTCATCTTATCCCTTTCTCTCTCATTTGTTACTTCTCCCCCCCCCCCCCCTCCACCCCTCTCAGTCTATCTCACTCTACATCACACATACACACTCATAAATACATCCATAAACACACACACACACACACACACACACACACAGAAGCTTAATCCCCGTATTGTTACATCCCGATGACGCCTCCTGCCTCAGGCAGATCACATCTCTCAGCGTCTAGACAGGCAGGTCACACTCACAGGTAAGCTCTCGTTCCGTCTTCGTGTTAGGAGAATGCAAACTGTCACCTTACATGACAACACAACAGATACACGCGCAACAACAGGAGTTGTTACAATAAACAATACAAACAGAATACACAAAGGTTTCGTGTAACAGGCATTATTGCTGTATAACAGCAATTACAACTGCTGTAACTAACGAATTAACTCCACACGCACGCACACACGCACGCACACACGCACGCACGCGCGCGCGCGCACACACACACACACAAACAAACCTCGTGTATCATAAACCATGTGAAAATTGGCAAGACCTACGGTTCAGACAACATCACAACAGAAATATCAATGTCTTAGAAGACTATGGAATAGACCAAGTCATCAGACTGCTGAACACAATATATGATACTGGAGATATACCTCCTAAATTATGAAATTATGTATTTATTGCAATTCCAAACTAATCAGGATCATCGGAATGTGATCAACATCAAACAATTCGTATATTGAGCCACATCACGAAGATTTTGCTAAGAATTATCATGCAAAGAGTTAGGAAGGAAGGAAGAAAATACAACCCGAAATAGGAAATGAACAATGTGGGTTTGTAGAAGGCAAGGTTTGTAAATGCTGTGTTTATGCTGAGAACATTAAGTGAACGTTCTATAGAAGTAAACAAAGACATTTCTATCTATCTTTGCTTTATTGACTATACAAAGGCTTTCAATAAAGTAAGACATGACAGCATGATAAATATACTTGCAGATATACGAATTGATGTGAAAGACCTTAGACTTGCAAAAAACATATATTGGAAACAACAAGCTGCCATAAGAATTGATAATGAAGTTGGTCAATACCAGCATATTAAGAGAGGTGTGAGACAGTGTTGTGTAATGTCTCCAGATCTATTTTCTCTGTACAGTGACAATATTTTTTTTAATGTAGAAGATATGAAAGGAATCATCGTTTAGGGACGTACGTACAATAACATTAGCTATGCGGATGATAAAGTATTGATTGCAGACAATGAACAGGATCTGCAACATTTAGTAGATGCGGTTGTTGCACACAGTGAACAGCTAGGGTTAGAATTAAATTGTAAGAAGACAGCTTATGGTCGTCACTAGAAAGAATGAAATACCACAATGTAATATACAAGTAAATGGGACTATTCTTAAACAAGTAAATCAGTAAAATTATCTCGGAACAGTCATAACACCTGATGGCAGATGCCTTGAAGAGGTTAGGACAAGAATTGCCATCGCAAAGGTAGCATTTTGCAAGATGAAAATTATACTGGCCAATAAAATGACGTCATTTGCAACGAGAAAAATAGCGCTGAGGTGCTACATAGAACCTATACTTTTGTATGGATGTGAGTCGTGGACAATGAGCAGACAAGGTGAAAAACATCTGATGGCTGTGGAAATGTTGTTGCTGAGGAAAATGCAAAGAATATCTTGAACAGACATAAAATCCAATGACCAAGTCCTACACGAAACAAATGAAAATTGTAAACTTTTAGAGAAATTAGACGTAGACAGTCAACATTTTTGGTCACGTTATGAGAATAGATAAATTGGATAACTTGGTGATAACTGCCAAGTAAATACCTGGATGGCTTGGCCCCGTGGTATGGTCAAGACAAGAACACCGAGCTGATCCACGACTCTGTGATCGAGTGAGATGGCGAAACATGATCGCCCACGCTTATCGGCATGGCACATGATGAATGAATTAATTGTAAACCACACAGCAATAATAATAGATGTAACATACAAATAACCACATAACATAACAACACAACAATAGGTGTAACAAAGAATACACAGACACCCACTGACAATGACTAATATATGACTAATACTCGCCTGTTAAAGTTTGCAGAAGCAATAATGATTAATCTACACCAGTTTTGTGCAAACAGAAAGACACGTTAGTCAGTTTAAAATTACCGTGGTAGACAATTGACATTACTGTGCGAACGTGTGTATATTTCAGCTTGAAGGATTTATCTAGTTATTTTACTTTACTTTGTGTGAATTCTGCAGTATGTACCTGACGAGATGCAGCGAAATATGTCAGGCAATAAATCGTGCAATCTATTGTTTGTGTCTTCGTTATTCAAATACACTACGGGAAAACATTGTTTTGAATGACTAATATGCTTGCACTATAAGAATAACTGTTATGACTAACAATATATAAACACAGCAAACTGTTGCAGCAAACAAAATAAACACATAGCTACAATTATTGAGCTTTTCGCTTTCCGTCCTCCCACTTTTGCAGTTAGGCGTCGGGGAGAGCGGAAAGTGGAGTTCCGGTGCCTGGAACTATCACTTTTCTTCCCTTCCCCTCCATGGTTCATGAGCAATATCCTTTTTTAAGAATTATTGTAACAACTAATATATACACATTAGCAAGGATTGCAACGAATAATATATACACGTCAACAATTATTGTAACAACTAATATACACAAATATAGTCAGTTAGTTACAACATAACATGAGATATCCGGTCTAGATGTCGACGGACGGTTGTGTTGTTTATGTGACCGTTCCATTTTCACGAAGGAGATGGATATTTCCATATATATATATATATATATATATATATATATATATATATATATATATATATATATATATATATATATATATATATATATATATATATATATATAACAGTACAGGGCAAGATGTGGTGAGTCAAATAAGGCGTGATAGGGCAGAAAGTTTCAGGGCAGGAAAAAAAAGCTGGGAGCAGCCACCTTGGTGGAATTTTGAGGTGGAAAAGGCCTGGATGGATAAGCGTAGTGCTGAAAGGAAATGGCAAAACGCCAAGAATAACAGAGTTGCCCATCCTAGTCCCTGAGCGCACTTGGAAAGAGAGATGCACACAAAAGTAAGCTATTTAAAATAACTGGTTAAGGTGGTTAAAAGTAAAAAGTGGGCAGATGTGTGTCAAAGAGTAAGCACAGACAATTCACTGAAATTGTTCTGGCGACTGCATAAAAGTATGAGTGGGGTAATCAAAAATAAGAGAATTTCTGACTTCCAAGGTGCTGATCTCATCTTGCAGAGGACTGACGAGAACAAGGGCAAAGCCCTTTTTGAACGCTATCTAAAACAGAGCAACCAGACAAATATGAGAGGCCGAAATCTTGTCAAGGAGGTGACCTCAGACAGGTGCAAGGCCCAGAACATTTCGTCGGATGAAGACATAGCGACAGTGTAAGAAATCAACGCTGTGCTTCGACGATCAAAAAACAGCGCTCCAGGGCCAGATTGCATATGATATGACGACATCAATAGGTGTACCGACAACGAGCTAGAGGAACTAGCAGACATGTACAACAACAGTACAGGGAGTGCTAGCATCAAGGAGGAGTGGTTACACAGCTATCTGATTCCCTTGCCGAAGCCTGGCAAAGACCACACACAAATTCAGGGATATCGAGTAATAACCATGCAGAACACAATAGGCAAGCTGCTGGAGAAGTTAATTGCCAGAAAAATATCAAGCCAGCTGGAGAAGCAAGGTGTTTTTACACCTTCCCTGGGAGGGTACCGTCCCAAAAGAGAAACCTGGACAAATGCAGCAGTTTTTGCCCATGATGTCTATGAAGGTTTCCACTCAGGCATAGAAATCTTTGATGCAGCGATTGATCTTGAGGACGCGTACAACAGAGTACCATTGGATTTTTTAATGCTTCAGCTTCTTGAACTAAAAGTAAGTCCTTTCCTCCTTAGTTGGATCGCTGCAGCCCTCTTCCAACGGAAAATAGTTTTTAGATGTGGCAGTTGGACTTCGAACCAACAACAATATATCTTGGCCTACCACAGGGATCACCATTATCTCCGGTGCTGTTCAATGCCTACACTGTGAGAATCACCAGCGAGCAGATCATTGGACCGGGGAGGACATTGTTATATACCGACGATGTTTTAGTGTATCGTCAGGGTAAGGATAAAGAGCAGGTTGCCGTGGAACTGCAAACCAAACTCAGTCGCATAAGTACTTGGTGTGTTGAAGCTGGGGCAATGGTCAACCGAACAAAGGCAACAGTGACAAGGTTCTCATTGAATAATCATATTGTCAACACTCCAACAACAACTGTAAATCTGTGTTCAGAGACTGTGGAAAGAACGCAGGCAATGAATTACCTGGGGATACGTTTTGATCGAAGCCTTGCTTTTAATGAGCACATAGACCAGGTGGTAACAAAGGCCAAGCGGGGTTTGGCTGCGATGCCGGTGATGGCGGCAGCACACTGTGAGCAGCGCCATCTATGCCTCCTATACGAGGGGCTGGTCATGTCTGTTTTTGAGTATGCGATGGCGATCCTGACTCTCAGCCATAAGCAGACAGAAAGGATGGAAAGGATACAAAACGAAGCCATGCGCATTATTCTTGGATGCACAAGAGATACAGCATACAGGGCGATGCGCTACCTTCTTGATTTTCCAACCATTGAAGAGAGAATACAAATTTGCAGAGCACGCGCCTACCTCAGAGTTAACGCAAACACACAACATATACTGCATAGTGAAATTAGGAAGGTAAAGGGCAGCAGTTTAAAAAGAGGACGGTCGTGGATGGGTCAAGCCGAAGAGATTCTTCAACAGGTGTGTTCACTGGAGGACTTAGAACCTGGCGAGGAGTGGGTACAAGTGCCAACATATTTATGTACGTTCTTTTCAGTTTGTATCCAAGTAGACAGAAAATGCACACAAGAAAATCCAGCTGCTATAGAGGCGGAAGTACAAGCGTTGATTTTCGAGGATTCGTTAGACAGTGATGCTGTCATTTACACAGATAGGTCGGTCGTCAGACATGTGAGATGCTCATGGGCCTTGCGGCGCGGTTCGGAGGGAGAATTGTGAAGGAGGACTCTGGTGCTTTTGTTGTGACCACAAGTAGCCTGACTATGGAAGTCATGGCAGTAAGTAAAGCAATAACATGGCTCGAGACACAGACATTCACTAGGGCGTGTTTCCTTAGCGACCCAATGAGCATGCTCAAGGGGATAGAGACGGATGGATCGGAAGAGAGTGGTTGCTGTCTCTGGAGCGGTTTCGGCTGACAAAGATTAGTTTCATCTTCGTGCCGCGGCATGCGGGAGTACAAGGAAATGAGCGGGTTAACAAGCTCTCAGGTAAGGCTACTGTGGAGGACGGACGCGCCATGGACCAGGCTGACATTCTGAATGCTCTACGAGAAGTAAGATTTTTGCGAGAACCAAGTGATGACTGCGAATCTACAACCATGGCCAGACTGCGAGAACAGCAAATTAAAAGCGGTGTGGCCAAACAAGAACACTACGCAGGAAGCCAAAGAAGATTGATAATCCAACACAGAACTGGTGTGGTTAGCCGCTACACGCTGCGGGATTTTCTGAGGAGGGGATCCGAGCACTTATGGACTGAATGGTTCGATGTGCAATGAGGATGATCTGTCGACTAACTAACTAGTTAGTTAGTTAGTTAGTCAGTCAGTCAGTCAGTCAGTCAGTCAGTCAGTCAGTCAGTCAGTCAGTCAGTTAGTCAGTCAGTTAGTCAGTTAGTTAGTTAGTTAGTTAGTTAGTTAGTTAGTTAGTTAGTTAGTTAGTTAGTTAGTTAGTTAGTTAGTTAGTTAGTTAGTTAGTTAGTTAGTTAGTCACGGTTCCAACTTCACAGCAAAGGGTCAGCCCATAATCCTCCATCCCTGTGCCAGTAAATTTCACACAAAATGCTCCTCACTGCCCCATGTGAAAAGTGGAACAGACAGGAGTCTAGAACAACCAACAGGTATACTATGAACAATGCCGCTGCCAGAATGCCAACACAAAAGTCCGCCACGGAAAATACAGTTCATCGTCGATGGAAGCGGCAGTCACTAGAAAACCAGTAGTCACAGATTTCTGCGTAAGGAAACACAGTTAGTTCAGCAACATGGCAGGCCGCCATTTTCTGAACTTTCAGTTCACGGCACAAACAACCGCGAACAGATGTACAAGCACTCCACGTGAAATCCACATTATACAAAACACACTTTTTTAGTGTAAAAAACAAGTAGATACACATAATAACAATGGTTCCAACAAACAAAAGATCAACATACCAAAACATATTACTAACAAGCGTTGTAGCAAATAATATATACACATAATATCACTCGTTTTAATACACAATATATACGCAGTAACTATTGTTGGTTGAAATTATATACACACAGCAACACTTGTTATATAAAAACAACATATACGGCAACAATTGTTATAACAAACAATACATACATAGCAACAATTGTTATATCAAACTATATATATATATATATATATATATATATATATATATATATATATATATATATATATATATATATATATATATATATATATATATATATATATATATATATATATACACACAGACCGTGTTGCGTTGGCTTCGCGTTGGTATCGGTGCCGGTCGTTCAGAAAGCAGTGGCAAACTACTGAACGTAAACTTGCCAAGAGATCACAGCGGCAGAAATGGTGGTGTTGACTGCGATGTCCTGTAAAGGATATGCGATCTCTCTCTCTCTCTCTCTCTCTCTCTCTCTCTCTCTCTCTAGATATATATATATATATATATATATATATATATATATATATATATATATATATATATCTTATATATAAATTAGGATGTGCGTATCTCTGTCTGTCTGTATGTATGTATGGCCTTTATTTGTTCGCGAACGGCCCATCCGATTGAGATGAAATTTTCTACACGCCTTCCTTTCATTCCAGAGCTGTCAACTGTGATATTTTGTTAGTGTGAAATCGCCTGCTTACTCAGTATTATTTCATTTTTCATTTTTCATCATAATTTCATATATCTCAGGGGACCTAACTCTGTAAAAGTTATTTCAAGGGGCATAACTTTTCTGTATAACTTATAGTCATATTGTGGCATCGTTTTCAAAGATTTATAAACTCTTTGTCCATAATTATGTACCGGCATATGAGTTATAATAAATAATGATACAATCTGTAAGGCATTTTCAAAGTTTTCATAAAAATGATGCACAATGCATAACATTGTAACTCATCTTTTTTTGCTTAAGAAGTTACTGTAGTCATTAGAAAGAGTTTTCATTAAAAATAATGGATGGTGTGTGGTAGAACGTTCTTTTAAGTTACATTTTTTTTTTGTTGTATGAATTTAATGAAGCCGGACAGGGTCAGGCAGACAGATAGACAGACAGACAGACAGATAGACAGTCGGGAACAGGAACTTATATGACTACTTATATAAATTAAATGAGATGCTTCACACCAGGAGCTGGGCGATGTCGGGCCGGGTCAGACAGACAGACAGACAGACAGACAGACAGAGAGATAGTCGGTAACGGGAATGGGAACTTATATGACTACTTATATGAATTAAATGAGATGCTTCCCACCAGGGACTGGGCGAAGCCGGGCAGGGTCAGCTAGTCTTATATATAAATTAGGATGTGCGTATGTATCTCTGTATGTATTTATGTATCTCTGTCCGTATGTCCTTTATTTGTTCGCGAACGGCCCATCCGATTGAGATGAAATTTTCTACACGCCTTCCTTTCATTCCAGAGATGCCAACTGTAATATTTTTTTAGTGTGAAATCGCCTGCTTACCCAGTATTATTTCATTTTTCATTTTTCATTGTAATTTCATATATCTCAGGGGACCTAACTCTATAAAAGTTATTTCAAGGGGCATAACTTTTCTGTATAACTTATAGTCATATTGTGGCATCGTTTTCAAAGATTTATAAACTCTTTGTCCATAGTTATGTACCGGCATATGAGTTATAATAAATAATGATACAATCTGTAAGGTATTTTCAAAGTTTTCATAAAAATAATGCACAATGCATAACATTGTAACTCATCTTTTTTTGCTTAAGAAGTTACTGTAGTCATGCAGGTGATTAGAAAGCGTTTTCATTAAAAATAATGGATGGTGTGTGGAAGGGCATTTTTTTAAGTTACTTTTTTTTATTGTATGAATTTAATGACACGCTACCCGCCAGGAGCTGGGCGAAGTCACGCCGGGTCAGATAGATAGACAGACCCACCTTTTCGCTGCAGTTGTCTACTCCTCCTTTTCCTTCTTCTGCTGATGCTGCTGCCGCCGCTCCATTTACCCAAGTTAATTGTTGGGGGAAGATGTAAAGATCTTTCAAGTGCTCTTTCTAATGCTTTTTGTAAGTTGGTCTTCGTTTATCTAAGGTTGTTCTAACTGCAACCAATAAATGATTAGACAGACAGGCAGACAGACAGACAGAGAGGGACGGACGGACAGACAGACAGACAGACAGACAGTCGGTAACGGGAACGGGAACTTATATGACTACTTATATGAATTAAATGAGATGCTCCCCACCAAGGACTGGGCGATGCCGGGTCAGACAGACAGACAGACAGACAGACAGACAGACAGACAGTCGGTAACGGGAACGTGAGCTTATATGACTACTTATATGAATTAAATGAGATGCTCCCCACCAAGGACTGGGCGAAGCCGGGCCGAGTCAGCTAGTATATATATAAAACAAAGTGTATTTATATATGTATGTAAATATGTATGTCCTTTATTTGTTCGCGAACGGCCCATCCGATTGAGATGAAATTTTCTACACGCCTTCCTTTCATTCCAGAGCTGTCAACTGTCATAGTTTTTTTTTCTTCTTCCTCCTCCTCCCTCCTCCCCCTCCCAAAATACGTACGTAAATATATGATGATGATGATGAAAGAATCCCCGAACCAAAACGCTAGGGAAAGGGAAGAAAATGACGTGACTACACAGAATCGTCACACGGCAATCATCATCATCAAGTGCCGTGCCGGCTGGCGTAGGCGTTCATGGCTCTCCGTAGATCTCAGTCTTTGGTTTTTTGGATCAACTCTGCTGCTGATATTCCTCCATGCCACGGCAATATCAATAACAATTCATCTTTTTATGTGTAAGGAAGTTATCTACAGTCGTGTAGAAGAGAAGAACTAGACGAGTATGAATTCGGAATGGCGAACTCTCTCCTCCTCTCTTCTCCTCCCTCCTCCTCCCTCTACCTCCTCCCTCCACCCTCCTCCTCTTCCTCCTCCCTCTCATCCCTCTCCCTCCTCCTTCTCCCTCTTCCTTCTCCCTCTTCCTCTCCCCACCTCCTCCATCCTACTCCCTCCTACTCCCTCCTACTCCCTCCGCCTCCTCCTCATCTTCCCTCCTTCTCCCTCTCCCTCCTCCTCCTCCTACCTCCTCCCTCCTCCTCCCTCTACCTCCTCCTCCTCCCTCCACCCTCCTCCTCCCTTCTCCTCCTCTTCCTCCTCCCTTTCCTTCCTCCTCCTCCTCCCTCTACCTCCTCCTCCCCCTACCTCTTTCCTCCTCCCTCCTCCTCCTCTTTCACCTCCCTTTCCTTCCTCCCCTCCTCATTCTCCCTCCTTCCTCCTCCTCCTTCCTTCTTCTCCCTCTGCCTCCTCCCTCTTTCTCTCCCCTCCTCCTCCCTCCTCCTCCTTCTCCTCCTCCCTCCTTCTCCTCCTCCTCTCCCCTCCTCCTACCCTCTTCCTCTTCCCCTCCTCCCTCTCCCTCCTCCATCCTCCTCCTCCCTCTTCCTCCTCCTCCCTCTTCCTCCTCCTCCCTCTTCCTCCCTCTCCCTCCTCCATCCTCCTC
>OY992891.1:23202415-23429915 GCA_963921405.1 Cepaea hortensis
CCACAAAGGCTAAGTAGAGTGTTTCATTGAATTCGATTGAATTTTCTATAAGTTGAAGAGCAAAAATGGCATCTGTGCATCCTTTGCTTTCCCTAAATCCAAGTTGTGTTTCGCTTAGCTGGGGCTCTATAGTAGTTCGTAATCTTTTCTCAAGAATTTTGCAAAATATTTTCCCAGTATGACTCAAAAGTGAAATGCCTCTGTATTGTGTGCAATCTCTTTTGCTGCTTTTGTTTTTCCAAATTGGTATAATTATGGCGTTTCCCCAGTCTCGTGGTGTTTGTTGTTCTACCCAAACATGGTTGAATAGTCTAAGTAGCCACGCTGTTCCTACTTCTCTTGCTGCTTTAATTAGTTCATTTGGTATTTCATCTTGTCCTGGTGATTTGTTCACTGGGGCTAATCTTGTGGCTTCTATAATGTCTTCTTTTAGTATGTCTGGTTCTAGCTCTTCGGTGGCATCTTTGTAGGTTTCTTGAAGTCCTGTGACATTTGATGGGATGTTGGGAAGTTGTTCGAAATACTGCTTCCATCTTATTAGGATTTGTTTTTGTTCACTTTTTGGTTCTCCATTTTCGCTGTTAATTATTTCAGTTGGGTCAAAGGGTTCTCTTCTGGTTCGCATTGCACTTATCCTTTTGTAGAAGTTTCTAGTTGCCCCCTTGTAGTTTTTATTTAGGGTTACTCCATACTCTTCCCAGTCCTTTTTTTTTTCTCTTTACTATTCTATTCACATGTCTTCTCGCTATTCTATATTCTATGTAATCACATTCCTGTTTGCTCCCTAACCACTTTTCATATTTTTCCTTTTTGTCTTTTACCGCTTTCTTTATCTCTGCGTTCCACCAACCTGCTATTTTCTTTATCCGAGTTTTGCGTGTTTTCGTGGTTCCACATGTTATTTTTGCAGTATTTAAAATGCTTGATTTGAACATCTCCCATTCTTCTTCCACTGTTTTTCTTTCTACGGGTAATTTTTAAAAGATTTCAGTTAATTCTTTCTCATAATTTTCCCTTACTGCCTCGTCTTTAAGGTTTTTTAAGTTTTCTGATTCGCATTCCATGTATTTTCCTCCTCTTTGCTTTCATCTTCTGATGGTTCTTATTGTGGCAACGACTGCTTTATGATCTGTGTTTATACTTAACTTGGGCACTGCCCTTGCATCTAATATATTTCTCTTTCTGTTATTTTCTAGTTAATATAAAATCAATTTGGCTTTTAGTATCTAGATCATTCCATTTATACCAGGTGTATAGTTGTGAGTCTTTATGTTTATAGAATGTGTTTGTTATATAGAGGTCGTGTTGGCTGCATAGCTCTATCAGTCCACTTC
Source organism: Cepaea hortensis (assembly GCA_963921405.1). Lineage (NCBI taxonomy): Eukaryota > Metazoa > Mollusca > Gastropoda > Stylommatophora > Helicidae > Cepaea > Cepaea hortensis. The sequence goes on from OY992891.1 coordinate 23,203,750, forward strand.
CGTTATCATTCCTTTCATTATGCTGACCTCCAAATGCTCCCAGATGCTTTTCTAAGCCCACTCTGTTATGTCCTAGTCTTGCATTGAAGTCTCCCATAACTATGATGTTGTCCTGCTTATCTATTTTATTTAGCACGTCATGTATGTCTTAGTAGAATGTCTCGCATTCTTGCTCACTTTTGTTTGTATTATATGGTGCGTATATTTGTACATATGTTGTAATAGTTTTTTTCTTTTATTCTCACCGTTATGATTCTTTCTTATGTATATTTTATTTCTAGAATTCCTTTTGCTAGCCGTGGTTCGATGACTATTCCCACACCATGTCTTGCCCTTTCTTGCTGTTCTACTCCAGAGTATGAATAAAATTAGGTAGAACTGCGGTAAAGCTGTGAGAGTGTAAACAATATAAAATGACACAAAGTAGTGCAGCTTTACATAACAGAATTAAGACACATACAGGACGTTGCAGCGACTAGCCTTCATCAGCAAACAAACACATTCACAAACACAACATACAGTCAAGGAAATATCATGTGACTACATCAGAAGGTGACGACAGGACGCGAAGAGCAAAAGCATGAAAAAATGAAGGCAAGGAAGAGAAAATGAGAATTGAGAAAATGTTAATTGAAAAAAAATGTTAATTGAAAAAAAATTTTAATTGAAAAATATGTTAATTGAAAACAATGTTCATACTCACCTCACAGTTTAGATCTGTAAGCAACTCAGAAAATCTCTGATGTATTCTTTTTATACCCGGTGCTAGGTGTTACGGTTCAGTGAGCACATTGAAAGAAGGGGGGAGGGAGACAGGAGGGCAGGACGGTGACTGGTCTGGTAGGGGTATCTGAGCAATCTGAGTGGATGTACTAACGAAGCATGAGGGGCACAAGCATGATGGTGGTACTAACCAAAACCCTACCATGTACTCCTATATGTTATTGTGAGGCGAGTCCTAAAGTATGGGTGGACTAATATGCGTGAACGCGCATACATACATATACACCGCTCAAACAGACATAATGCTGGTGTGTGTGGGCATGTGCAAGGTATATGTAAAGAGAGAGAGAGAGAGAGAGAGAGAGAGAGAGAGAGAGAGAGAGAGAGAGAGAGAGAGAGAGAGAGAGGAAAAGTGTTGGCGACATACCAAATGAGGTATGCAGAGTACGTCGGTATACAAGTACGAGGCTTCACTCATACTGTTCCCTATGAAATAGTCAGTAAGGTTGATTGTTATATAACATATTTAAGGATCAAATCGCCCAGTGCTTGTGTTATTGGGGCTGTATAAGATCCAACGACTGGTGATACACGTGATGTGGATAGCCACAGAGAAGCAAGATTGTTAGGAGAGAGAGAGCGAGAGAGAGAGAGAGAGAGAGAGAGAGAGAGAGAGAGAGAGAGAGAGAGAGAGAGAGAGAGAGGGAAAATGCCCGCGACATACCGCATGGGGAATGCGGAGTTGGTCGGTCTACAAATACGAGGCTTCACTCATACTGTACCCTATGAAATGAGAGTCAGTAAGGTTGATTTTTATAGAACGTATTTAAGGATCAAATCACCCAGTGCTTGTGTTATTGAGACTGTATAAGATCCGACCACCAGCGATATATATGGAATAGGTAGGCACAGAAAATCAAGATGGAAAAGAGACAGAGACACAGAGAGAGAGAGAGAGAGAGAGAGAGAGAGAGAGAGAGAGAGAGAGAGAGAGAGAGAGAGAGAGAGAGAGATTGGAAAAGTTTTAGTGACATGCCACATGAGGTATGCGAAGTTGGTCGGTCTACAAATACGAGGCTTCACTCATACTGTTCCCTATGAAATAGAGTCAGTAAGGTTGATTGTTATACAACGTATAAGGATCACATCACCCAGTACTTGTGTTATTGGGGCTGTATAAGATCTGACCACCAGCAATACACATGGCATAGGTAGGCACAGAGAAGCAAGATTGTTGTGAGAGCGAGAGAGGGGAGGAGAGAGAGATAGCGAGATAGAGAGACGGGCAGACAGACAGAGAGAGAGAGAGAGAGAGAGAGAGAGAGAGAGAGAGAGAGAGAGGATTACTGTAAGATTATTAAGAGAGGGAGAGAGAGAGGGAGAAAGACATATATACCTGTGCACATACACACACACACACACATATGAACTATGCGCATGCACACACGAGCGCATATACAGTGTAGTAGCTAACTAATGGGGGGGGGGGGGGTTTATTGCGTCCAGGGGAGTAGTGATTACGGGTGCACACTCTATTGCGTACGAGAGGAGTGCCAAGAGTGGTAATATGAAATGTCCAGGTAATTACTGGTTCGGTCACTCGGAATCGGGCCGACGGAGACAGGGTGGAGGGTAATATAGGTAGAGAAAAGGACTGGTTAGAGACCGGAAGAGGGTGACACCTAGGATGGTGTGGAAGTAACAGAGTGGGGAGGGGAGGGGAAATGACTACGATTAGATGAAACTAATGAGAGGGAAGGCAGAGAGGTGAATTGAATGAAAGATAAACAGAGGATGAGAGGTGGATGTAAATGAGAAAAATGGAAAACAATAGCAGTGGACACAAATGTATATGTGTTGGTGAGGAGGAATGAAATGGAAGTGGTGGTGAACGATGGAAGACAAGAGGAGGATGACGATGGAGTCTCAATGGAAGATAACAGGTGGATCTAAATAAACACAAAAAAGATAGCTGGTAACGGCTACGATTAAGTGAATAAATATGACAACCCGATAGCAACATATAACGGTTAACAGACGGAGATAGTACAGTTAGTTGCAGTTGTAAACATAGAAAAATATGAACAAAATTAGGTGGAACTGCGGTAAAGCTGTGAGAGTGTAAACAATATAAAAATGACACAAAGTAATGCAGCTTTACATAACAGAATTAAGACGCATACAGAACGTTGCGACGACTAGCCTTCATCAGCAAACAAACCCATTCACAAACACAACATACAGTCAAGGAAATCTCCTGTGACTACATCAGAAGGTGACGACAGGACGAGAAGAGCAAAAGCATGAAAAAATGAAGGCAATGTAGAGAAAATGAGAATTGAAAAAATTTTAATTGAAAAAAATGTTCATACTCACCTCAGAGTTCAGATTTGTAAGCAACTTAGAAAATCTCCGATGTAATCATTTTATGCCAGGTGCTATGTGTTACGGTTCAGTGAGCACGTTGAAAGAAGGGGGGTGGAGGCAGGAGGGCGGAACGGTGACTGGTCTGGTAGGGGTATCTGAGCAATCTGAGTGGATGCACTAACGAAGCATGAGGGGCGCAAGCATGATGGTGGTACTAGCCAAAACCCCACCATGCACTCCTATATGTTATTGTGAGGCGAGTCCTAAAGTATGGATGGACTAATATGCGTGAACGAACATACATACATATACACCGCTCAAACAGACCATAATGTTGGTGTATGTGGGCATGTGCAAGGTATATGTAAGAAGAGAGAGAGAAAAGAGAGAGAGAGAGAGAGAGAGAGAGAGAGAGAGAGAGAGAGAGAGAGAGAGAGAACGAACGAACGAACAAACTTTATTTTCAAAGGGTTAAGAATTGGGCACGCAGGCCCGTCTAAAATTCTGCCCTTCTATCACTCTCTTTCATACATTATTTCATTCACCCATCATTCAAGGCTAACAAAGAACAGCAACAATATAAAAGATATGCATTATAAAGGCATGGGCAAAATGCGAACATCAAAACGACACGACATAGTAATATTAGATAATAGTCTGACACTTGTTATTAGCCATGTGGAATATACTGTCCTACAAAAAGGTGATTGGCTGTTATATTAGGGTTTTGTTATTTTATTATCATTATTTCTATTATTAAGGGGGAAGGTAATCCGTATTGAGATAGTGTTCGAATAATTTGCGATTATATGAATAGGAATAGAGAGAGAGGGGAGGGGGGGGGGGGCGAGAGAGAGGGGTAGGAAAAATGCCTGCGACATACTGCATGGGGAATGCAGAGTAGGTCGGTCTACAAATACGAGGCTTAACTCATACTGTTCCCTATGAAATAGAGTCAGTAATGTTGATTGTTATACAACGTATTTAAGGATCAAATCACCCAGTGCTGTGTTATTGGCGCTGTATGAGATTCGACCACAAGCAATACACATGGCATAGGTAGGTACAGACAAGCAAGATTGTAGAAAGAGAGAGAGAGAGAGAGAGAGAGAGAGAGAGAGAGAGAGAGAGAGAGAGAGAGCGGAGCAGTGCCTGCGACATACCACCTGAAGTATACGGAGTAGGTCGGTCTATAAATACTAGGCTTCACTCATACTGTACCCTATGAAATGAAAGTCAGTAAGGTTGATTTTTATACAACGTATTTAAGGATCAAATCACCCAGAGCTTGTGTTATTGGGACTGTATAAGATCCGACCACCAGCGATATATATGGAATAGGTAGGCACAGAGAAGCAAGGTGGAAGAGAGAGAGAGAGAGAGAGAGAGAGAGAGAGAGAGAGAGAGAGAGAGAGAGAGAGAGAGAGAGAGAGATTGGAAAAGTGTTAGTGACATGCCACATGAGGTATGCGGAGTCGGTCGGTCTACAAATACGAGGCTTCACTCATACTGTTCCCTATGAAATAGAGTCAGTAAGGTTGATTGTTATACAACGTATAAGGATCAAATCACCCAGTGCTTGTGTTATTGGGGCTGTATACGATCTGACCACAAGCAATACACATGGCATAGGTAGGCACATAGAAGCAAGATTGTTGAGAGAGCGAGAGAGGGGAGGAGAGAGAGAGATAGCGAGATAGAGAGATGGGCAGAGAGAGAGAGAGGGGGGGTTAGTGTAAGATTATTAAGAGAGGGAGAGAGAGAGGGAGAAAGACATATATACCTGTGCACATACACACACATACACATATGAACTAGTGTCTATGCGTATGCACACACGACCGCATATACAGTGTAGTAGCTAACTAGTGGGGGGGGGGGGAATTATTGGGTCCAGGGGGAGTAGTGATTACGGGTGCACACTATATTGCTAACTAACACTATATTGCTATATTGCACACTATATTGCTAACTAACTAACTAACTAACTAACTAACTAACTAACTAACTAACTAACTATATTGCGTACGAGAGGAGTGCCAAGAGTGGTAATATGAAATGCCCAGGTAATTACTGGTTCGGTCACTCGGATTCGGGCCGAGGGAGACAGGGTGGAGGATAATATAGGTAGAGAAAAGGACTGGTTAGAGACCGGAAGAGGGTGACACCTAGGAGGGTGTGGAAGCAAGAGAGTGGGGAGGGGAGGGGAAATGACTACGATTAGATGAAACTATGCTGGGTGTTGAGGCCGTGTGGTGTTAGGCACCCCATAGTGAATATGAGCCGGTTTTCTGTATTCTTGCGATGTTGAGCACCAGAGGAGCAGGACTGGATGATAGTGACCTGGAAATCGGAAGCACCTTGATGGTTGGCGCTGTTGAAATGGGTGGAGACAGGCTTGGGGGCGTTGGTGTTGATGTCCATCAGATGTTGGCGGAATCTGTCAGCTAGAATGAGGCCAATGTTCCCAATATACTTCATATCACACTGTTTGCATATTATGGCATAAATGATGTTGCGACTGGTGCAGGCAAATTCTTCTTTGATGCGTAAACTGCCTTTAGAGAATAGCACCACTGGGGTGTGGACCACATATGGGCAGGTCTTGCAACGAGATCTTAGGCAAGCCTTAGTACCTAATTGTGATGGTGGAGGTGGAGATCCCTGTACTCTATTATGGACGAGTACATCTTTGAGGTTGCGGTCACGTCTGTAGGCCACTAGTGGTTTCTCCGAAAATATCGCGCTGGTAGTAGGATCAGCTTGAAGGATAGATAGATGTCGCAAAAGGATATTTTGCACTGAAATATTGTGCGGATGGTAGGTGAGAGAGAGTACCGGTCGAAGATTGTTTGGTTTAGTTGCAGAGGTGAGAGCCTCTGCGCGGCTAATAGGTAGAGCCCGGCGGAAGGCTGACGATAGGACATGATCAGGATAGCCACGGAGCCTGAAGAAGTCCAGCATTTCCTGGGCCCTGTGGCGAAAATCCTCATCATCTTAGCATAGTCATCGAAGACGCAGAAGTTGAGAATAAGGAATTGCGTCTTTACAGGACGGAGGGTGAGAAGAGGTGTAGAGTAGAAAGGCGTGAGAGTCAGTCGGTTTGTAGTAGACCGTCGTGGTGAGACCATGGGTCCCAATGGAAACAGTAAGGTCTAAGAAGTTGACAGACGTCGAAGAAATATGGGAAGTGAGTTTGATAGTAGGATGAAAGTTGTTGGAGAAAATGTAAAGTTTATTACCCAAGATCACGGAAATCCATGTACTATTATCTACAGAAAGCAAGAGATAGATCAAGACAGAGAGAGAGAGAGAGAGAGAGAGAGAGAGAGAGAGAGAGAGAGAGAGAGTGTATGAGTGAGAGAGAGAGAGAGAGAGAGAGAGAGAGAGAGAGAGAGAGAGAGAGAGAGAGAGAGAGATGGACAGGGGTAACATGCATTCCACTTTTGGAGATGGAAATGAAACGAGGAATGTGTGTTTACATGCACTATGCTATAAATGTCATATTATCATAACTGGATATGCATTATTTGTTTTATTAACGCATGTGACACATAACACTAACAAACGGCAACGCTCTGTAATATACACAAACAAAGAAACACACATTACATCTTGTAAATATACATTGCTTTGTAAAAAAAAAAAAAAATTACCTAGACTACCTAGGTGACATTGATGTAATCGTGTCCTCCATTTTAAGTATCAGTTAGGGAATCGCTTCCGCTTCCTGTGCGCGGTGTTGCCATCTCCCTTTGATGAATTCAACAGGCCTGGGTAGCAAAGGAACCGACGACTAAAGAGTAACTAAATAACCAGCCACAGTATAGTGACGTAAGTCGGCGTGGCCGAATGGATAACGGCGATCGTTCTTACATATCCGGTGTGCGACGCCGAGGTAGCGAATTCAACCCATACTCCGGTCAGTCGGACTAAAATGCTTTGTGTTTGGCAACACCATCTACAGCATCAAACATGCTACAGTCATGCAAAACAAACAAGACGGAGGTATCGCCCTCCAAGACATCACAACCAAAATACAAGCACTTAGGATCAAACACGTAGGCGTAATCCTACAACACCCAGAGAAACACTCTTTAGCACACTATTACATGGGAATGATGCAATCATATTTAAAACCTATCAGGAATACACCCTCGCATTACTTTGGCATTCTGCCAGCATTTTACAAAACATATATTTCAGTTATTAAAGGACATGAATATTTACTTACTGCACAAAAAAACACACACAACCCACAATCATTTAATTAAACTACAAGCAACTCCAATACATCTCATAATTAAAAGATGGCATATATATAATAAGCCGGTCTCCCTGACCGAGGAGTTAGCAGCTTTCTTCGTAACCCCGAATATTCTCGTGGTTGACGTGAGCGCACGAGAATTGGAAGCGGTTCGAGTCGCGCCAGTGACTTATGAGAGTATGGAGCCGGTCGCTCAGAAAGTCGTGGAGTGCTGATGAGCGTGATCTAGCCTAGGAATCATCATACAGCTGAAAGATGCTGATGTTAACCGCAATATTCTGAAACTTATAAAACAAAACTGCCATCAGAATTGATAATGATGTAGGTCAATATCAGTCTATTAAAAGAGGTGTGAGACAAGGATATGTAATGTCCCCAGATCTGTTTTCCCTTACAGTGAAAATATTTTCAGAAATATAAAAGATATGGAAGGAATCAACACTGGGGGGGGGGGGGGGCGATACATCAATAACATTAGATATGCAGATGACATTGTCCTCATTGCAGACAATGAACAGGACCTGCAACATTTAGTAGATGCGGTTGTTGCACACAGTGAACAACTATAACAGATTATGGTCATCACTGGAAGAAGGAAATACCACAATATGATATACAAGTACATAGGCATATTCTTAAGCAAGTGAATCGGTACGGTTATCTCGGAACATTCATAACACCTGATGGGAGATGCCATGAAGAGATTAGAACAAGAATTGCCATTGCGAAGGTAGCCTTTTGCAAGATGAAAAACATACTGACCAATAAAAAGATATCGATTGAAACGAGAAAAAGAGTGTTGAAGTATGACATAGAACCTGTACTCTTGTATGGATGTGAATCGTCGACTATGAGCAGTCACGCTGAAAAACATCTGATGGCTGTGGCAATTTTGTTTCTGCGGAAAATGTACAGAATACCATGGACAGACAAGTCCTTCAAGAAACAAATGCAGATCGTAAACTGATTACAAAAATTAGACGTAGACAGTCAACATTTGTTGCGCATGTTATGAGAAGAAATGACCCGATGACAACTGGCAAGATCGAAGGGAAGCGAATAAGGGGAAGACCGAGAAGTAAATATATGGATGGCTTGGCCACGTGGCATGGTCGAGACAGGAATACGGATCTGATCCACGACTCTGGTGATCGAGTAAGATGGCAAAACATGACCGCCCACGCTTATCGGCATGGTACATGATGGATGGATCGAAATTCTAAGTCATCTTCAAAGTTTGTGTAAAACTAGTGGCTTCATTTTACACGCGTCAGGGGTTTATTACTCAGTTTTCTATTTCTTCTCGATATTACATTAAACGTGGTTATGCCTTTTAATGTATGGATGGTTCTACAATAGAACAATTATAAGTACTGGGGGAGTTTGGAGAAGATATATTAACCAAAATGTTGAATGACATTTACAGCGATGGATATCTACCAAGCGATATGCTGAAACCGGTATTTATATATATACCAAAAAGACGAGGAGCAATTGAATGCGAAGATTTTCGTACAATTAATCTCACAAACTATGCCACTAAGCATCTACCATTGGCAAGATCGAAGGGAACAGACCAAGAGGAAGACCGAGAGGAAAATGCCTGGATGGCTTGGCCACATTGCATGGACGAGACAGGAACACTGAGCTGATCCACGACACTGGTGATCGAGTAAAATGGCGAGTCATGACCGCCCACGCTTTCCGGCATGGCACATGATTGATTGATTGAATTAAGATATAGCATATTCTCTACGTGCGCCACAGAGTGTAAATGGGGCCTTTCTGCATTTAAAGAATAAAAATTCAAGGGACATAAGAATAGTGTGATACGTAAGGGAAATAATTATAACTAAAAATATTTCTATGATATCTCAAATTTATATTCCAGTTATTTAAGTACATATAACTAATCTAAGATTTTCAAATAGCATATACTTACAGAAATTTAGTATTTCTGGATACTATTTGAAAGTTTTGTTGTTTTAAGAAAACAGCTCAAATTATTTAAAGTATTTTATAATTGTAAATGAACCTGATTCTCCAGGCTGGGGGTTAAAGTCTGGTATAAACATCACTACCTTCGTAAAAACTCTGGTTTCTCTTCACAATGTATAGTAAACAAAAAAAGAATAAATCTACCAAAGACATCCACACGAAATTGCTGATTTCTCTAGCAGAATACAGGTACCTAGTATGGTCCTGTAGAAACGCCGCATTTTACAAATACAAAACGTACAATTCACGTTTAATACTGCATATGTTCCAAAACAAAATAACACAAATATTCACAAACACACAGACATAACGAAATAAAACCAGTTTATTTGTTTACTCAATTGAATATCCATAATATGTATGAATGTGGACATGCACGCATATATGTGTACATGCACACATATAGGTGCATGCTTGTATGGTAGAATGTGGAACATCTTCTTCTTCTTCAGCGTTCCGAGCCATTGAGGTTCTTTGCTGCAAATACAATCCGTCTCCATTCGTCTCTCTGGTGGACCTTCTCTTGCCAGTCGTTGATTCCAAGTGCTTGTAGGTCTGTACATGTATTATCTCTCCACCGCCTTCTTGGTCTACCTCGGGGTCTACGGTCATTTATTTCCTGAGTGTAAGCGAGTTTTGTTTCCCTATTATCTTCCATTCTTTCTATATGCCCCAGCCATTGTAGTCTATTAGCCTTCATGATACCAGTGATTAGCGGGGACTTAAACAGATCATAAATGTCTTTGTTACTTCTTCTTTTCCACTCTCCACTTTGTGTATCCCTAATGGGTCCAAAGATGCGTCTTAAAATTTTGTTCTCAAAGGTTTGTAACAAGGCTTCGTCTCCTTTCGTTGTACTCCAGGTTTCAGAGCCATACAGCACAACTGGTCTGATCAGTGTTTTGTATATTGTGATTTTGGTGTTACGAGATAGCGCCTTTGATTTTAGTAGATGTTGTAGTGCATAGTATATCTTATTTCCAGAGTTGATTCTAGTTTGTATTTCTTCCCTTATGATGTTGGAGCAGTTGAAGATCGTACCCAGGTATTTGTATGTTTCCGTTCTTTTAATGGTCATATTATCTATTTGTATGTGGCCAGAGTTTCTATCCATTCCGTCTCTTGAAATTACCATATATTCTGTCTTATCTTGGTTGATAACCAGTGTCACCGCCTCACGTATATATATCTAACATGTTAGATTTGTTTTTACAAATTTATTAACGTTTAGTAACGCGAAAATCCCGTCGCGGATATTATACTTGGTAATTTACCCAACATTCATCCTTGCTTGAAAAGAGAAATAAAAAGGTGGGAGCAAAAACACGGTATCCACCACAGAAATAGCGACACAAAAGAGAAACACCATTCTTGCTTGTCTCAATCTGCCAAAAGACCAAGGGAGACAACCACTGAGGTAATTCAAGAAGAATTTACCGAGGTGTACAATGCAGGGGCGGTCGAATCAAGAAACGATACGACCGAATTAAAACCTCGAATTGAGGATGCGACCAAACTACCAAGTACCGAACCTGTAAATGTGCAACAAAACACACAACACACAAACACAATAACACGACAGACAACCCAGAAAACCAACACCTACCAACTACAGGAATCATTAAAAATAGTAGCGCCAAACTCAACTAACATCACTTTTGGTAATGAACAGAAAAATGACCCTACACTAGCACCATACTTTAAGTTAGTAGCCCGCAAGCCAAAATTAACAAAGAACGCATCGTGGACATTTAGGCTACAGGATAACATCTTAACTAGATTTTACACAACAAACCAGACCACGACACAGCAAATAGTGCTACCACAAGCACTTCGAAACAAAGTTTTAAAAATAGCCCATGACTCCCCTTTTGGAGGTCATATGACATACGAAATGACCAAGGCTATTATCTTGACCCAGTTTTATTGGCCAAAGTTTGACCAGGATATTAAAACCTTTTGTGCAACTTGTGTTATATGTCAAAAACGGGTCAACAAGGGAAACAACCATACTGTATTCTCTTTAAATAGAAACTTGCAATTATGCTATGGAAGTATGTTGAAACCATATTATGTTAGACAGGACAATGAGACAAATGAACTGACTCAACGAACTGGTGACGGAGACGAAACGACAATTTCTCAACGAACTGACACCTCGACAAACGACGCATCGTTAACGACACACTCTTACGACGACGAAAACGACGAAGACATATGGACATTACCGACAATCTGTGATATCGACAACGACGACAAATTTGACGACATATTGACAACGATTGATCTCGACGACGACGACAATGACATTGAAGACAATTTACAAACAGTGGCATCTGTGGTAAATCAGACAGACGTGGACAACACTGAAATCCCTGTACCAATCATGACTGACGACGGAAGTATAAATGACATACATATCTCTGACACTTTGACACAACAACAGCGACAAGACATTTTGACTATCCTTGACGAATATAAGTCTATCTTTTCTAACAAACCTGGACGCACTGATAAAATAACACATTCAATTGTGTTGACAGATCTGAGACCGGTCAAATGTAGACCATATTCTATTCCTCTCCATTACAGATCTAATTTAGATAAAGAAATTTTAGACTTAGAGAAAAATGACATTATTCAAAAATCGATGTCTCAATATTCGTCACCGATTGTTCTGGTGAAGAAAAAGGACCAGACAATTCGTTTGTGCATTGACTATCGAGTATTAAATACAAGAACAACAACGGATGCAGAGCCAATGAACAGCTGTGAAGATCTTATCTTAAATATGGCTCAATCATCCTTATTTTCTAAGACCGATTTAGCTAAAGGATATTGGCAAGTTCCATTACACCCTTCTTGTAGACATATAACAGCATTCGCAACACCACTTGGCTTGTACGAATGGCTTTATCTTCCGTTTGGGCTCAAGAACGCACCGGCCACATTTGTAAGACTAACAAGATTGTTATTACACGGAATTAATGACGTAGTTGCTTATATTGATGATATATGCATCCATTCTTCTGATATGACTTCTCACTTACTCACCCTTAAACAAGTCTTCCACCAAATCTCTCTTTTTGGACTTACTATCAAACCTTCCAAGGTTGAAATAGGTTATACACAAATAGACTTCCTTGGACATAGAATTTCTGAAGGAAAATTGTTGACTGATGATAAAATTGTTTCCAAGATCCTTAAGCTAGAAGTACCTACCACAAAGAAGCAAGTTAGAAGTTTACTAGGTCTGATTAACTATTATTCTAAATTTATTCCACATTGGGCAGAATTAACCTCAGTCTTTTCTGATATGTTAACTAAAAATCATCCATCAAAAATTTGTAAAAGTACCAGCTTAGATGATGCAATGTGTAAATTGAAACTTATTTTTTCTAATCCACCAGTCTTACGATTACCCAACATTAATTTACCCTTTATTTTGACCACAGATGCGAGCGCTATCGCAATAGGAGGATGCTTGATGCAGGAAATGGATGGCATAAAACACCCAATTCTCTATGTAAGCCGCAAATTAAAGAAGGCTGAGACTCAGTATGCCACAGTTGAATTGGAGTGTCTGAGCCTAGTGTTTTGTATATTGAGATTATCAGAGTTCCTCTTAGGGAGTCACTTTGTGGTCCTCACTGACAGTTCGCCATTATTAGTCCTTAACCAGGGGTCGCCTAAAAACCATCGGCTACAAAGATGGTGTCTTCTACTTCAAGATTTCGACTTCGAAATCCGCCACATCAGAGGCACCGACAACATTGTGGCTGACCTTTTGTCACGACAAGTGAATGCGCCAGTAGAATGACTCTGATCACATCGACCATTAGCCATACTATAAACTGTGATACTTTTAGTCGGTTGCATATTACAGTGGAACTCTACACCTGCTAGAGTACTCTCAGTGATTAGTTAAATTACGACACCCAAAAACATGATACGTTACTTTAAGAACTATACCATCAAGTGCCTAAGCGCTAGAACGATTCCAGCAAGAAACAGTAACTGTGTTTGTCTCAACCAATAAGATCAACCAACGAACTAACTCCGAATTCTGTACGAACTCGTTATATAGGACATTAAGAACATGCCATACTTGCTGTTACTACGTAACTTTACTAACAGCCGAAACAGAACGACATCGACGACAACACTCAATAGAGATCCATACTAGCTTTACCATTCATGGCATACCACGCTAGCGACAGGAGTACTACGCGCACATCATCGTTGGATTTAAGTAATTAATTAGTTTAGGATTAAATATGTATTTCCATTATTGTTGTATATAAATTGTATTCACCTGTAATTTGTACATATTCGACATTAATATTACAGGCGGTACCATTCCTAAGCTAAAGAACCGTCCTATACAATTGTCTCTATTTAAATTGTAACCCATTTGTCATTCATCGTACAAGAAGTACGTATTTACTTAAAGGGCAAATATCGCCTAGCCCATTTTTTCTAAGGGCAATAACACTTACCTCAACTTTAATTATATATTTTAACCAAATACTATTTTTAATCAAAAGTGAGTGAATGACTGTGTGAATGGATTAAATGAGAGAACGATACACTTGGCGGACAAATTGTACGCAAACCGTATTCATTTTAATTTGTCTGCGTCTTTCATGTAAATTGTATGACTTGTCTAATGTGTGAATACATGTGTAGTACTTAGTTTAATAGTGAGTTAATATACTTAGTTTAGCAGTTAGGATACATCTAAGCACCACTACTTGGAATGCCTTTTCATGTATTGCACACAGTGCAGTAGTTCATGATTGAGGTTATCCCAACTCGTGACGCTTGGAAATACGCCACACGTTCAGCATACACAGTACACAAACCTTAAAACTCAACACTATCAAGTTAAAATACAGTCACTTTATTAGAAACATCATCTTATTAGTTGAACACACTAACAAGCCAACAGGGACACTTGTAGTATGAGGGGGATAACAACAACAAGGTAACTACATATTTAGCATTATATAACATACGGGAGTAAAAGTGTATAGAAATACACACTTAGATCAAGATTTGAAGGTGTACTTATTTAGCCAAGACTTCGGTCTTGTTAACCCTCTATTATATAGGGGTTATTTGTCTGGGTACCATTTTGGGTACTATGAGAAGGGCAAGTTGTAAATACAACTACTAAAATGCCATGGAACTTCGGTCTGATAAGCATAATTAAGCACACGAGAGACAGGGATCTCTGCACCAAATCAGACAAGTGTTGTATGGTAGAATACATGAGTTTTTAGTGCTAATAGGTAGGTTGCCAGGTTACTATCCACCAAACTACAACACCAACTGTAGGTGAGTCGGTGACAGAATTAGAACGGATCTAATTCCCAACAACAAATCAGGTCACGGGGGAGGGGGGATCCTGTCACCGCCTCACGTATATATATCTAGTAAAGGGCTGCAATTCCAGCCCAAGGGAAACCATTGAGTCGAGCAGGACCCAAGTAAGCTAGAACCTGCTAGATAGAAGGTGGTCACCAAGTCCATGATTCCGTGGACACTGATGTGGCCCGCCTAATGCGGGGTCCACGAGGAACTCGGACAGAGTTACCGCCCGTGTCGGGTTAGGACACGCGGAGACCGGCAGAGGACGAATGGACTTGAGAGAGGCAACAGGGCCTGCCTTTGAGGGACTCTATAGATATCAATAGATATATAGACATAGGCTAGATAGTTTGCTAGACTGTTAAATGATACTTATGTGTGTGATGTTTCCTATTTGACAGATGTAATATAGCGCGGGTCTGTTTACCCACTGCGCCAACGCATACTGTATATGAGAATACAATAAATCTTCGATCTCATAACAACCAGATTTATTGTTGCCTGTATGAACCCAAGTTTAGTTATCTAGATACGAGCAAGACTATGACAACCAGCCCCATCTATTGGGCTTTTTCCTTTAAGTGAGTCAATATTTCCAATGTCTTTTGTTCACTTTGCCCTATAATATCTATATCATCTGCATAACCAAGCAGCTTGGATGTTCCTCCAATATCACATTCCTCCTTTACCTTCCTTACAACTTTCTCTAGAGCCAGATTGAAGAGTAGCGGCGATAGTGCATCACCCTGTTTCAAGCCAGATGTTATTTGGAAGGGGTCTGATTTCCTGCCTTTATATGTTACTATATTATAAGTATCTTCCATGCATAGTCTGGTCATGTTGATTAACTTCCTTGGTATTCCAAATTCCTGCATAGCATTCCATAGACTATTCCTATGGACACTATCATAAGCCTTTTTAAAATCCACAAAAATGTTATGGAGATCTCTTTTATATTCCCAATGTTTCTCGGCTATTTGTCGTAAGATAAATATCTGATCTATTGTTGATCTGTTTTGTCTAAAACCCGCCTGGTAGTCACCTAATATGTCTTCTGAATATGGTTTTAGTCTATTTAGTAATACTGCGGATAGTATCTTATAGCTTGTGGACAGTAGTGATATTCCTCTATAATTTCCACATTGGAACTTGTCTCCTTTCTTAAAGATAGGTATCAATAATGACTCTTTCCAGTCATAGGGTAATTCTTCTGTCCTCCAGATTTTTATTATTAGTTCGTATAGCTTTAGATGTAATGCATGGCCACCTGCCTTTATAAATTCAGCAGCAATTCCATCAGTCCCAGTTGCCTTATTGTTTTTAAGTCGTGTGATTACATATAGGATTTCTTCAAATGTAGGTTCTTCAATTTGTGGTTCGCATGTTAGAACCTCTTCCTGTGAGAAAATGTTACTTGGAGCTTCACAATTTAGTAATTCAATAAAATATTCTTTCCATGTGTTGCACATTTCCTCATTGGTATTTATCATATTCCCATTTTTGTCTTTTAAACCATATGTGTTTTGTGGAACATAGAATATGGATATACATGTTTTATCTCAGAGGGCTATCATATAATACCGACACCCGGTCGTTTTGACTAACAACAGTGCAGTTTGAACGGGAGCGTCCCAGACCAGTCACTGTTGTGGAAATTTTAGAACGTGTGTGCGCCTCGCGACGCGAGCCCTGTGTGCGGTTTATTTTGTAAATACTTTGGAACACTTCTCACTAGGTGGAAACAAGCATCGGAGAGCACAGATATTACACGCCTCTGGCCTAGGGAAACAACGGCTTTGTAGAAAACTGGCTGCGTTTCCTTTGTAAGACCCGGCCACCGGCTTTGTGTGTCTAGTGGCGGCTGGTCACTAGGCAATTTTGCGTTCAGCGGTTTGCTCTTTGCCTATTATTTTCAACAGGATTTCCCAGCACGAATACATAGTTGTAGAATACCAAGGCCAACATGTATGGTATTTGTATATGGGTAGCCAAGTATGGGTAATTCGTGTAGGTATCTAGGTAAATATAACTATTGCTTTGGTTGATACACAGGTAATTATATTAATATAAAAACATGAAGAAAAAAAAAGAAAAAAAAAAAAAAAAAGAATTTTGTGCTGGGTATGTTGTCATGAACCATCGGTTCCTAATGATTATATCATGCCCTCTGACCTCTTGCATAATGAGACTGGATACCTATCTTTCCTCGATAATGCTAAGCTAAAAAATCTCATGACAACTGGAAATCAGAAGAGTAGGTTATAATGCCACTACCCTGACAAAATTGTTAGAAGAGAACCTACCTATAGAAGACAGAGCTGGTACTTTGGATGAAATCTGTTTAAACACAACTGAAATTCCCTCGAAAAAGGAATGAAGAAGATGTTCTTATATGCATTAGATATTACAAACACCACACTCTTTTCATAAGAAAACACGCGTTTTGGTCATGAAGTGTGTGTTTTATCAAAAAGTGATGATTTGCTTGGTATCAAACTGAATAAATGATGTAATGTAAAATCAGTATATTATGCATGTTAAATAACAATACAACATTCAACTAAACAATAATATACATCAATTTTTGTTTGCTTGGTCTTTTTTTTTAATGCGAATACATTTCAATATATAAAAAAATTTTCCCTTCCGTAAATGATTGTTTCGTGTGCTCTTCTGTTCCCTTAAAAAGCGGTAAGGACTGTTTCTCGCCTCCATAGGAGATTACATCAATGTCACCTAGGTAGTCTGGGTAGCGCCAGCAATAATTTAAACGTGTGACGTCTTACATCACTCTTATTCCGAAGGAGAACACCGACAAGACACTTTTAAAGATCAGTTAGTTATCAGTTATCAGTTGGGATATCTTCATTGCACTCCGGGCATGTCCATAGGTGCTCAGATCCTCCCCCCAGCATATGCATCAGCGTCCGGTGGCTAATAGTGCCAGTTCTGTGTTGGTTGACGAGGCGCTTTGTTTTCCCGATGTACCTCTCGCGTCTGGCTGTGCCGATTCTTACTCCCAGGTCTTTCATCCTGGACAGCGATGTGGAATCACTGACGTCAAAATCCTCTGTTCTCGCCATATCTTTGAGGACGTTAATAACATCGGCACGATCCATGGGCTGGCCATCTACAGGGGGTGCAGAGCCAGCCAGTTTATCAGCTCGTTCATTTCCCTCGACTCCCGCATGTCCCGGGACGAAGATGAAGGTGACTTTACGGACAACAGACTTCCGCAGCGACTCAGTCCACTGTCTACGTACAGATCCAGCTTCGACCTTCTGAATCATGCTCATTGAATCACTTAGTACACACACGTTGGTATAATGCAGTGATTCCAGCCATATGAAAGCCTGTGTAACTGCCATCACCTCCATCGTCATGCTGCTCGTGGTCATAGAGTGGGCACCACTGGATTATTGAACGGTTCGGCCCACTGAACGGGCTGTAAATGCCCACGCACTTCTCTGCTGCTTTACAACAGATCCATCTGAATAGATGAGCACTTCGGGGTTATCTGAGTGTTCATAGATGAGTGCGTTAACCTCTGCATTGACAGCGGCAGGGTTCTGCTCTCTGCACCGTCTGTCGAGTGTGATAATGCAGGAGAAAGTGCACTTAAAAACTTGAGTAACCGGCACCCATTCCTTGCCGGGGTTGATACTGGGAAGACTGCAGACCTGTCTGACGACATCTTCCGCCCGACCCATCCATGATTTGCCCCTCTTTAGCCTGTCACCCTTTTCTCTGAATATAGCGTCATGCAGAGGGTGCTGCTCATCTGCACTTATTTTTAAGTATGCACGAGCTCTCCAGATCTTGATCCTGTGTTCCATTGTCGGGAAGTCAAGGAGGTATCTCATTGCTACACAGCTGGTGTCTCTCGTGCAGCCCAAAATGATGCGCATGGCTTCGTTTTGTACCTTTTCAACTCAACGTGCTCACTGAATCGTAACACCTAGCACCGGGTATAAAAAGAATACATCGGAGATTTTCTGAGTTGCTTACAGATCTGAACTGTGAGGTGAGTATGAACATATTTTTCAATTAACATTTTTTTCAATTAAAATTTTTTTCAATTAACATTTTTTTCAATTAACATTTTTTTCAATTCTCATTTTCTCTACATTGCCTTCATTTTTTCATGCTTTTGCTCTTCTCGTCCTGTTGTCACCTTCTGATGTAGTCACATGAGATTTCCTTGACTGTATGTTGTGTTTGTGAATGTGTTTGTTTGCTGATGAAGGCTAGTCGCCGCAACGTCCTGTATGTGTCTTAATTTTGTTATGTAAAGCTGCACTACTTTGTGTCATTTTATATTGTTTACACTCTCACAGCTTTACCGCAGTTCCACCTAATTGTATTCATATTTTTCTATGTTTACAACTGCAACTAATTGTACATCTCCTTCTGTTAACAGTTATATGTTGCTATCGGGTTGTCATATTTATTCACTTAATCGTAGCCGTTACCAGCTATCTTTTCTGTGTTTATTTAGATCCACCTGTTATCTTCCATCGAGACTCCATCGTCATCCTCCTCTTGTCTTCCATCGTTCACCACCACTTCCATTTTATTCCTCCTCACCAACACATATACATTTGTGTCCACTGCTATTGTTTTACATTTTTCTCATTTACATCCACCTCTCATCCTCTGTTTATATTTCATTCCATCCATCTCTCTGCCTTCCCTCTCACCATCACATATATATTGTGTCTCTTTCTTCTCATTCTCTCCCTGTCCCACCATGGCCCCTACTTCCCCAACGTTCCACCAAGCTAGATCTCATATCATGTTCTGTTTCAGTCTTTTACCAACTGACCTCAAAAAGGTTTGCACTGATCTTGGACTCAACATTCTTAAGAATACACGTGCAACCTGCCATGTCAATATTTTACAGGCTAGTTTTTACGATCCCGTATAGTGCCTTGAGGCTTTTCTTCTCGGTTTCACCCGGCAGCGGGTAATCTTAAGAGCCAGTCCGTGAAACGCTTGGCACAGATAGACAGACAATGTTCCTTCAGTAGCATGCGTTGTATAGTGGCCAATTATGGGTATCAACTAACGGACTTCACGTCTCAAATTACTAGGCTATCGGCACGCCTACGCGAGTTGACCACCCATAATTACTTCGTGTACTGTGTCATCCGATGTATTATTAATACCTCCAACCATGCACTATACAAATCTCTATCTGTGTCTAAACACGCCAAATTGGCAGATCTACGCACCCGCTTGCCTCCCACTCCCCTATCAACACAGCCAGTTGACAATAGGCCTGGCAATCGTGTAGTCTGTATTCCTCCTGATCTTCCTTTGTCAGACTGTGAGAGGGCGATCTTGAACAAGGGCCTTCGATTCATTCCCTTACGACCATCCGCCGACCGATACACATTATTGCAGGATGTGCACCGGTTTCACCTTACGCTCAGACTGAAATATTTCTTCAGCACTAAGACCGACAATGCCGCCACTTCAACCCCTTCATCCCCAGCGGATGGTTTTTCTGGATTTCTAAAGCTAAGTCTTCGTGGACACCTGGGCCTGGATCTTCGAAAGCACTTGATTTATTCATCGAGAAGACTCTTTTTGACATTCAGAAACTGCGGCCACCACCACTCAGACGTTCGAACCTCACTTCAGATGAAAGGTTAGCGCTGACCCAGCTTCAACATCGAGACGACATTATCATTAAACCCGCCGACAAGGGGGAGCAGTCATGGTTTGGCGGAAGGATCTTTACATTGCAGAAGGACACAAACAACTCAGTGATGGGTCTTTCTACCAACCACGCCCTAAAGATGGTACTGTCGACAATAACCACCAGGTCAAACTGGCCACTTCTACGCTGATCCAAAAAGGGCTTCTTCCCCCAGCAGCCAAGTCTTTAAATATCCAAGACAGCTGTTTGGGTAGATCGACATTTTATATGCTGCCTAAAACACAGAAACTGAACAATCCGGGCAGAGCGATCGTATCAGCCTGTGCATGCCCTACTGAGCACATATCCGGGTTCTTAGACAAAATCTTTCAACCACTAGTTGGTGATCTCCCATTAAATTTGAAAGACACCAACCACGCGATAGTGACGTTTGAATCTATTACATTCACGTCTGACAACCAGTATCATATCTTCACCCTTGATGTGGCCTCACTGTACACTTTGATCCCACACAAGGATGGTCTCTCAGCTTCTTCCTTGACAGGCGCCCGAACCCTACTATTGCCACGGATCCTATTCTGCGCCTGGCTGAACTGGTCCTTATTCTCAACTCATTTGAGTTTAACAGCGAGTACTTCAATCAGATTAATGGGGTTGCAATGGATACTAAAATGGGCCCTAGCTATGCTTGCCTCTTTTATGGGCCACCTTGAGTACCAGATATGGCAACTCTACAACGGTAGAGTCCCTGAACTATACAGGCATTACATTGACGATGGTGTTGGTGTCACCTGTATGCCATTAGCGGATCTCAAAACTTTCATAGACTTCTCCAACTTTCATCCTACTATCAAACTCACTTCCCATATTTCTTCGACGTCTGTCAACTTCTTAGACCTTACTGTTTCCATTGGGACCCATGGTCTCACCACGACGGTCTACTACAAACCGACTGAATCTCACGCCTTTCTACTCTACACCTCTTCTCAACCTCCGTCCTGTAAAGACGCAATTCCTTATTCTCAACTTCTGCGTCTTCGATGACTATGCTAAGATGATGAGGATTTTCGCCACAGGGCCCAGGAAATGCTGGACTTCTTCAGGCTCCGTGGTTATCCTGATCATGTCCTATCGTCAGCCTTCCGCCGGGCTTTACCTATTAGCCGAGCAGAGGCTCTCACCTCTGCACCTAAACCAAACAACCTTCGACCGGTACTCTCTCTCACCTACCATCCGCGCAATATTTCAGTGCAAAATATCCTGTTGCGACATCTATCTATCCTTCAAGCTGATCCTACTACCAGCGCGATATTTTCAGAGAAACCACTAGTGGTCTACAGACGTGACCGCAACCTCAAAGATGTACTCGTCCATAATAGAGTACAGGGATGTCCACCTCCACCATCACAATTAGGTACTAAGGCTTGCCTAAGATCTCGTTGCAAGACCTGCGCATATGTGATCCACACCCCAGTGGTGCTATTCCCTTCTTCTTCTTCTTCGTTCATCCGGAGTTTTTTTTCGGATGTGAATGCGTTGTGCCTGTTTACAGCAGAGCTGCGTTCTTGCGCCGTTAGGCCGACACATCCGACTTCTGCGGGCATTTGTTGACCGGGTTAACCTTCCCGGGGGTTTCTTAGGACGTTTGACTCTCACTGTTGTGGTGTTATCCCCCATCCCAGCTGGTCCATATAGAACAGCCAAAGACCCTGGTCAGCCCTCAAGGGAAGGCAGGGGCAGACCATGGGCATTCCCCGCCATCCAAGGAGGCTTCCATACTTGCAGAGCCGATACATAGCGCTCTGGTACTGGGCTCACCCAAGGAATCGTCACGTCCTGCACATGGCTGCTTAGCCTCACTTCCGTATATTGGGCCTTCCGTTCACCATAGGCTGTTCTTCCGGAAACCAGAAGTATGCAGTCTGCAGATGACATCCACACAGTGAGCTTTCGATTCGGACTTTCCACGTAATGGATTTGCTATCCAAGCAATATTCCATTTCGTGCCACTAGGACACTTTTCCACCTTTTATGAAGCCCACACAGCGAGCTTTTGATCTGGACTTTCCACATAATGGATTTGCTATCCAAGCAATATTCCATTTCATGCCTCTGGGTCTTCATGCACCTTTAAATGTCAACCTGTATGTAGTTAAAGTAAGCTGCGGTCAACTTTAGCTTGTTGATATCTCCATAGAGCTTGTCCTCAAATGAAGCAGGTGTGGGCCAACATATCTTTCTCTGTTCTGCATACATTGGGCAATCCTGCAGCAAATGTTTTGTTGTCATTTTTCCAGTTCTACAATTACATTCATCGGTATCTCCTATCTTTAGTTTATTGAACAAGTGGTATTTCAGCCTATTATGTCCTGTGCAGAGTCTGAAGATTGCTACTTGTTCTCTTCGGTCGAGTTTGTAATATGCATCATCCTTCTGATGGCCTGGATGCTCTGATTCCCATTTGGTTCTATAAGTGCTTTTTATAAACCTCTTTGCCTCATTATAGGTTATGTCTATGTCAGGCTGTGGTAGTCGTCCGCCCTCTTTTGCCAGTCTGTCAGCCTCTTCGTTTCCAGGTATACTGCAATGTGATGGGATCCACTGTATTACAACTTTTTTGGATTTCTGGCATAGACCATGGAGTGCTGCTCTTAGGTCAGTTAGTTCTGTACTGTTATTGCTCTTCAGTATTGAGACAGCTGACTTTGCATCTGTGAAGATAGCTATTTGCTTCTCTTTATTTTCCTCCATCAGGAGCATTTCTGCTGCAGTTTTCAGAGCCTCTACCTCCACTTTGAAGTTACTTGAAAATTTTCCAGTTGCCATTGAATGTTTTTTTTTCGCTCCATTTTTTAAATTTAGGAGAATTCCTCCTCCTCCATTCTCTACTGTGTTTTTGGCTGATCCATCTGTATATGCATGGGTCCAATTCCTGCTTGGGTAATGTTCTTTTATGTAGTTTAGGGTTATTTCTCTTCTTTCGGTTTCATGCTGAGTGTTCTTTTTCTCAATACCAGGAATGTTTTCTATCATCTCAGGCAGTTGCTGCTGTCTCCAAGCTGGGAACTTGTGTGCATTGTATATGGGCTTGACTGTTGATATGTTAAGTATACGATCTGCCCTAATCCTTCGTTTTGCAGTTTCTACAAAGTTGCTACGCTTCAGTCTTCCCTTTCCAAAACCATTAAATCTGTTGTACATAGGGTGGTCTATCAATCTTCTAAATTTTTCTGCTTGTTGCTGGGCTCTGCTATCTCTTCTATCCTGCATTGGTTGTAAACAAGTGATCTTTTCGAGTTCATTAATAGGCGTTGTCTTCAGGCTTCCAGTTATGATTCGCATTCCTTGGTTTTGGACTCTACTTATTTTGTTAAAGTTTGACTTAGCTGCTGTTGCCCAAGCTGCAATGCCATATTCCAGTACTGGCCTCACCCGTCCAGTATATAACTTCTTGAGAACTTTCTCATCTGCTCCCCACGTTGTACCAGCAAGCTTTTTCATGATTGCCATTCTCTGCCTTGCTCTTGTTCGATTTTTCTCAACCTGTGTCTTCCATGTCAGGCGACGATCAAAGGTGACTCCTAGATAGTTTGGATTTTCTTCATGGCGCAATATTTTTCCATTCAATACCAGCTTAGGTTGCTGAGTTTTATTTGAGAGGGAGAACACTGTGCATGTTGTTTTCTCCTCACTTATCTTCACTAGCCATGATTTTGACCAGTCCTCTAGCGCTAATACACATTGGCACCTTGCCGTCTTGACAGACGATAGTTTGTGCTTTAAAAAGGCATAATAACTTTTAACTATGGCGGTAGCGAGTGTGACTGATAAGGCCAATTTGCGCTGTAAATGTCCGTTCACAGTGGGTGCATGTGAACACGTGGTCATTTCCACCATCATGCACCATCTTACGTCTCAAACGCTTGGTGTGTGACTTTTCTGCAATAATTTTCTCCTTTGACTTTATTCCATTTCTGATGTTTGCCCTCCATGCAACACGTTCAGCGGCGACTTGCTCCCAATGTGCATTATCAATGCCTGTATCAATCATGTCCCGCTTACACACATCTTTGTATCGTAGTAGAGGCCGACCCTGAGATCTCTTACCCATCTGTAATTCACCAAAAAAGATATCCTTTGGTATTCTACCATCATCCATCCGCCTAAGATGTCCTATCCATCTAAGTCTACGAAGACTGAGCATGGAATAAACTGTCACACAACCTGATCTTTCCAATACTTCAGTATTTGTGATTTTGTCTTGCCACTTAATACCAAGAATTCTTCGCAGACACCGCATATGAAAGCTGTTTAAATTGTTCTCTTGGTGTGAGTAAGTTGTCCAGGTTTCACTGCCATAGAGAAGAGTACTAAGGACACAGGCTTGATAGACAAGGACTTTTGTTTTGGCAGTAAGCTTCCTGTTCTCCCAGACTCTTTTTCTTAACCTGTTCATTGTTGTTGCTGCCTTACCAATCCGGATGTTGATTTCCTGATCTAGGGATAATTTGCTATTTACCACCGATCCTAGATATGTAAAATGGTCTACTATCTCTAGTTCGGCGTCGTCAATAAAGATTGATGGTACCCCATGTGCACCTTGTGACATAATCTGTGTCTTCTTTTTGCTAATTGTTAAACCAAATTCAGAACAAGCATTGGAGAATGCAGATAGTAGACATTGCAATTCTTCCTCAGAGTGGGTCGTAACTGCAGCATCATCTGCAAAAAGCAACTCTCTGATCAGTACCCTCCTAATTTTGGTCTTAGCCTTCAATCTCTGAGCATTGTAGAGGCCGCCATCTGAGCGTGAGTGAATGTATATACCACCATCCTGATCACGAAATGCATATTTCAGTAGAAGTGAAAAGTATATTCCAAAGAGGGTGGGAGCTAGTACACAACCTTGCTTAACTCCACTCTTGATTTCAAATTCTTCAGAAGTTGCACCATCAAACTTGATTATACCCTTCATGCCTGTGTGGAACGATTCCACAATGGACAGAAGAGTTGGTGGGCAGCCAATCTTCTTTAGTGCCTTGAACAGACCCTCACGACTGACCAAATCAAATGCCTTTGTGAGGTCGATGAAGGCAATAAACAGTGGTTGATTCTGTTCACGGCATTTTTCTTGCATTTGTCGCAATGAGAATATCATATCAGTGGTAGACCGGTTCTGTCGAAAGCCACACTGTGATTCGGGGTAGACTTGATCTCCTAGGACTTGAAGTCTGCGCAGAACAATTCTGGCAAATACTTTTCCAACAATACACAGAAGTGAGATACCCCTATAGTTGTTGCAGTCGCTCCGATCGCCCTTGTTCTTGTACAGTGTTATGATGCTTGAATCTTTGAAATCCTGTGGGACTTGTCCTTCACGCCAGCATAGCTCTATTAGCTGGTGGATCTGTATAGTGAGTGTGTCTTGCCCACTCCTGATAACCTCTATTGGAATCCCATCCTTACCTGGAGCCTTGCCAGATGCAAGTTCATTTATAGCACACTTAACTTCTGTTATGGTGGGAAGTGTGTCCAGGTGGTCAAGAGTTGGTAGAGCCTCTATGGCGTTGAGGGCATTATCCGCTAGTTTGGTCTCACTTGAGTAAAGCTCCAAATAGTGCTCTACCCATCTGTCCATCTGCTGTTTCTTATCAGTGATGACTTCTCCAGTCAAGGTTTTCAATGGTGCACTTCTTTTGATCACTGGACCACAGGCTTTCTTTATTCCTTCATACATGCTTCTTATGTCTCCCTTATCACTTGCGATTTGAATGGACTCACATAACTTGATCCAATAATCATTTGCACACTGCCTGGCAGCCTTTTGCACATCCTTCCTAGCTTGCCTTAGCTCACTCAGAGTGTTACGCGTTGGTCTTTCCTTGTTTCTTAAGAGAGCTTTCTTCTTCTTATCAATCAAGGGCTGCAGAGTCTCGCTGTTGGCCGCAAACCAGTCCTGCCTCTTATGATCCACAGTGCCGTAAACCTTTACGGCAGTTTTACAAAGAGTTTCCTTAAGTTTATTCCATTTATCATTTACTGTACAATTTTCTGGTGTATCAGTGAAAGCGTCTTCAAGTTGCTGTTGAAACTGAAAGCACTTTTCAGGATCATGAGTGTTAATAATATTAATCCTGGGGCTAGATTTGTGTTTAGCTGTGTAGATTCTCTTTGGTCTCAGTCTAACCCTTGCAACAACCAAAGAATGATCCGTATCACAGTCAGCACTGTGGTAACTACGAGTCAATGATATATGGTTCAGATGTTGTCTCCGTGTGATGATGAAGTCCAGCTGGTGCCAATGGCCGGATCTTGGATGTTTCCATGTGACCTTATGCATCTCTTTTGTTTTAAAAAAAGAGTTTGTAATACATAGGTCATTACTGGTGCAATGCTCCAGCAGCCTTTGCCCATTTTCATTCATGCGACCGATGTTGTATTTTCCAAGGCACACTGGCCATGAACTCGAGTCCTTGCCCACACGAGCATTGAAATCACCGAGCATATAAATGTAGTCGGATTTTGGAACTGCCTTGATCACAGAGTCTAACTCCTCATAGAACAAATCCTTCACATCATCAGAGGAATCGAGTGTCGGTGCATATGCAGTAATAATGGTGGCAAACCCACAAGAGGTTGCCAAGCGCAGGGATAATAGTCTTTCATTTCCTCCTGCTGGAATTTCAATCATTCCCAGTAGCGAATTCTTCACTGCAAAGCCCACACCGTGTTGCCTTTTTTCTGCCTGCCCTTTACCCTTCCAGAAAAAGGTGTAGTTGTTTTCCCTGAGTGACCCTTCCTCAGCGAGGCGAGTCTCCTGCAGGCCAGCAATATCAATGTTAAGACGATTGAGTTCGGCATCAATCACAGCCGTTTTTCTCACATCGTCAATATTGGTCAAGTCGGTGGAAAATCCTGGACACATGGTTCTCACGTTCCAGGTTGCAAGCTGTAGCTTGAGGTTTCTATTTATATTTTTGTTTGTACCTGGTGCATTGGTTTTACAGCCTGCGATTCAGATTTTGTCCTAGCCCCAAGCACCCATTGAAGCAGGCAGGCTGTGGCGGATCAGCACCCAATTGGCTGGGGGCTGCCCAGCTTGAGGCGGGCGGTAGCTGATCAGTGACACCTATAGGTGTCTCCCACCGTCAGAGGCAACGCGTGGCGCCCCATGTCTACGCCAACTGACAAGGACTTATAACCCGTAACAGTTGCCTCTCGCTTTGATTCCGAGACCAGTTAAGACCAGGGATGGAGTTATTGCCTCTCCATAGCACAAAGCCTGGGCTAAAATACAGAGATCATGTGTTGCCCATGCAGCATGATCCCTCTCTCGGCCTGCCTAGTTCACTCCAGAGGAAAGGTAACACCCCTACATCTGGAACAAGACAAGCTGCAGAAGCTGCCGGATCAGCAAAGCAATGCTCTAACTGTCCGCCTGTCGGAGCTTCGATCCTAGACCAGTCGCCAACCAAGACTTAGGGCCTGGTCTGCCCTGCCATGACAATTTTGTCTTTAGCTTGCATTTCCTCGCACCAGGGTAAGGCTTGTACCCTCCCAATTGCGCTCTTCCGCCCGAAGCCGTTGGCACAATGTGGGGTGTCGGGTTTGGTAAGCGCCGCCCAACGTTCGGCGCTAACAGAAACCAGGTAGTACCGTCTACTGTTATACGGTAGCTCAGTCATATCTGACTAAGACCTGACTATGTAGCGCTAATAAGGCTTGCTGTATTCTGCTGTTAGCTGTACTAATATATTCTTCAGATGTCCATATGGCTAGGTCATCTGCAAAGGAGGATGTGTGTACTCTGGCTGGAAAATTTTCTGTGATGTCATTTATATATGCTAGGAATAATGTTGGTGAAAGAACTCCTCCTTGGGGGACACCTTGCTCCAGCAGCATCATTTTGCTTGTTTGTCCTTGTACTTTTGTCCTGGCAGTTCTGTTCTCAAGGTAGTGGCTGATCCATTTATACATTTTTCCACAAACATGCATTTTTTGCAGTTTTACTTTCAGTCCTTCCTTCCATACTTTATCAAATGCTTTTTCTAAATCTATCCAGACTGCTAGTGTGTGCTTTTTCTCTTGGAAGGCATCCTCTATTTCCTGAGCTATATAGGTTATTTGATCTTCAGTGGATCTGTACTTTCTGAATCCTGCTTGGTGTGGTGTTAAGAGTTTGTTTTCTTCCAGATGCCATGTTAGCCTGCCATTGATAATGCGTTCCATTAATTTTCCTACACAGCTAAGTAGACTGATAGGTCGATAGCCATTTGGTTCTTCCAGGTCTTTTCCTTTCTTTGGGACTGGTATTAGTATAGCTTCCTTCCATGCCTGTGGGACTATTCCTCTCTTCCAGCTGTTATTTAGGACTGCTAGTAGTTTCTTCTTTGCCTTGGTGCCTAGTCCTATTAGCATTTCATTTGTGATTCCATCCTTTCCTGGTGATTTCTTCTTTTTTAGGGTGTTCATTGCCTGTTCCATTTCTTCCATTGTTAGATTTGCCATCATATATTCTGCTGCTGTCTCTGTATTTCTATGATGTATCTGTTTGTCTTTGATTGCTTTCTTCTGTTCGGTTGTAATATCAATGTGGTTTGCATTTGCATAGTGTTCCATTAGTGCATTTGCAGCCTTTTTTCCTGTAAGCAAGGCATTTCCTTGTTTAATTGTTATTTGTTTGTTTCTAGGTCCTTCATTGTTCATGGCTTTCACTAGTTTCCAAAGCTTGTTTCCATCCCTGTCAAAATTCAGGTTTTCTGTTTTTTCCCTCCAACAATCTCTTGTTGTTTGATTTACTGTTCTTTTATATTTTGCTGAGATGGCTTTGAGAGAGATGTTCGCTTCAATTGTTTGTTCTCTCTCTGCTGTCTTCCTGGCATCTTCAACTTTGTCCTCCAAACTTTGTAGTTCTTCAGTCCAGTATGGTTTGTAATTTTTCCTCGCTCCTCTTGGAATAGACTCAGTGGCTGCCTGTATTATCGCTCTGTTTAGACTTTCCACCATTTGCTTCATGTTGCCATATCGTGTATTTATGTTTTCACAATATTTGTCTGTTAGTATGGCAAATCTGTCCCAATCTGCTCGTTTGTAATTCCAGCGGGGCAAGGGCTTTTGCTCCTGTGGGACATACTCCATATTCATTACAAGCTTGATTGGTCTGTGGTCACTACCTGCTAATTGGTCCAGCACATGGCGATCGATTTTGTGGAGGATGTCTCCTGTGCAGAATGCTAAGTCTGGAGTAGAAGTGGTAAGCCATCTTCTGGAGTAGAAGCTCGGTGTGTCATCCGCTTTGTTGAGTAGATGGAGATTTGAGTCTATTTCCCAGTCCTCCAATTCATCTCCTCTTTTGTCAGTACCTGGGTATCCCCATCTATCTGAACGGCTATTAATGTCTCCGACAATAATGCAGTTTGTGTCAGTTATTTTCATGTTTGAGAGTGTAAGGTCCTTATCTGCTGGGCTATACAGATTGTAGATTCTTATTTTCACGTCCTTTATCATTATATCAACACCTATAATTTCCGTTTGGTTGTCAGAGATCACAGATACTTCGCTGCAAGGTATTGTATTTCGTGTAAGTATTAGAACTCCTCCTTTGTGTCCTTCGCGGTCGAAACGTGTGGCCTGATATCCTCTGACTGAGAATTTGCGATTGGCGTTGAGGTGTGTCTCTTGAATGCATGCCACATCTATTTTATCTTTATGAAGACGCTGTGTTAGGGACTCTTTCTTCTTGTAAACTCCTTCGGCATTCCACTGTAGTATGTTGAGTGTCCGGGGTATTTGGTCAATAGCTCTTAACCTACTCCTCTGTGCCTTGACTCCACAGCACAGGGGAAGGTGACCACCAGTAGTCATGGGTGGACCCCCTCGAGGCAGGGGGCCCGGCACTATCGCCGCCTGATGGGACTTCGCGGGATTAGCACCATAACGATTAATTTTGATTTGTGACATCATGAATTAAGTTACGTTGCACTGCTTTGTCAAGCCTGTGGCTCAGTACATCCGATTTCGACAAGCATTTATTTGGGATGCTTTCCCTAGCCTTTGACTGTCCCCAGTCAACCTACAAGGCAGCAGGTTTTACGTTGCACTGCTTTGTCAAGCCTGTGGCTCAGTACATCCGATTTCGACAAGCATTTATTCGGGGTGCTTTCCCTAGCCTTTGACTGTCACCAGTCTACCTACAAGGCAGCAGGTTTGTGTGTCTCTTCGTCTGGTCCCTCTCCCTTGACCTGTCCGACATGGGTGGCCCTACCAGTAGCTGTGCTACCGTCGGCATAGCTCTTGGGGTCATTGGGACGCTCAAGCCCCTCTACCTCGTCACGGTGGACACACAGCAGAGGGGGTGCTATTCCCTAAAGGCAGTTTACGCATCACAGAAGAATTTTCCTGCACCAGTCGCAACATCATTTATGCCATAATGTGCAAACGGTGTGATATGAAGTATATTGGGAAGACTAGCCTCATGCTAGCTGACAGATTCCGCCAACATCTGATGGACATCCACACCAACGCCCCCAAGCCTGTCTCCATCCATTTCAACAGCGCCAACCATCAAGGTGCTTCCGATGTCCAGGTCACTGTCATCCAGTCCTGCTCCTCTGGTGCTCAACATCGCAAGAATACAGAAAACCGGCTCATATTCACTATGGGGTGCCTAACACCACACGGCCTCAACACCCAACATAGTTTCATCTAATCGTAGTCATTTCCCCTCCCCTCCCCACTATGTTGCTTCCACACCCTCTTCCGGTCTCTAACCAGTCCTTTTCTCTACCTATATTATCCTCTACCCTGTCTCCCTCGGCCCGAATCCGAGTGACCGAACCAGTAATTACCTGGGCATTTCATATTACCACTCTTGGCACTCCTCTCGTACGCAAAATAGTTAGTTAGTTAGTTAGTTAGCAATATAGTGTGCAATATAGCAATATAGTGTTAGTTAGCAATATAGTGTGCACCCGTAATCACTACTCCCCCTGGACCCAATAATTCCCCCCCCCCACTAGTTAGCTACTACACTGTATATGCGGTCGTGTGTGCATGCGCGTAGACACTAGTTCATATGTGTATGTGTGTGTATGTGCACAGGTATATATGTCTTTCTCCCTCTCTCTCTTTCTCTCTCTCTCTCTCTCTCTCTCCCTCTCTCTCTCCCTCTCTTAATAATCTTACACTAACCTCCCCCCCTCTCTCTCTGCCCATCTCTCTCTCTCTCTCTCTCTCTCTCTCTCTCTCTCTCTCTCTCTCTCTCAACAATCCTACTTCTCTGTGCCTACCTAAGCCATGTGTATTGCTTGTGGTCGAATCTCATACAGCGCCAATAACACAGCACTGGGTGATTTGATACTTAAATACGTTGTATAACAATCAACCTTACAGACTCTACTTCATAGTGAACAGTATGAGTGAAGCCTAGTATTTGTAGACCTACCTACTGCGCATACCTCATGTGGTATGTCGCAGGCATTTTTCCAACCTCTCTTATTTTTTAGTTAATAAATTTTACTCTCTCTCTCTCTCTCTCTCTCTCTCTCTCTCTCTCTCTCTCTCTCTCTCTCTCTCTCTCTCTCTCTCGCTCTCTCCTAACAATCTTGCTTCTCTGTGCCTACCCATATCATGTGTATGACCAGTGGTTGGATCCTATACAGCGCCAATAACACAAGCACTGGGCGATTTGATCCTTAAATATGTTGTATAACAATCAACCTTACTGACTATTTCATAGGGAACAATATGAGTGAAGCCTCGTACTTGTAGACCGACGTACTCTGCATACCTCATGTGGTATGTCGCAGACACTTTTCCTCTCTCTCTCTCTCTCTCTCTCTCTCTCTCTCTCTCTCTCTCTCTCTCTTCTTACATATACCTTGCACATGCCCACATACACCAGCATTATGTCTGTTTGAGCGGTGTATATGTATGTATACATATGTTTCATGCTTTTGCTCATCTCGTCCTGTCGTCACCTTCTGATGTCACAGGAGATTTCCTTGACTGTATGTTGTGTTTGTGAATGTGTTTGTTTGCTGATGAAGGCTAGTCGCCTCAACGTCATGTTTGTGTCTTAATTCTGTTATGTAAAGCTGCACTACTTTGTGTCATTTTATACTCCAGAGTAGACAAACGTGTAACTGCGGTGGAGCTCCTTGCATCCTTTCCCCTTTGTTCTGGTGTCCGCTATTCCCATCAGTCCAATTTCCGTCTCTTCCATTGTTTCTATAATGTCAGAGTCTAGAGTAGTGCAGTGATGCAGTGACATCGTAACGCCCGCCAGGCGACTTAGTTCCCCAGCCGGGATGCCGTAACTTCGTTACGCCCGCCAGGCGAGTAGTATCACGTTTTGATTAGGTTTGTATGGCGTTGAGTGTAGTTGTATGTCGTAATGTTGTCAGTCAACAATTTTTTTTTCAAAACACAAGTCACTTTTTTTTCCAAAACTTTCTGCTTTCCACAACTTACTTTACAAAGACAATTTAAATGTATCTCAACACGCTACAACATTGATGACACATCACTTACATCAAGATGACATTCAGTAAGGACATAGACATCAAGTTTACAAGATGGCGACAAGGTCACAATGGCGACAATTTTACAATGTCGACAAGGTCAAAACGGTGACAAGTTTCACAATCACAAATGTTTTACACGTTTACAAGATCAAACAATATGTATGCACTGTACAATCACATTTAGTCTCCATGTTTAAATAATGTAATAATATCTATCAAAATGAGCCTTCAACGATCACATTTACATGTACAACTAAGTTGGACAATAATTCTAAGTTCACAACTCTAAGTTTAAATGTTAAATTATCTAAACTACGTTCATTTCAAAGCCGGACGAATGCCACCACGTGCACACATGTCAGGGTCTTAAACCTGGCTCGTTTTTCCTAACACATGTGAGACAGTACAAGTACAACGTGATTTGACTTGAGACTCAACGACACAACGTTCAATGGATTTATTTACAGATCATATACGATACGATGATCATTACAAGATATAAGTTATACTTCAATACACTTACATACACAATACAGCTCACAGTCTATCTCTCCAGATGAACAGACACTCGACTTTCGGGCACAGAAACCACACAACGCCTTTCTCTCATCATCCGTCCAGTCGAGTCCACGTCCCAGAGCTGTCTGTCTATAGCTCGCAATGTGCCTCCCCACCTCAAGTGGCTTTACGAGGCATGCGTGCGTCTTGCTTCGTCCTTGCCTGACCGCTGGCCGTCTCGTCAGCCAGCAACCTCGCAGGCAGGTAACTACTACTCGCCTGGCGGGCGTAACGAAGTTACGGCATCCCGGCTGGGGAACTAAGTCGCCTGGCGGGCGTAACGATGTCACTGCATCACTGCACTACTCTAGACTCTGACATATAAGCTCTTCTTCTTTACTATTACAACCGCAGACGTTCATTGTGCCTATTTTTTGAGTCGCTGATCTATCTCGTAGTCCATTAACATTGCCGGGTCGATATCCGTTTGGGTCAGTCCGTTTATACTTCTTAGTTTTTCTACGAGCAGTATGAAGATCCCCTGCCGGCTTGCTAGGCCAGTCGACGGTTTAGTTTAGGACACAAATCTGACAATAGGGAGTCCATCCCCTATGGCGAGCCATAGCCCCGTTAGCCCATGACCTCACGGTCATGGTTTCCCGGTCTGCTCCACATGGAGGTGAGGGTTGACTTGTGCATTCTGCGGGTCATCGGCAGGCTACTAATTTTCCTTTTCACCCCTCCTGGGAGAGGCTAGCCGATCCCAACCCTACTGGCTGCAGGGCCAGGCGCATTCTACACCTTGCAGACTATACATCAACAACAGCTGAAAAAGATGGTGTTGACTGCAACGTCCTATAAGGGATATGCAACATTATATATATATATATATATATATATATATATATATATATATATATATATATATATATATATATATATACATATATATATACACACACACACTCACTCGCAACGACAACGCGTCATGTGTCAAATAACAATAATATATATGATGCTAAAAATAACCCCTGTGCTAATACATGTTACTGTCTCTATGTTACAACAGCTGGGATGACGGGAACTTGTACTGCCTCCTGCCGCTGAACTTAACTTCTGTGGACTAATTTCACGTACTGAGTCGTGGATCTATGGACTAATGTTACGCCATTTGTTGGATATGAGGCAGTCTTTGTATTGCCTACGAATGTTACTTGCTGAGTTATTCTTATAGTAAGATCTACGAATTAATGTTAGCTCTGGAGGAATTTAAACCAGATCGATGACTAATGTTGCGTACAGAGGTTTAGACAAGACAGGACATATGGATTAATGTTATATTCTGAGTGATAAATAAGACTAGATCTGTGAATTAATGTTACATTCTAAGTGACATATAAGACTAGATTTGTGAATTAATGTTACCTTCTAAGTCAGTGGTTCTCAACCGGTGGGGAATTCCCCCAGGGGGAGATTTTAGGGTTTCCAGGGGGGAGAGGGGGGGGGGGGTAATGAAGATTATTTCAAGATCACGATTACTTTATATTGTTTTTCCCTTCATACTTTATGGTTCTGTACGTCTCACCCTTCTGAAATTCATTTTATAACGTAAGTAAACTAGCAAATCATGGTTTATGTAGACGCCTAGACTTGTTTTAGTATGTATTATTAAATTTAGCTTCCATTGTTACGTATACTGTGTAGGGGCTGGGGGGAGGGGGGGGGGGAATTTGTAGGGAGGAAATACGAAAGTGGGGAAGACGTTCTGAAAATATGATGAAGGGGGCATGGGCCAGAAAAGATTGAGAACCACTGTTCTAAGTGATATATAAGACTAGATTTGTGAATTAATGTTACATTCAAAGTGATATACAAGACAAGATCTGTGAACTAATGTTATATTCTAAGTGATATACAAGACAAGATCTGAGGAATAATGTTACATTCCGACTAAAATAAAACTAGATCCATGGACTAATGTTACATTCTGATGGTACATAAGACAATATATGTGACTATTGTTACGTTCTGGGAGTTACTTATGTTAGGATTAAATGATCTAATGTTATGTTGCGAGTTTTACATACAATTAGAACCTATAGACTAATTGTTAAATTCTAAGCGATAGACAAGACAATATTCAATGAATTAATGTTACGTTTTGAGTACTAGACAAGACACGATTTGTGGACTAATGTTACGTTCTGATTGTCACATACGACAGATCTATAGATTAATGTTACATTCGCAGTGATAGATCAAACCAGATCTATAGGCTAATATTACATACTCGGTGATAAATCAAACAAGATCGGTGGACTAATGTTTCGTTTTAGGTGATAGAGAAGATAGAATCTACGGACAAATGTTACTTTCTCGATGATTGATAAGTCAAGATCTGTGGACTAATGTTACGTTCTGATTGTTACATAGGACAGATCTATAGATTAATGTTACATTTACAGTGATAGATAAGACCAGATTAGTGGACTAATGTTACGTACTCGATGTTAAATAAGACAAGATATGTGGACTAATGTTACATTATGATTGTTACTTTAGATCCATAGATTAATGTGACTTTCTCAGTGGTAGATAAGACCAGATCTGTGGACTAATGCTGCATTCGGAGTGTTACGTGATTCATCGCATCTGGACTAATGTTACACAGTGAACTTTACATAAGTTACGATACGTGGACTAATGTTACTGTTTGTTATTCTGTGCACTTTCTGTACAGTAGCTTGGAGCCAGCAGTCAACATTTGCTTTCAGGTGGGTGAGATTTCATTCGTTGTTGACCTTAAATATATTGATGGATGTGTGAATGGATGGATGAAAAGTCATTCGATGTTGACCTTAAATATATTGAAGGATGCGTGAGTGGGTGGGTGAGATGTCATTCGTTGTCGACTATAAATATATTGATGGATGCGTGAGTGGGTGGGTGAGATGTCATTCGATGTTGACCTTAAATATATTGAAGGATGCGTGAGTGGGTGGGTGAGATGTCATTCGTTGTCGACTATAAATATATTGATGGATGCGTGAGTGGGTGGGTGAGATATCATTCGTTGTTGACATTAAATATATTGATGGATGCGTGAGTGGGTGGGTGAGATGTCATTCGTTGTTGACTTTAAATATATTGATGGATGAATGGGTGGGTGAGATGTCATTCGTTGTTGACTTTAAATATACTGATGGGTGCGTGAGTGGGTGGGTGGATGGATGGATGAATGGCTCGATGGATGTTGGGTGGATGGATGGGTGAATGAGTGGATCGTTGAGTTATGTGGGTGGATGGAGGGAGGGAGGGATTGATGGATACACACACAGGCATATAGACGGATGGATAGACCGACCGACCGACCGACCGACCGACCGACCGACCGACCGACCGACCGACCGACAGACAGACAGACAGACAGACAGACAGACAGACAGACAGACAGACAGACAGACATATCCCTCCATCAGTATTCAATTTCCTTCCATATATGGGTGTTGTCTCTTGTATGAATTTAACTGTCTTTTTTTAGTTCACACAGTGGTCCATAGAGTTTATCTTCCACTGTCGTCTCTCTAGGCCAGAAGGTTTGCCTGGATATGTTATATTTTGGGCAGTCTTGGAGTATGTGCTCTGCTGTCTGTGACGCCAATCCACATGTGCACATGGCTGTTTCACCAATCTTGAATTTTGTATACATGTGGTTGCGTAATCTATTGTGTTCTGTTTTGAGGCGAAGATTAATTATTTCTTCCAGTCTGCTCTTAAGGTGGTAATGGCTGCCAATTTAAGAAAGTAGTTTCCGTAGTATTATAAATTTCCCAGACTGGAGCGCCTGAAGTACTGATTTTGCATCTGTCAATAGTACCGCTGACTGTATACCATGGTTGATATTCAGTAATGTCTCTGTTACTATCTTAATTGCCTGGATTTCTGCATCATAGTTATGGTAATACTTTCCTGTTGGTACTCTGGCCGTGTCCCTAGTATAATTTGTGTATTCTGTGTACACTCCCGCTCCTCAATTTCGAACAGCATTTTGTGCTGACCCATTTGTGTAAACTCGGATCTAGAGGTCTGTATGTGTATTCTACAGCACGGAAACTGAGAGCGGCTGTTCTGCTTTGTACACTGTTCTGATCTTCCTTCTGCCTTGTCCATTCCAACTACTGGTGCTCTACATAAGGACGAACGACGTACCACTAAGCCAATCTGCCCCCTGACAAAGTATATATAACGTTCACAATGACTCAACTGTGTTCTGTCATTGGCTACAGGAACAACCACAAGGGAAATGAGACTAATCACAAACACTCTTCACTTACTTCCGGTGACATATTTGTACCATTGTCGGTTTCATCGACTCGGCTATCGCTCCTGGAATCATCATCGTCGCAAGCAACAAGGGTACTGACAAGACGAGATGTCAGCACAGATACCCAGGCGCCTGTGAGTAGATGTTTGTATCTGCTGCTCTCATTTGTCTAAAATAAACATTGCTTGTTGTCTATGTCACTTGTCGAATTAAGAAATGAATACCAAAAAGCATAAAAAGGAAGAAATAGAAGACCCTTTGCCAAGCACACCTTTACACAGACACCTCTTTACATCCCAAAACACTGTACAACCCAGATTCTTTACAAACCAAATCATTTACACATAAAACCATTTAGCAACCAAACAATTTACAACCCACAGCAAACTGTTCATGTTCACAATAAGTGGAGACTTTAACCAGTGATTGTTATATGTCCTCAGATTGTTCAACATGGCCCAGGAGGCAGCTTTCCAGCTCTACGAGGTGAGCGATCCTCGTGCTGTCAACAGCACGGTATCAATAATTATATGATAGCAGTAATGATGACGGTCGGGCGCGCTGTGACTAGCACGACAGCCTGTCGATACAGTAGGTATGGGTTCAAACCCCTATGTAGGTGGACTCTTTTAGCTGACTCGGGCTCTCAGGTAGACCAAGCATAAAGTTAGCTGCATATCCTTTACAGGACGCCGCTGTCAACCCCGGCATTTGCGTGTGTTTGCGATTTCGTGGCAAGGTTATGTTCAGTAGTTTGCCATTGCTTTCTCTTGTTTTGGTTACGTTATGAGAAGAAATAAATTGGAGAAATTGGTGACAACTGGCAAGATCGAGGGGAAGTGAACAAGGGGAGTGCAGAGAAGTAAATACCTGGATGGCTTGGCCATGTTTGGTCGAGACAAGAACATGGAGCTGATCCACGACTCTGGTGATCGAGTGTGATGGCAAAACATGACCTCCCACGATTACCGGTATGGCACATGATGATGATGATTGCTTTCTGGACGACTGGCACTCATACCATGGAAACCAACGCAAGGCGATCTGCTGCCAAATCGGTCACAACTGGGTTTTGAACGTGGGATGCGGGATTAGGAATTGCGTGCAATTCCTTCGTTACAACGCTTTAACTAGGCACCAAACATGATCTTGGAAAGTAAAGCCAACAGATGGGATACTGGTCACATCAACCATTGAGTGGCAATTGGGTTATACAAATATGGGGCAAGTAGGTTACCAACTAACAGTATACCACAACAAGCAATGATGTACAGACCAGAGGGAAACAGAGGAAGAGGCCGACCATGTAAACGATGGACGGAGGGAATAGCAGAGTCCATGGGAATATCGATACGTGAAGCAAATAAGCGGGCACTCTCACGATGTTTATACATCACCTCGACACCGCAAGGTGTACGAGGAACATGATGAGATGAGATGAGATGAAATATGGGATGAGCACTATATGCCCAATGGCATCAGAGCGCGAACGGGGGGAGGGGGGGGGGGACACATAAAGAAAAAAAAATGTTGATTATAATGCAGTAGGTGGCAGTAGTGATGATGATAATTTTGATCATCATAGTAATGATGATGATTATGTTAATGATGATGATTATGCTAATAAAAAAAAAGTCGCTTAAAAGTCGACAGGGTCGACTTCATCGCACCGGGTTTTATCCCATATGGCTCCGTCTCTTTCCGCAGCGCGGAAAGCGTCGCACAAAGCACGAGCTCCGTAGCTTTTAGCGACGACCCACAGGAGTCTCCGAAACATTTAACTCGTAAACCGAAGGGTGCGGCCCGGAATCGAACCCACAACCTTCGGATCAAAAGTCAAACGGCTTGACCACTTCGCCACAGAGACTCCCCCGATGATTATGTTAATGATGATGATTATGTTAATGA
Organism: Cepaea hortensis; assembly: GCA_963921405.1. Classification (NCBI taxonomy): domain Eukaryota; kingdom Metazoa; phylum Mollusca; class Gastropoda; order Stylommatophora; family Helicidae; genus Cepaea; species Cepaea hortensis. The sequence continues at coordinate 23,243,397 of OY992891.1, forward strand.
TGATGATGGTGGTGGTGATGGTGGTGGTGGTGATGGTTGTGGTGGTGGTGGTGATGATAATATTGGTAGGGATGATGCTGATAATGATGATGGTTGTGGTAATGATGATGATGATGATGATGATGATGATGATGATGATGATGATGATGATGATGATGATGATGATGATGATGATGATGAGAATGATGATAATGATGATATCGATGAGAAGTAATGCTTCCATTTCTGACACCCACATATTGACGCAATACGCTGTGGAACCATGTGGAGAAAGCGTGGTATGGTAACCCACATTTTCACAAACTGTCGTCTTCTAATTCTTCTTCTCTTCCTCCGCCTAATTCTCCTCCTCATTCGTCTTTCCCTCCTACTTTTTCTTCTTCCTCATCCCCCGCCTCCTCTCTCTCTCTCTCTCTCTCTCTCTCTCTCTCTCTATCACACACACACACACACACACACACACACACACACACACACACACACACACACACAACTTCTATACAGCAAGTATAAATTAACACCGTTTTTAAATGTCAAAATCTGTCTTACAGACACGCGCTCTGCAACTGCCCATCGGTCACGAGGTCAACCGCATTACGTCAATCTTAAGAACAACGGTTTTAAACCCAAACCATCTCCTGCCCAGGCCACCTTTTTCAGGGAACAGATTAAACACCTTTCCCCAGATGTCAGAACGAGGCTGAAGGAAATCTACGCCCAAACCGGATTCACCATCGGTTTTCAAAATCTGCTAAAGGACACACTGAAATCATCTGGTCAATATACTAGGGTCAGAATACCAGCCATCAGGTCAAATGATCTGCATAGTCATAGTGACTCCGGGTCGCTTGGAAGCCGTGGTAATGTTAAAGCAGGACAGTCGGAACATAGTGCTAATTCCCCAGACAGCCAGACGAAAGTCACACCTATGGAGAGATTATCTCGTGGAGATGACACTAAAACATACAGAGACAGGTCTCAGATTGCACATTCCGAAGCTGAAACTTCCCCAACCTTAGACTTCACGTCTGCGTCAAGCAGTAGCGGCCTTCAGTACTCTACATCACGTGCTAACGAGCCGAAATACCAAATGTCACGTGCTGGTTGGCGGCAGAATCCTGGCGTCACAAAATCTTTAGCGTCTGGAAATATGTCAGCAATAGGCCCATACCTAGACCAGGTGTCCAGTGGTATCCCCGGGCCTCTACATCAAAGTCGGGTCACGAAATCTCGCCAAAGACATGTCTATGCTACAACTCCTGAACTCCATCATCGTTATTATCCCAGACGCCCACAGATGCGGTTACAGTTGCCCGCGTCACGTGTTCAGTATAGGGCGGACGTGGCCGGAGATAGAAGGGCACGTCAACATTGGCTGCTTCGGCAGCGGGAATTATGGGCACAGCAGCAGCACCATCAACCACAACATCCACCACAACATCCGTCACAACAACCATTGCAGCATCCATCGCAACAACCACAACAACAATTATTACATCCATCACAACAACCATCACAACAACTACAACATCCACATCAATTACCACAACCACAATATGAATTACAACAACCACAACAACAATTACAACCACCACAACAACAATTACGACAACCATTACAACAACATCAACAACCATTACAACATCCACAACAACAATTGCAACAACCAATGCAACTATTACAACAATCACAACAACAGCGACTACAATTGCAACAACCACGGCAACAATTACAACAATTACAACAGCAACTACAGTTACAACAATCGCAACTACAATTACAACAACAATTACAACAACCACAGCAGCAGACACAATTGCACCGACCACAAAAACAATTACAACATCCACAGCAACAATTACAACCACAACAATTACAACATGCACATCAACAAGCACAACCTCAACAACCCTTACAACAACAACAATTACAACGACAACTACAATTACAACAACAGCAACAATTACCACAACCACCGCTTCAGCACTTTCAGCAAACTGAACCTAACAGATTATTTCCTGCCCAACCAACGTTTATACAACAACAGCGTCAAAGGCAGCAACAACAACACCAACTGCAGCAACAGCAACGTCAACTATTGCAACAGCAACACAAATTGCAACAGCAACGCCAACGACAGCAACAACTACCATATTCAGGAGACCACAGAACCAATAGCCATTCTATAACCCCAACAATGGAAAATGTCCAAGCGAGACACCAGACACCAGACAAAACAACCCAAGAAGCTGCCACTTTAAGACAACCCAACCTCAAAATCCCAAGTCCTGACAACAAGAGCACCAGACCTCTCCAACAGAGCATCGTTAGCAGTGACGTGTCACCGCTGGAGCACCAGGCACAAGCTGTTGCTAAATTCAGGTTAAACACAGACTTCTATGCTTACCGGGCTGAGGAATCCGGCCACGCGCCGCAAATTAGTGATGTGGCAAATACCGCCTTAGCCAAGTCAATTCAGTCATCACCGAATCACTATCAAAGCAAGGACATAACAGTTATTCCCGGCTGGCAGAAAGCAACTCAGACAAGGCTGCCGACTTTGCCATCAAGAAAATTAATAATAGAAACATCAACATTAGCACAGCCAACAACAACAAGAACAACCACAACAACAACTGCTACAACTACCATGGTAATTCTGCAACCACTGATACCATCGCACCCACTCCAAACACCATCTACTGTCGCACCTCCCATCAATACAACAGTAGTTTTATCAGAACATGCAAATAACACTGTGGCCTTGAACGTGACCCACATGGAGGTCATACAGAAGCCACGAGTCACGACAGAGGCCACCAAAAGTACCCAGTCTCTAATTCAAGTTCACCAGAAGCTTCCTTCGAATGAACTGCACCCATCAATAAACCATAATTCAACGTCCAGTTTCCCCACTACCACATTCTCTATCACATCGACAGATAGATCACCATCTCTCGGGACAACATCCCCAGAAGCTACTGTATTCTTAAGTACAACGCCAGTTACCCGCACGACTACAAAGAAAGTTGTACCATTGTACAAGCCCGACGTACTGTTAACTCCAGCCTTGTTTCTTACATGGTCCTTGCCTTCATCCCAGATCACAAGGCTCATGGGTTCGGAACTCCAGACTGTTCTGTCCAGCATTAACGCGTCCAGAAGCCAACCAGGGTTGACATACAATTCCAAAGTGGAGCAATTTCGGACATTTCTGATACAAACTCTTCTGGAGGATCCCAGAAGCTATACCGTGACTTCAGAGGACATTCACGGAAAGAAGTTCCACGAAAGAACAGATGAAGGTCCTTCTATTGTTGTGAAAGTTCTTCTCCCTGGTTTCCTTAATGATACTCGGATACAAATAAACACTAGACAAAAGCGTAGCTGTCGCGTTGCCATCTTGAATATTAATGGCGGAAAACATCACGTGGTAGCACTAACGTCTGCTGTTACAGACAACAGCAAAGGTGAAATGGAACTGGGTAACTCACCAAAGCTCTCTTTAGTTCCACCAATGCACAATATCTCCCGTATTCGATACAGTTCCACACTATCTGATCTTCACGACATGAATCGACGCGCGAAAACAGGCGCTTCAATAAAAGCGACCCCTAGGGTAAACATTGAGCATAAGCGGAGAAGGAAGAAAAGAAAGGCAAGTTTTCGAAACGATCCTCTGGTTCCTGTTCTGAGATTTATATGGTTGCTGCCTGAAGGAAGCTTTCCTCCGACGCCAGGGGAAACCGTGGATTTTATCATGAATAGGTTCAAACGGAAACCACAGCCCGCCAGCTCGGAATACAGCACCGGTAATTCAACAACATATAGCAACAACTCCATAAACATCGGTAACTCAACAATATATAGCAACAACTCTATAAACATCGGTAACTCAACAATATATAGCAACAACTCTATAAACATCGGTAACTCAACAACATATAGCAACAACTCCGTAAACATCGGTAACTCAACAATATATAGCAACAACTCCATAAACATCGGTAACTCAACAACATATAGCGAGAACTCAAATCGTTCACATCACTCAACAGTCAGCTTGACATCGGTTGCTTCTACAATCCCCACCAATGTTAGTTCTCACACAGGGACACAAACAAATGCAGGCTATAAGGACACTGCAACGCCCAATGCTGACGTACTTGTTGCGATGCTTCAAAGTCTGACACAGTTCAACAGAATTCACGGAGAAAAGGCGAATGGTATCAAGGCCATCGATCAAGGAAGTCAAAATTGGACTGCACCAAATATCAACCCCTTGGAGACACTACTGCGACCGCAAAGACTTGAGAAAGGTTTCAATACTCACTCCAACATCAGAATAGCAGACGGTGAGGTCAGCAAAGCAAATAATTCTGATAACACTAGACAACTCTTGCCTACAGACGCCATGCTTGCTGCTTTACAAAGTCTTGCTAGGAATCATAGTTATGCCCGAACTATGCCAGCAGCTGACTGGTTAGTTTCCAACATGTTTGAATATTTCAACCAATCAGATTCTTCTCAGCCATCACGTGGATTTAACACACAACCAACCGGCAGTGGAGATGCTAATCAGGTGACGCCAGGCGCCATGTTTAAATGGATTTATGACAATATTATAAAGACAAGAGCTGCCATGACTTCAGGAAATGCTTCGGCAATTATTCGGATGAATACAAATGAGAGTCCTGTGCATAATACAAACGGCGTAGCTGCTTCTGCTTCTGCGCCGAATATATCACCGGCTGTATTACATTCCCGAAATTTATCATCTCTGACTTTACGCAACACTTCACTTCCATCTTTACCTCCTCTCAATACAACACATCAATCTTTCCCTTCACCCAACACATCACATCCATCTTTACCTTCACTCAACACATCACGTCCATCTTTACCTCCACCCAACACATCACGTCCATCTTTACCTTCATCCAACACATCACATCTATCTTTACCTTCATCCAACACATCACGTCCATCTTTACCTCCACCCAACACATCACATCCATCTTTACCTCCACCCAATACATCACATCCATTTTCGCCTCACTTCATCTCCCCATCTCCAGCTTTACCTCCGCCCAACACATTGCATCCATCTTTACCTCCACCAAATACGCCAACTCCAACTTTACCTGTGTCCAACACACGACCTCCGTCTTTAACTCCACTCCATACATCACCCCCTTCTTTACCCCCACTCCACACATCACCCCCTTCTTTACCTCCACTCAACACATCCCCTTCTACCACTCCACTCTCAACTCCTTCACCTTCCTCGCTTGCGGATTCTCTGACCCGGAAACAAAACCCAGAGATCCCGCAATCGTCTCCACCTCCAACCATGACCCCATATTATGACGACAAACACATCCTTCACCCTGACACAAAAGTTGGCGAATCCCAAGGCCAACTAGTCAATCCATCACCAACATTCTTGCCACATGTTTCTCTGTTGTCTCACGGCCTTTCATCAACCCCTTTATTTATCACGCCATCTGTGGCTGCTTTCCTCTCATCAAAGAATACAACGATGACGTCTGTACTTTTATTAAATCAAGAAGAGAGCTGGAAAACTCACATAACAACGCCAGCAATACAAGAAACGTCATTTGCTCGACCGCACAACAGAACGTGGAACCACAATAAACAGAGAAACACGTTCGACAATCTCGCAGATGTAACCTCCACCTCAATCATGCCTGTTTCCAGCAATACAAATTCTTCTGAGAATTATGTCAGGAATGCAGCTTCTGTCGACCCATCCAACGAACTTGTGTTAAACTTTCAACCTAGATCTACACATTTGTTGGAAGTTGCAAATCTTACACCATTGGCTGGTACAACTTCAGTTGAAGGTTTACATTCCGCTATAATCAATGAGGTAACGAGTGTCCCTTACAAGCCAACTCATGAACTCACTCCTAGGAATACGACAACCCACGCTTCACCAAACATCTCTCATGTTCAACTTACAACTCCTGCATCTGCAAACCACTTGTCCACGTCAAGTTTTCTTTATTTCGATACAAACAACTCATCGAACAGGAACCCCAGCATAGAGCAGCTGTACAACGTTGCTTCTGTAGCCGACAGACATCTTGCTCCAGATAGCATCTTGTCGGCGGGAAATAACATCTTAGCATCGAACTCTGACCCCAGCGAGTTCAATAGTCAGTTTTCTAGTCCGGGAAGATTTCGTGACGTTACAGATAAAATAAATCTGGAATCAGCGCAACATGTTCATAGCAAACAGGCAGTAGCTGGGTCGAACACATCACCCGCGACAAATGTGGGTGGTTTAAATAACATTTCGTTGACAGAGGGTGGTGTCTTGAATAACCTAACATCCACACATCAAGACGCGGGAAAATCGGGACCGGATAGGTCATATTTCAACGGTTTTATGGAGTTACTTTGGAATGTTATACAGATGATGGCCGACAGGAAGTCTGCACAAAATCCCGCCATCACCACCACAACAATGAAACCACAGACGACTACTCCCGGTTTGTGTCCGGCTGGATTGGCGATGACGTGTGCTCCAGCCAAAGCCTCGGCGCGCCTGATGACCTTCTGTCAACAGCGATGTGACCTCAGCACTGGGTTCTGCAGCACGGCTCTGTGTATGTGTGTTTGTGGCGACGAAAATGTGGCCGATCATCAGGCGCCACAGCCTGGGGGTATGATGGGGTGGGGTTCGTTGCCAGCAGCGAGAAACGATCTCAACTTAATAGAATCTGGCAATGTATTCATTTCTGGTTTTGACCCGGAGCTTGCACCGGCGTCATCGCCTCGTCCTGTGACAACCACTAAGGTAACATTACCGGGCATTCCTACGGTTTCTGATGAACATATCAACACATTTCTGGAATATCTGGCTATGCGAAATGAAGGTCGTCATCAAGGTCACAAAAACAGCAATAAAGAATCAGAGGTGGAGTGGTAGGAATAGCAGCTACAGATGAGGTGATAGGAAAAGCAGCCACAGATCAAATGACAGATACAGCAACTAGAGATGGGGTGGTAGATACAGCTACTAGAGATGGAATGGTAGGAACAGCAGCCACAGATGGAGTGCTAATAATAGCAGCGACAGGTGGAGGGGTAGGATCAGCAGCCAGGGATGGAGTGGTAGGAACAGCAGCCAGGGATGGAGGGGTAGGATCAGCAGCCAGGGATGGAGTGGTAGGAACAGCAGCCATGAATGGAGTGGTAGGAACAGCAGCCACGGATGGAGCAATAGGAACAGCAGTCACAGATGGAGTGGTAGGAACAGCAGCCACGGATGGAGCAGTAGGAACAGCAGCCACAGATGGAGTGGTAGGAACAGCAGCCACGGATGGAGTGGTAGGAACAGCAGCCACAGATGGAGTGGTAGGAACAGCAGCCACGGATGGAGTGGTAGGAACAGCAGCCACGGATGGAGCAGTAGGAACAGCAGCCACAGATGGAGTGGTAGGAACAGCAGCCACGGATGGAGTGGTAGGAACAGCAGCCACAGATGGAGTGGTAGGAACAGCAGCCACGGATGGAGTGGTAGGAACAGCAGCCACGGATGGAGCAGTAGGAACAGCAGCCACAGATGGAGTGGTAGGAACAGCAGCCACGGATGGAGTGGTAGGAACAGCAGCCACGGATGGAGTGGTAGGAACAGCAGCCACAGATGGAGTGGTAGGAACAGCAGCCACGGATGGAGCAGTAGGAACAGCAGCCACAGATGGAGTGGTAGGAACAGCAGCCAGAGATGTAGTCATAGATACAGCTATCAGAGATGGATGGTAGAAACATTAACTAGAGATGAATATTAGAAACATCAACTAGAATAAGAGCATTTCTGACTTCCAAGGTGCTGACCTCATCTGGCAGAGGACTGACGAGGACAAGGGCAAAGCCCTCTTTGAACGCTACCTTGAGCAGAGCAACCAGACAGACATGGGAGGTCGAAATCTGGCCAAGGAGGTCACCTCAGACAGATGCAAGGCCCAGAACACTTCGGATGAAGACACAGTGACAGTGAAAGAAATCAAGGCTGTGCTTCGACGATCAAAAAACAGTGCTCCAGGTCCTGATGGCATAAGATACGACGACATAAATAGGTGTACCGACAATGAGCTAGAGAAACTAGCAGACATGTACAACAACAGTATAGGGGGTGCTAGCATCAAGGAGGAATGGTTACACAGCTATCTGATTCCCTTGCCGAAGCCTGACAAAGACCACAAAAAAATTCAGGGATATCGAATTATAACCATGCAGAATACAATAGGCAAGCTGCTGGAGAAGGTAATTGCGAGGAAAATATCAAGCCAACTAGAGAGGCAAGGTGTTTTCCCACCTACCCTGGGTGGGTACCGTCCAAAAAGAGAAACCTGGACCAATGCAGCAGTCTTTGCCCAGGATGTCTATGAAGGTTTCCACTCAGGCACTGAAACCGTTGCTGCAGCGATTGATCTTGAGGACGCATACAACAGAGTACCACTGGATTTTTTAATGTTTCAGCTTCTTGAACTAAACGTAAGTCCATTCCTCCTTAGTTGGATCGCTGCAGCCCTCTTCCAACGGAAAGTAGTTTTTAGATGTGGCAGTTGGACTTCGGAACCAACAACAATATATCCTGGCCTACCACAGGGATCACCATTATCTCCGGTACTGTTCAACGCCTACACAGTGAGAATCACCAGTGAGCAGATCACTGGACCTGGCAGGACATTGTCATATGCCGATGATGTTTTAGTGTATCGTCAGGGTAAGGATAGAGAGGAGGTTGCTGGGGAACTACAAACCGAACTCAATCGCATAAGTACTTGGTGTGATGAAGCTGGGGCAATGGTCAACCCAACAAAGGCAACAGTGACTTGGTTCTCGTTGAATAATCATATTGTCAACAATCCAACACCAACTGTAATGCTGTGTTCAGAGACGGTGGAAAGAACGCAGGCAATGAATTACCTGGGGATACGGTTTGATCGAAGCCTTGCTTATAATGTGCACATAGACCAGGTGATAACAAAGGCCAAGCGGGGTTTGGCAGCGATGCGGGTGATGGCGGCAGCAAACTGTGAGCAGCGCCATCTATGTCTTCTGTACGAGGGGCTGGTCATGTCTGTTTTGGAGTATGCAATGGCAATCTTGACTCTCAGCCATAAGCAGATAGAAAGGATGGAAAGGATACAGAATGAAGCTATGCGCATTATTCTTGGATGTACAAGAGATACAGCATGCAGGGCGATGCGCTACCTTCTTGATTTTCCAACCATTGAAGAGAGAATACAAGTTTGCAGGGCACGCGCCTACCTCAGAATTAACGCAAACACACAACATCCACTGCATAGTGAAATTAGGAAGGTGAAGGGCAGCAGGTTAAAAAGAGGACGGTCGTGGATGGGTCAAGCCGAAGACATTCTTCAACAGGTGTGTTCACTTGAGGACTTAGAACCTGGCGAGGAGTGGGTGCAAGTGCCAACAGACTTCTGCACATCCTTTTCAGTTTGCATCCAACTAGATAGAAAATGCAGACAAGAAAATCCGGCTGCTGTTGAGGCTGAAGTACAAGCGTTGATTTTCGAGAATTCGCTAGACGGTGACGCGGTCATCTACACAGATGGGTCGGTCGTCCGACATGTGAGAAGCTCATGGGCCTTTACAGCTCGGGCCGGAGGGAGAATTGTGAAGGAGGACTCTGGTGCTTTCACTGAAACCACAAGTAGCCTGACCATGGAAGTCATGGCAGTAAGTAAAGCAATAACATGGCTCGAGACACAGACATTCACCAGGGCTTGTTTCCTTAGCGACTCAATGAACATGATCAAGAGGATAGAGGAGGGGTCGATCCGAAGAGAATGGTTGCTGCCTCTGAAGCGGTCTCGGCTGGCAAAGATTAGTTTCATCTTCGTGCCAGGGCATGCGGGAGTACAAGGAAATGAGCGGGCTGACAAGCTCGCAGGTGAGGCTACTGTGGAGGGCGGACGCGCCATGGACCAGGCTGACATTCTGAATGCTCTACGTGATGTGAGACTTTTGCGAGAACCAAGTGATGACTGTGAATCTACAACAATGGCCAGACTGCTAGAGCATCAAATTAAAAGAGGTGTGGCCAAACAAGAACACTACGCAGGAAGCCAAAGAAGATTAATAAACCAACACAGAACTGGCGTCGTTAGCCGCTACACGCTGCGGGATTTGCTGAGGAGGGGATCCGAGCACTTATGGACTGAATGGTTCGATGTGCAGCGAGGATGATCTGTCGACTAACTAACTAACTAACTAGAGATAGATGGTAGACACAGCAACCAGAGATGGATGGTAGAAACATCAGCTAGAGTTGGATTTGTAGAAACATCAACTTGAGATAAATTTGTAGAAAGGGCAACTAGAGATTGATGCTAGAAACAGCAGAAACAAAGAATCATTGCTGAAGTGGTAGTAGTCGTTGTCTGTACAGTTATTGTCGTTTACTATTTCAATGTTATCTTTCGACTGACTGCAGTAAAAAGTTGCTGTAAGATGATCAACTATTCAGCCACCACTGATGTTTGCCATTAAACATTTCTGATCCCCCTAAACCCATGTTCATAGAATTGCTTTCTGGCGTGACCCAAAGATCTTGGACTAGGTGCGAACTTGCGGTCTAGAGCTGATTTCTGTAGCAAAATTGAATACAAAATCGACACAATAAAATGTATTCACATGTGTGATGTTTGTTTTATTGCTCAAGTAGTTTAGTTCAGTCCTGATCCTTTCATGTGATTGTCTTATCAAGGTGAGATGATTACTTGAACAATGTTTTCTACCTAGATAAAAATATAAAAAAGCAGTCCAGTTTGCTTTCTTGAATAGCACATTTTCTTTATGTCTTCAGATTTTGAAAATGGCTAACTTGTTAGTTCGAAGGTTGGTGTTGAAATAATCTTTGTCATTACACTGTCTCGTTACCAAAAAGTATTAAAATTCTACAGAGGAGAGGGTTGTGTTCATTGCACGGGTTTACCCCATCTGGTTCAGACTTACTCAGCAAATACGACCAGCCGCCTGCCAAGAACATTGCACAAAGGACGTCGTACCTCCAGCTATGACCACTAGGGGTCTCTGGAAATGTGCAGTCGTGGCCTGAACAACGCAGTCCTAGACACGAACCATGACCTTCAGAGTGCGAGGCAGATGACTTATTCACTTCACCACGGAGTCCAGCAAGTAGTGTCTTGTTTTGATAACCAGACTAGTTAATTGGAGGAGAAATGTTGAAGTTGTCTAGATACAACCAAACATAGACAATATGTGGTAGAACATGGACATTACATGGTACAGCATGGACATTACAAAGTACAACATGAACATTACATGGTACAACATGGACATTACATGGTACAGATTGGACATGATGTAGTACATCATAGACATTACATTGTATAACATTGTCAGTACATGGTACAACATGGACATTACATGGTACAGCATGGACATTATATAGTACAACATGGACATTACATGGTACAACATGAACATTACATGGTACAACATAGACATTACATGGTACAGATTGGACATGATGTAGTACATCATAGACATTACATGGTATAACATTGTCAGTACATGGTACATCATAGATATGACATGGTATAACATTGTCAGTACATGGTACATCATAGATATGACATGGTATAACATTGTCAGTACATGGTACATCATAGATATGACATGGTATAACATTGTCAGTACATGGTACAGCATGGACATTACATGGTATAACATTGTCAGTACATGGTACAGCATGGAAATTACATGGTATAACATTGTCAGTACATGGTACAGCATGGAAATTACATGGTATAACATTGTCAGTACATGGTACAGGATGGACATTACATGGTATAACATTGTCAGTACATGGTACAGCATGGACATGATGTAGTACAACATGGATATTACATGGTACATCATGGACATTACATGGTACAACAAGGACATTACATGATACAGCATGGACATGATGTGGTACAACATGGACATTACATGGTACAACATGGACATTACATGGTACAGCATGGACATTACATGGTACAACAAGGACATTACATGATACAGCATGGACATGACGTGGTACAACATGGACATTACATGATACAGCATGGACATGACGTGGTACAACATGGACATTACATGGTACAACATGGACATTACATGGTACATCATGGACATTACATGGTACAGCATGGACATGACATGGTACAACATGGACATTACATGGTACAGGATGGAAATTACATGGTACAGCATGGACATTACATGGTACAGCATGGACATTACATGGTATAACATGGACAGTACATGGTACAGCATGGAAATTACATGGTACAACAAGGACATTACATGATACAGCATGGACATGATGTGGTACAACATGGACATTACATGGTACAACATGGACATTACATGGTACAGCATGGACATTACATGGTACAGCATGGACATGACATGGTACAACATGGACATTACATGGTACAGCATGGAAATGACATGGTACATCATGGACATCACATGGTACATCATAGATATGACATGGTATAACATTGTCAGTACATGGTACATCATAGATATGACATGGTATAACATTGTCAGTACATGGTACATCATAGATATGACATGGTATAACATTGTCAGTACATGGTACAGCATGGGCATTACATGGTATAACATTGTCAGTACATGGTACAGCAAGGACATGATGTAGTACAACATGGATATTACATGGTACATCATGGACATTACATGATACAGCATGGACATTACATGGTACAGCATGGACATTACATGGTACAGCATGGACATGACATGGTACAACATGGACATTACATGATACAGCATGGACATGATGTGGTAAAACATGAACATTACATGGTACAACATGGACATTACATGGTACAACATAAACATTACATGGTACAGCATGGACATTACATGGTACAGCATGGACATGATGTGGTACAACATGGACATTACATGGTACAACATGGACATAACATGGTACAGCATGGACATGATGTGGTACAACATGGACATTACATGGTACAACATGGACATTACATGGTATAGCATGGACATTACATGATACAGTATGGACATGACGTGGTACAGCATGGACATGACATGGTACAGCATGGACATGACATGGTACAGCATGTACATTACATGGTACAACATGGACATTGCATGGTACAGCATGGACATTACATGGTACAACATGGACATTACATGGTACAGCATGGACATTACATGGTACAGCATGGACATTACATGGTACAGCATGGACATTACATGGTACAGCATGGACATTACATGGTACAGCATGGTCATTATGTGGTACAGTATGGACATGGCGTGGTACAGCATGGACATGACATGGTACAGCATGGACATGACATGGTACAGCATGGACATTACATGGTACAGCATGGACATTACATGGTACAGCATGGACATTACATGGTACAGCATGGACATTACATGGTACAGCATGGTCATTATGTGGTACAGTATGGACATGGCGTGGTACAGCATGGACATGACATGGTACAGCATGGACATGACATGGTACAGCATGTACATTACATGGTACAACATGGACATTACATGGTACAGCATGGACATTACATGGTACAGCATGGACATGACATGATACAGCATGGACATGACATGGTACAACATGGACATTACATGGTACAGCATGGACATTACATGGTACAGCATGGACATTACATGGTACAGCATGGACATTACATGGTACAGCATGGTCATTATGTGGTACAGTATGGACATGGCGTGGTACAGCATGGACATGACATGGTACAGCATGGACATGACATGGTACAGCATGTACATTACATGGTACAACATGGACATTACATGGTACAGCATGGACATTACATGGTACAGCATGGACATTACATGATACAGCATGGACATGACATGGTACAACATGGACATTACATGGTACAACATGGACATTACATGGTACAGCATGGACATTACATGGTACAGCATGGACATAATGTGGTACAAAATGGACATTACATGGTACAACATGGACATTACATCGTACAGCATGGACATTACATCGTACAGCATGGACATAACATGGACATTACATGGTACAGCATGGACATTACATGGTACAGCATGGACATTACATGGTACAGCATGGACATTACATGGTACAGCATGGACATTACATGGTACAGCATGGACATTACATGGTACAGCATGGACATTATGTGGTACAGTATGGACATGACGAGGTACAGCATGGACATGACATGGTACAGCATGGACATGACATGGTACAGCATGTACATTACATGGTACAACATGGACATTACATGGTACAGCATGGACATTACATGGTACAACATGGACATTACATGATACAGCATGGACATGATGTGGTACAACATGGACATTACATGGTACAACATGGACATTACATGGTACAGCATGGACATTACATGGTACAGCATGGACATGACATGGTACAACATGGACATTACATGGTACAGCATGGACATGACATGGTACATCATGGACATCACATGGTACATCATAGATATGACATGGTATAACATTGTCAGTACATGGTACAGCATGGACATTACATGGTATAACATTGTCAGTACATGGTACAGCAAGGACATGATGTAGTACAACATGGATATTACATGGTACAGCATGGACATTACATGATACAGCATGGACATTACATGGTACAGCATGGACATTACATAGTACAGCATGGACATTACATGGTACAGCATGGACATGACGTGGTACAACATGGACATTACATGATACAGCATGGACATGATGTGGTAAAACATGGACATTACATGGTACAACATGGACATTACATGGTACAGCATGGACATTACATGGTACAGCATGGACATGATGTGGTACAACATGGACATTACATGGTACAACATGGACATTACATGGTACAGCATGGACATGATGTGGTACAACATGGACATTACATGGTACAACATGAACATTACATGGTATAGCATGGACATTACATGATACAGTATGGACATGATGTGGTACAGCATGGACATGACATGGTACAGCATGGACATGACATGGTACAGCATGTACATTACATGGTACAACATGGACATTACATGGTACAGCATGGACATTACATGGTACAGCATGGACATTACATGGTACAGCATGGACATTACATGGTACAGCATGGACATTACATGGTACAGCATGGACATTACGTGGTACAGTATGGACATGATGTGGTACAGCATGGACATGACATGGTACAGCATGGACATGACATGGTACAGCATGTACATTACATGGTACAACATGGACATTACATAGTACAGCATGGACATTACATGGTACAACATGGACATTACATGGTACAACATGGATATTACATGGTACAACATGGACATTACATGGTACATCATGGACATTACATGGTACATCATGGACATTACATGGTACAACATGGACATTACATGGTACAACATGGACATTACATGGTACAACATGGACATTATATGGTACAGCATGGACATTACATGGTACAGCATGGACATTACATGGTACAACATGGACATTACTTGGTACAACATGGACATTACATGGTACAGCATGGACATTACTTGGTACAACATGGACATTACATGGTACAACATGGACATTACATGGTACAGCATGGACATGATGTGGTACAACATGGACATTACATGGTACAGCATGAACATGATGTGGTACAGCATGGACATTACATGATACAGCATGGACATGACATGGTACAGCATGGACATGATGTGGTACAACATGGACATTACATGGTACAACATAGACATAACATGATACAACATGGACATTACATGATACAACATGGTCATTACATGATACAACATGGACATTACATGATACAACATGGTCATTACATGATACAACATGGACATTACATGATACAACATGGTCATTACATGACACAACATGGACATTACATGATACAACATGGTCATTACATGACACAACATGGTCATTGCATGACACAACATGGACATTACATGACACAACATGGACATTACATGACACAACATGGACATTACATGATACAACATGGACATTACATGATACAACATGGACATTACATGACACAACATGGACATTATGTGGCACAACATGGTCATTACATGACACAACATGGTCATTGCATGACACAACATGGTCATTGCATGACACAACATGGACATTACATGATACAACATGGACATTACATGATACAACATGGACATAACATGATACAACATGGACATTATGTGGCACAACATGGTCATTACATGACACAACATGGTCATTGCATGACACAACATGGTCATTGCATGACACAACATGGACATTACATGACACAACATGGACATTACATGACACAACATGGACATTACATGATACAACATGGACATTACATGAGATAATATGGACAATTACATGATATAACATGGACATTACATGATACAATATGGACATTACATGAGATAATATGGACAATTACATGATATAACTAAACATGGACATTACATGATACAACATGGACATATACAAGCAAACATTATATATATATATATATATATATATATATATATATATATATATATATATATATATATAAACATGGATATTACATGATACAAATAAACATAGATAATAAATGATACAACCAAACATGGACATTACATAATACAACCAAACATAACGTGGCAGACAAAACATGAAGGAATTATGGCAGGTGATATCCATCCATTCATCATGTGCCATGCCGGTAAGCATGGGCGGTCATGACTCGCCATTTCACTCGATCACCAGAGTCGTGCATCAACTCAGTGTTCTTGTCTCCACCATGCCACTTGGTCAAGCCATCCAGGTATTTACTTCTCTGTCTTCCCCTTGTTCTCTTACTCTCGATCTTGCCAGTTGTCACCAAGTTCTCTAATTTATTTCTTCTCATAATATGTCCAAAATATTTTGACTGTCTACGCCTAATTTCTTTAATCAATTTACGATTCTCACTTGTTTCTTGTAGGACTTGGTCGTTGGTTTTTCTCTGTCCATAGTATTCTAATGATTTCTTTCACATACAATATGCAGGTGATATACAATAGACAAATAAAACTTGAAGGAATTATAGCATATGACAAACTGAGGCAGATGAAAATATTTTTGGAAGAACATGTTTAATATAAATATAACAATTCATGGAATGTTGGATATGTAAATATATCAATTCATAGAATGTAGGATATGTACATAAGAAAAAAATTCCAAATGTTGCATATATTTTCATAACATTAAAAACAATATAAAAAAGCAATACACGGAATGTCTGATATGTAAATACAACACATAAAATGTTGGTCATGAAATATGCAACAATACATTTGTTGCTATACAGTAGATTACAGTTGTTGGAGAGAAATGTGTTAGACATGGCACTTGGGAAAACAGGAAACACTGAATGGACACAAGAACTGCAGGACCACAAACGTCAGACAAGTACATGAGAAATCTGTGATCATGAGTATCTCCGTGAGGGAGGGAGGGCGGCTTGGGAGCAGGCACAATGCGCATTTGTGGGACACTGGGAGAATGAATTCATCATCATCAAGTGCCGTGCCGGCTGGCGTAGGCGTTCATGGCTCTCCATAGATCTCGGTCTTTGGTTTTCTGGATCAACTCTGCTGCTGATATTTCTCCATGCCACCGTCTCAATCCATCTAGCATCATTTCTCTTGGTCTACCTCTGCCTCTCTTCCCCTGAATCTTTCCAGTTGTTACGATGTTCTCCAATGCCTCTCTTCTCATCACATGACCGAGGAAAGCTGTCTCTGTCTTATTGTTGTCATCTCAGAATGAATTAAACAAATGAAATAGGGTACGATTGCACTGCAGGAGAAAGACACCTGGAGTCATTACCCAGAGTGTCAGGAAGGTATAGGGCTGAAACATTCTCGGAAGGGGGGACTACTTCTGGTGATCAGAACCTTCCTATCGTGCTTGCTCCGCAGCGGAGTATTTAGCAATGCAGCTGGAAGACAATTGACACAGCAGTAGGTACAGACACAGAAAATCTGCATCAGACATGACAATAACAAATACAATTTAAACAATAAAAATGAATCTCAAAGCCAGAACTTGTTATGGGTCTGTGGAGTGCTAGGGTCATGACATGTTGTAGGACTGAGTGCATGAAGGTGGTCAGTCTCTCCATCATTTAATGGACGGGGAACATGGGGTTTGAACCCTTGTCCAATTGCGCTCGTGACATCAGAGTAGCCTCCGACAATAACACAAACGCGCCCATTGAGTCAGCATGGCCGAATGGATAAGAACATCTGTTCTTAAACTTCCGGTGTGCTGATGCCGAGGTAGCCGTTTAACCCCTACACCGGTTAGGTGGACTAAAATGTTGACTTCTCGTCCTTGACTTTGGGCTGTATATTTTTTGTTGTTGTTGTTGCGCTCGCTTGCTTTGTACTCAAGCGTATTTCATACACACTACTTCTAGTAGTGCTGGACTGAATTCTGCGTGTGAATTAGCTTTTCCTATTAACAGTGTCTCTCAATACCATTCTAGAGCCCACAAATCTGTTTGTCTACTAAACAGCAAATTAGTACAGCTGGCATATTAAATAATCTTGTATCAGAAATAATATGAGCACTGTTAATTAATCAAACATGACAGACATACCACATGAGTGTAATTGCCGTAAGGAGCTGCAGCAGCCCAGTGACTAGCACACTTGGGTGCTAGCGTGGTGATCATGGGTTCAATCCCCCTTGAGGTGATGATTTTTAAGTCAATTGCATGTCCTTTACAGGATGTTGAGGTCAACCCCAGCATTTTTTGCTGTTTCTGATTTCTAGGCACAATATTTGCAACACAAATATACATGATATATATATATATATATATATATATAACAACAACAGTACTACTCCTGTATGAAATAAACATCATACAACAAACAGAAGATTGTACATGCAAGTTACGATTATTTGTGAAACAGATGGGCTACATTGTAACAGATGGGCTACATGTAACAGATGGGCTACATTGTAACAGATGGGCTACATGTAACAGATGGGCTACATTCTAACAGATGGACTACATTGTAACAGATGGGCTACATTGTAACAGATGGGCTACATTGTAACAGATGGGCTACATTGTAACAGATGGGCTACATGTAACAGATGGGCTACATTGTAACAGATGGGCTACATTGTAACAGATGGGCTACATTGTAACAGATGGGCTACATTGTAACAGATGGGCTACATGTAACAGATGGGCTACATGTAACAGATGGGCTACATGTAACAGATGGGCTACATGCAACAGATGGGCTACATGTAACAGATGGGCTACATGTAAGGGGGAAATCACATCTCTAGTCAGGCCGAGTTTAACATTTGATATGTTTTTTTTTTTTGCGTTCGCTCACTTTGAACTCAAGCGTAGTCCATACACATGCTACTACCTCTAGTGCACTGGACTGAAATTTATGTGTGGATTAGCTTTCCCTATTACCAGTGTCCCTCACCATCAGGCGAACCAACTCCGACTTCTGAGGTACTTGTAATTTATGTCCCCAAGTCAAGGAGGAGAAGTCAACATTTTAGTCCAACTGTAGGGGTTGAACCAGCTACCTAAGTATCAGCACACGGGATGTTTAAGGATGCGTGCTCTTATCCAATCGGCCATGCTGACATATTATATAACTGTTTGGATCGTCATGTGACACTGCTGGGCAACATGCGGCACAATTCAAACTACCTAAGTCTGCCGTGAATATCTGTAAAACAGTTGAACTACATGTGAAACAATATGGACTAGCTGTAAATAGCTTTGACTGTGCAAAACAGACTACACGTGAAACAACACGGACTATCTACAAATAGCTTTCACCGTCTGCAAAACAGTTGGATTACATATGGCAAAATATTGACTATCTAAACGCAGCTTAGACTTTCTGTGAAGCAGACTACACGTGAAACAATACAGACTATCTAAAAATAGCTTTGACTATCTGCAAAACAGGTGGACTACATATAAAACAACATAGACTATCAAAATACAGCTTTGAACATAAGTGAAACAGTTAGACTATGTGGGAAACATTACAGAGTACCTGTAAACGGCTTTGACTATGTGTGAAACAGCTTGACTACCTGTAAAACAGCTAGGCTACCTGTAACATTGGACAGTGAGGAGCATTTGTATGATATTCACCGGCAAAGGAACGTGGCATTTTGGGGTGACCCTTTGCCATAAAGCCGGAGCAGCGACTAACTAACTGGACTACCTGTAAAAATATCTTGGCTACTACTGTACAACAGCCAGGCTACCTCTGTACAACAGCTGGACTATCTCCATGAAACAGCTGAATTATCTCTATGAAACAGCTGGACTATTTTTATGAAACAGCCAAGCTATCTCTGTGAAATAGCCTGGCTACCTGTGAATCAGCTGAACCATCTATGTGAAACAGCTTGGCTACCTGTGAAACAGCTGGACTATCTCTGTGAAACAGAATCGCTACCTCTGTTAAACAGCTGGACTATCTGTGTGAAACAGCCTGGCTACCTGTGAAACAACTTTGAATCATTGTAGTGGACTACTGTATTGTTGTCCGTCAGGAAATCCGTGTTGATATAATGCAGCTCGTAGCAACAGGACCGCCCCTTGCTGGTGTACACCGAGTTGTACAATCCAAACGGATTCTTCCTGAAGTTGAACTTTCGGAACCCCATAATTTCAATCTGACGCAGTGTCTCGAACATGTGGACAAAGTCCAGCTTGTCTACTCTTGGATCTCGGACCAACGTCTCATTCGCTTTTTTGAACAGGTGGAACATTTCTGGAGTGTGCATTTCAAAGCCCAGCTGTTTGACCAGTTTGAGGGAGCCATCCGTGAGGGCTTGTCTCAGGCTCTCCCACTCCATGTACTCAATGTCGATTTTCAGATAGTCGATGGGCACCTGTAAACAGAGCATCAGATTGGGGAAATCATATATCAAGATATAATACAGATTATCTAAGTACTATCTATAAAAACAGCTTGGCTACATGTAAACAACAGACTTTCTGAGCACTATGTGTGAAACAGATGGGCTATATGTGAAAATAATACAGAATATCTGAGTATGTGCGTGAAACAGCAGGACTAGTTGTAAAAACAATACAGAATATCTACAGACATTGTTGATCTTACCATTCCAATCCTGCACCATCCAATTTTTAATATTCTAATACTTCCATGAGGAAAATGGGCTTTCCATCACATGTAGTACAACTCATAAAAATGCTCTATCTAGACCAACAAGCAGCGGTTAGAAATACCAGAGATTTGATATGCTGATGATACAGTATTACTATCCACATCACAGAATGGTATAGAAAAACTAATAACTTCAACCCAAAAGAATAGTGAAAATGACAACTTATATCATAACATAGCAAAAACAAAGATAATGCATAAAGATAAAACTACTATGGAGAAAGAAATATATGTTAATGAGGAAAAATTAAAGGTGGTGGAAAATTTCAAATATCTTGAGTCATTGATTACCAACAATGGTGACACAATGAAAGAAATTAAAAGACGAATATCTATTGCTCTTCAAAAACTAAAACAACTGAATAAATTGTGGTGTGGGACAGATAGACCTACAAAAATTAGATTTTTTATAGCATGCATCTTTCCCATTGCAACATATGCCTGTGAAACCTGGACATTTACTAAACAAGCTGAACAGCGCATAAATGCCTTTGAATATAAATGTTATAGATGGGTTCTAAGAATAGCTTGGATACAGAAAAGAACAAATGCATCCATACTAGAGACGATAAAACAAAGAAAATTGAAATATTTTGGTCACTTGAAATGCCACGAAAATTTGGAGAGAACAATAAAGGAGGGGTATATGCCCGGGAGGAGAGGAAGAAGGCTAAGGAGAAAATGGGTGCAGGATGTGGAAGATGATGTCCAGATGGGTGTATCGGATGGGGGATATCTTGCTTATGACTGAGAAGTTTTCCGGAAGATTGTTATGGGGTGAGGCTCTGCAAAGGATATGCTACTGAATTAATAAATGAATGAATACTTTTATCACAATATCTACAAACATGGCAGCAACTATTTCTCATACTTCTATCTTAATACCTACAAACATGACACCATCTTTCACCCATACTTTCATATAAAAATGTATACAACATTGCATCAACTGTCTGTCATTCGTTCATCTCAATTTCTACTAATTTGGCAGTAACTTTCTCCCATACATTTTAACTCAATATTTACAAACATATCAGCAACTATGTCCCATACTTCCATCTAGATATCTACATACATGACAGCAACTGTCTCCCATACTTCCATCTCAATATTTACAAACATAAAAGCAACTGTCTTTTATATTTCTATCTCAATATCTACAAACATGACAGCAACTGTCTTTCATACTTCCATCTAAATATCTACAAACATGACAACTATCTCCCATACACCATCTTAATATCTACAAACGGAACAACAACTATCTCTCATAGTTCCATCTATATATCTACAAACATGACAGCAACTGTCTCTCATTCTTTTATCTCAGTATTTACAAATATGCCAGCAACTGTCTCCCATACTATGGTCTCAATATCTACGAACATGACAGCAACTGTCTCCCATACTTCCATCTGTAAACCTATATAACATGCCAGAAAATTATATCCTCATTCCAATCTCCCTGTTGATGTGAAATTCTAAAATCAAATCCAACGCATGAACCAGTCATGTATGGTAGTGCTACCACCATAGAAGCATCAACATGTTTACAACATTCAAGATTGACAAATCAACCATGTGTACATATCGATTGGTCGACAGCAAATCACCTACTCCAAGACTGGCCAAAATACGACATAGCTAGACAAACCTTCTGGCCTAGAGAAACAACAATGGAAGATACAACTCTGTAGACCACTGAGTGAACTAAAAAAGACAAAGAAGTTTATACAAGAGACAACATTACAGATATAGACAATCAATTTCAAGCAAAGACGACTAGAGTCACCACAGGAGGGATGAGATCAACCCCTATAGTGGAAATGGAGAAGACGGGGAGGACACAAGCACTGAGTGAGCGCAGAGATACGAAAACGCTAATACAAGCAGAAAAGTTCCTCAGCTTGCCAGGCCACCCTATGAAGAACAGATTTGAAAACCTAGCTATGGGGCGGTTGAAAAGAAGTAGTTTTATCCACCAGGCCAAACGACTCTGCAGAGAAACCACCGATCTGCCCACAGTTGGTATCCCCCTAACAACTATTCCAGAGCGAACTCCATGGAAAGATGAGCATAGACTATCATTACAAATCCAGACAAAAGTTAGAGGAATATTTGACAAGGAAGAACAGAACAGTGTGCAGCGCAGAACAGCCACTCTCAGCTTCCTTGATGAAGAATACCCACAGGACCTCTGGATCCGAGTCTACACAGATGGGTCAGCACAAAATGCTGTTCGAAATGGAGGAGCGGGAGTGTACATAGAATATCCAAATAATACTAGGGACACAGCTAGAGTACCGACAGGAAAGTACTGCCATAACTACGATGCTGAAATTGAGGCAATCAAGATAGCAACAGAGAAATTACTAAATACCAGCAATGGTACACAACCTGTGGTGCTATTGACAGATGCAAAATCAGTACTGGAGGCGCTTCTGTCTGGGAAATTGTCAGTACTAAGGACACTACTTTCTGAACTTAGCAGTCAGCATAAAGTCACCATACAGTGGATACCATCCCACTGTGGAGTACCCGGAAACGACATAGCTGATCAACTGGCTAAGGAAGGAGCCAAAGAAGAACAGTCTGATGTGCCCGTTACATACCACCAAAAGAAAAGAATGATCAAATCAGTCAGAAAGCCGCCAAAACCTGCTCAAGATGACTACCACATTATGGACAGACCAGAACAAGTCATTATTCTGCGCTTCAGAACAGGACACAATAGATTACGCAACCATATGTATACAAAATTCAAGATTGGTGAAACAGCCATGTACACATGTGGATTGGGGTCGCAGACAGCAGAGCACATACTCCAAGACTGCCCAAAATATAACATATCTAGGCAAACCTTCTGGCCTAGAGAGACGACAGTGGAAGATAAACTCTATGGACCGCTGTGTGAACTGAAAAAGACAGTTAAATTCATACAAGAGACAACATTGCAGTTATAGACATATTTCAAGCGAACGAAAGAAGAAGAAGCACAGGCGACAAAGATGAAGCATCAATGCTCAATACAAGATAACGATCATAGCACATCTAGGGACATGTTATATCACTTCACGTGGGTCTGCCCCTCTGGGTGAGGTACGGTGCATGGTTGGGCAGTTGTAGTCAGGCCCCTTTGGGATTATGTGTATAGTTCAGAAGAACAGGTAGATCATCATGGGCTGGAGATAACGTTGCTGCAGGGAGTGACCAGAGGATCTGGCCAACACTCAGGGAGTGACCAGAGGATCTGGTCAACACTCAGGGAGTGACCAGAGGATCTGGTCAACACTCAGGGAGTGATCAGAGGATCTTGCCAACACTCAGGGAGTGACCAGAGGATCTGGTCAACACTCAGGGAGTGATCAGAGGATCTGGTCAACACTCAGGGAGTGACCAGAGGATCTGGTCAACACTCAGGGAGTGATCAGAGGATCTGGTCAACACTCAGGGAGTGACCAGAGGATCTGGTCAACACTCAGGGAGTGATCAGAGGATCTGGTCAACACTCAGGGAGTGACTAGAGGATCTGGTCAACACTCAGGGAGTGACCAGAGGATCTGGTCAACACTCAGGGAGTGACCAGAGGATCTGGTCAACACTCAGGGAGTGACCAGAGGATCTGGTCAACACTCAGGGAGTGACCAGAGGATCTGGTCAACACTCAGGGAGTGATCAGAGGATCTGGTCAACACTCAGGGAGTGACCAGAGGATCTGGTCAACACTCAGGGAGTGATCAGAGGATCTTGCCAACACTCAGGGAGTGACCAGAGGATCTGGTCAACACTCAGGGAGTGACCAGAGGATCTGGTCAACACTCAGGGAGTGATCAGAGGATCTGGCCAACACTCAGGGAGTGACTAGAGGATCTGGCCAACACTCAGGGAGTGACTAGAGGATCTGGTCAACACTCAGGGAGTGACTAGAGGATCTGGCCAACACTCAGGGAGTGACTAGAGGATCTGGTCAACACTCAGGGAGTGACTAGAGGATCTGGTCAACACTCAGGGAGTGACCAGAGGATCTGGTTAACACTCAGGACTCAGAAGAAAGGCCAGACGGACACATAATCAGACTGCTACTGGTACTATTAGTATTGGGACTCTTCACTGGCTGTTGCAGATGAGGACAGAGTAGTTATGGAAATGTCCTGAGTGCTGTGATGTCGGCTCTTAACTTTACCTGATTTCCCTACACTTTCCCTGTTTCCAGTTCCACAACTTACCCCCAAAAATCCCTCGTCCTGGAAGTGCTGTCGCAATGTTTTCAACTTCCAGCCATTTTTGTTGATTCCGTTCGTTGCTCCCAGCCCAATCCTGCGAAACTGAATCATTGTGTTGTGGGGGACCACTTGCTTCTTCATGCTGGGTCAGAGAAATATAATTTGTTTGTATGATAGAATATACTGTGACAACTAGACAAACTTGTGGCAAGAGAGATAGAGGAAGTCAGCAGGAGAAGATTCTTGACAGCCTTGTGACATGGCATGGAAGGGTGACATGGCAGGGAGGGATGACAAGGCAGGGAGGGATGACATGGCAGAGAGAGATAACATGGCATGGAGGGATGACATGGCATGAAGGATGGCATGGCATGGAGGGATGACATGGCAGGGAAGGGTAACATGACATGGCATGGAGGGATGGCAGGGAAGGGTAACATGACATGGCATGGAGGGATGACATGGCATGGAGGGGTGACATGGCAGGGAAGGGTAACATGACATGGCATGGAGGGATGACATGGCAGGGAGTGGTCACATAGCAGGGAGTGGTGACATGGCAGGGAGTGGTGACATAGCAGGGAGTGGTGACATAGCAGGGAGTGGTGACATGACAGGGAGTGGTGACATGGCAGGGAGTGGTGACATGGCAGGGAGTGGTGACATGGCAGGGAGTGGTGACATGGCAGGGAGTGGTGACATGGCAGGGAAGGGTAACATGACATGGCATGGAGTGGTGGCATGACAGGAAAGGGTGGCATGGCATGGAGTGGTGGCATGACAGGAAAGGGTGACATGGCAGGGAGTGGTGACATGGCAGGGAGTGGTGACATGGCAGGGAGTGGTGACATGGCATGGAGTGGTGACATGGCAGGGAGTGGTGACATGGCAGGGAGTGGTGACATGGCAGGGAGTGGTGACATGGCAGGGAGTGGTGACATGGCATGGAGGGATGACATGGCAGGGAGTGGTGACATGGCAGGGAGTGGTGACATGGCAGGGAAGGGTAACAAG
The DNA here is from genome assembly GCA_963921405.1 of Cepaea hortensis. Lineage (NCBI taxonomy): Eukaryota > Metazoa > Mollusca > Gastropoda > Stylommatophora > Helicidae > Cepaea > Cepaea hortensis. The sequence goes on from OY992891.1 coordinate 23,270,011, forward strand.
ACATGGCATGGAGTGGTGGCATGACAGGAAAGGGTGGCATGGCATGGAGGGATGACATGGCAGGGAGTGGTGACATGGCAGGGAGTGGTGACATGGCAGGGAGTGGTGACATAGCAGGGAGTGGTGACATGGCATGGAGGGATGACATAGCAGGGAGTGGTGACATGGCAGGGAGTGGTGACATGGCAGGGAGTGGTGACATGGCAGGGAGTGGTGACATAGCAGGGAGTGGTGACATGGCATGGAGGGATGACATAGCAGGGAGTGGTGACATAGCAGGGAGTGGTGACATGGCAGGGAGTGGTGACATGGCAGGGAGTGGTGACATGGCATGGAGGGATGACATAGCAGGGAGTGGTGACATGGCAGGGAGTGGTGACATGGCAGGGAAGGGTAACAAGACATGGCATGGAGTGGTGGCATGACAGGAAAGGGTGGCATGGCATGGAGGGATGACATGGCAGGGAGTGGTGACGTGGCAGGGAGTGGTGACATAGCAGGGAGTGGTGACATGGCAGGGAGTGGTGACATGGCAGGGAGTGATGACATGGCATGGAGGGGTGGCATGACAGGAAAGTGTGGCATGGCATGGAGGGATGACATGGCAGAGAGGGATAACATGACAAGGCATGTAGGGGTGGCATGACAGGAAAGGGTGGCATGGCAGGGAAGGGTGACATGGCATGGAAGGGTGACATGACAGGAAAGGGTGACATGACAGGAAAGGGTGACATGGCATGAAAAGGTGACATGGCATGGAAGGGTGACATGGCATGGAAGGGTGACATGACAGGAAAGGGTGACATGGCATGGAAGAGTGACATGACATGGAAGGGTGACACGGCATGGAAGGGTTACATGGCAGGAAAGGGTGACATGGCAGGGAAGGGTGGCATGGCAGGGAAGGGCGACATGACTGTTTGTGTAAAGCAAGAAAACAGTCTGGATATATTACACATCCCTGTTTGTGCAAAGCCAGAAAACAGTCTGGATATATTACACATCCCTGTTTGAGTAATGCAAGACACAGTCTGGATGTATTACACATCCCTGTTTGTGTCAAGCAAGAAAACAGTCTGGATATATGACACATCCCTGTTTGTGCAAAGCCAGAAAACAATCTGGATATATTACACCTCCCTGTTTGTGCAAAGCTAGAAAACAGTCTGGATATATTACACATCCCTGTTTGAGTAATGCAAGACACAGTCTGGATGTGTTACACATCCCTGTTTGTGTCAAGCAAGAAAACAGTCTGGATATAATACACATCCCTGTTTGAGTAAAGCAAGAAAACAGTCTGGATATATTACACATCCCTGTTTGGGTAAAGCAAGACACAGTCTGGATGTATTACACATCCCTGTTTGAGTAATGCAAGACACAGTCTGGATGTATTACACATCCCTGTTTGGGTAATGCAAGACACAGTCTGGATGTATTACACATCCCTGTTTGAGTAATGCAAGACACAGTCTGGATGTAGTACACATCCCTGTTTGGGTAAAGCAAGACACAGTCTGGATGTATTACACATCCCTGTTTGTGTCAAGCAAGAAAACAGTCTGGATATATTACACACCCCTGTTTGAGTAAAGCAAGAAAACAGTCTGGATATATTACACATCCCTGTTTGTGTCAAGCAAGAAAACAGTCTGGATATATTACACATCCCTGTTTGAGTAAAGCAAGAAAACAGTCTGGATATATTACACATCCCTGTTTGTGTCAAGCAAGAAAACAGTCTGGATATATTACACATCCCTGTTTGTGTCAAGCAAGAAAACAGTCTGGATATATTACACATCCCTGTTTGTGTCAAGCAAGAAAACAGTCTGGATATATTACACATCCCTGTTTGTGTAAAGCCAGAAAACACAATACTGATGTGTAAAGGCAATGTAACATACCGCTACTGCAACCTGTGTATGTTTATTACCAAAACATGGCTGATTTTGGGATAGCAGTTGTACAACAGACATAAGGGTAAAAGTAGTCCTCGTTGGAATGTGAAGTGTTGATACTACTAGTACCATCTTGACAGGCGATAGTTTGTCACATAGTGTTTCAAAAAAAGGCATAATATCTACAACTAATGGAAGTAGGGAATGACCTCTCCATAGCATAAACCCGGGGATGAGTTGTAGAGACCATGTGTTGCCCAAGCAGCATGGTCCCTCTCTTAGTCTGCCTAGTTTACCCCAGAGGAAAGGTAACACCAATACATCTAGAATAAGACAAGCTGCAGAATCAGCAAAGCAATGCTCTAATTGTCAAAGCTTTAATACTAGACTGGTTGCTAATCAAGGCTTAGGGCCTGGTCTGCCCTGCCATGACATTTAGTCTTTAGGCTGCAGTTCCTTGCACCAGGATAAGGCTTGTACCCTCGCAATTATACGCCTCCGCCTGAAGCCATTGGCACAATATGGGGTGTTGGGTTTGGTGAGCGCCGCCAAACATCCAGGTGAAGTGTCAGGCCTTCACATATTGTAAGTGTGAGATGGGTCGGCCAGTTCCCTTCAACATCACCTTTCATTCACTGACAATTTCCAGAACATTCTAAGAATTGTCTGGTACCCATTTTATTCTCATAGGGGTGGATTCAAATCTTCAAAAGTGTCCTGGGTTCTCAGAACGACCCAGCCTAAAAATGGTACCTCAAAATTTATTCGGAAGTAAAGGCAACTGTAGTGATACCCAATACATCACCCATCAATTGCCAAATGCTCTAAACAATATATCCTCTAGCAATATATGGTCATGCACTTCATAAAAGGACAACAAATTTAATGGTTTGGTCTCCTCACAAGAATGGCCAGGTACCATCTGCCACAAAGAGCCACATTGAAGACATATAATGGATACAGAGCAAGGGAATGACTAGATGGAGTGATGGTATCAAGAAGAACCTTAGAGACATGAATACCAACTTATAAAGAGATTTTGAAATATGATTAAAAGATCTTTACATCTTCCCCCAACACTTCACTGGGGTAAATGGAAGAAGAGAAGAAGTAGAAGCACAATATACCTAAAGCGTAATTAGGCATGAAAAATGGTCCATGTGTAGGAGGCTGGGTCGATCCCCTAGCCACACTAGTTATAAACAATAATCCTGTCTCTGCTGCGGTTTGAACCTGAACCACTGCCGCAGCAGGCAAGTAATCTAACCACTACACCACCAAAGCTCCATACAACAAAGACATTCTTCAAAAGAAAAAACAAAAATGTACATAATAACTACTACCACTTGAAAACAAACAGACAGCATCGATGTGTACTCACCTTGGATCAAATGCCAGAACCTGACAACCGTAACTGCTGGCCACACTATCATCAAACTGCCAATCATAACCAATCCTGACGGACAGAACGAATGAATTACACATCTTTATTTTCATAGAGTGAAGAATCCGGCATGACTGAACGTATAAAATTCTGCACATCTAATCTCCTGTTTATCATTTTATGCTCACATCTCATGTAAGGCTAATGCTACTGGCACCTTGCCATCTTGACAGATGATAGTTTATTACATTGTGCTTCAAAACAAGACATAGTAACCTCTATAGCACAAATAATATAACATATAATAACCATAGCACAAAGCGCGGTATGAACCCTCTCTCTGCCTGACTAGTTTACTCCAGAGGAAAGGTAATATCGATATATCTGGAACAAGACAAGCTGCCGAATCAGCAAAGGAATGCTCTAACTGTCCACTAGTCAGAGCTTTGATCCTAGACCAGTTGCCGACCATGGCATTGGGCCTGTTCTGCCCTGCCATGACATTTAGTCTTTAGGTTGCCTTTCTTTGTACAGAATAAGGCTTATACCCTCCCAATTACGCTCCTATGCCTGAAGCTGTTGACACAATGTGGACTGATAGGTTTAGTGAGAGCTGTCCAACATTCAATCATATCTAACTAAGACCTAACTTATAAGGCGAATGACAGACAATAACAACAATAAAAACATAGTGTACTGACATCATACGTTACGCAATCACAACAAGTTAACTAACATCCCAAGTTAACTATAATCACAAGTTAACTAATATCACCAGTTAACAAACATCACATGGTAACTAACATCATAAGGTAACTAACACCACAAGTTAACTTACATTACAAGTTAACAAACATCACAAAGTAAACTAACATCACAAGGTAACTAACATCACATGGTAACTAACACCACAAGTTAACTTACATTACAAGTTAACAAACATCACAAAGTAAACTAACATCACAAGGTAACTAACATCACAAGGTTAACTAACATCACAAGATAACTAACATCACAAGTTAACAAACATCACAAGGTAACTAACATAGGAAGGTAACTAACATCAAAAGTTAACTAACATCACCAGTTAACTAACATCACAAGTTAACAAACATCACAAGTTAACTAACATCACAAGTTAACTAACATCACAAGTTAACTAACATCACAAGATAACTAACATCACAAGTTAACAAACATCACAAGTTAACTAACATCACAAGTTAACTAACATCATAAGTTAACAAACATCACAAGTTAACAAACATCACAAGGTAACTAACATCACATGGTAACTAACATCACATGGTAACAAACATCACAAAGTAAACTAACATCACAAGGTTAACTAACATCACAAGATAACTAACATCACAAGTTAACAAACATCACAAGGTAACAAACATCACATGGTAACAAACATCACAAGTTAACAAACATCACAAGTTAACTAACATCACAAGTTAACAAACATCACAAGTTAACAAACATCACAAGGTAACAAACATCACAAGTTAACAAACATCACAAGGTAACAAACATCACATGGTAACAAACATCACAAGGTAACTAACATCACAAGTTAACTAACATAGTAAGGTAACTAATATCACAAGTTAACTAACATCACCAGTTAACTAACATCACACGGTAACTAACATCACAAGTTAACTAACATCACAAGTTAATTAACATCACCAGAAAACTAACATCACAAGTTAACTAACATCACAAGGTAACTAACATCACATGGTAACAAACATCACAAAGTAAACTAACATCACAAGGTTAACTAACATCACAAGATAACTAACATCAACTTATAAGGCGAATGACAGACAATAACAACAATAAAAACATAGTGTACTGACATCATACGTTACGCAATCACAACAAGTTAACTAACATCCCAAGTTAACTATAATCACAAGTTAACTAATATCACCAGTTAACAAACATCACAAGGTAACTAACATAGGAAGGTAACTAACATCAAAAGTTAACTAACATCACCAGTTAACTAACATCACAAGTTAACAAACATCACAAGTTAACTAACATCACAAGTTAACAAACATCACAAGGTAACAAACATCACAAGTTAACAAACATCACAAGGTAACAAACATCACATGGTAACAAACATCACAAGTTAACAAACATCACAAGTTAACTAACATCACAAGTTAACAAACATCACAAGTTAACAAACATCACAAGGTAACAAACATCACAAGTTAACAAACATCACAAGGTAACAAACATCACATGGTAACAAACATCACAAGGTAACTAACATCACAAGTTAACTAACATAGTAAGGTAACTAATATCACAAGTTAACTAACATCACCAGTTAACTAACATCACACGGTAACTAACATCACAAGTTAACTAACATCACAAGTTAATTAACATCACCAGAAAACTAACATCACAAGTTAACTAACATCACAAGGTAACTAACATCACATGGTAACAAACATCACAAAGTAAACTAACATCACAAGGTTAACTAACATCACAAGATAACTAACATCACAAGTTAACAAACATCACAAGGTAACTAACATAGGAAGGTAACTAACATCAAAAGTTAACTAACATCACCAGTTAACTAACATCACAAGTTAACAAACATCACAAGTTAACTAACATCACAAGTTAACTAACATCACAAGTTAACTAACATCACAAGTTAACTAACATCACAAGTTAACTAACATCACAAGTTAACTAACATCACAAGTTAACTAACATCACAAGTTAACTAACATCACAAGATAACTAACATCACAAGTTAACAAACATCACAAGTTAACAAACATCACAAGTTAACAAACATCACAAGGTAACAAACATCACAAGTTAACAAACATCACAAGGTAACAAACATCACATGGTAACAAACATCACAAGGTAACTAACATCACAAGTTAACTAACATAGTAAGGTAACTAATATCACAAGTTAACTAACATCACAAGTTAACTAACATCACCAGTTAACTAACATCACAAGTTAATTAACATCACCAGAAAACTAACATCACAAGTTAACTAACATCACAAGGTAACTAACATCACAAGGTAACTAACATCACAAGTTAATTAACATCACAAGTTAACTAACATCACAAGTTAACTAACATCACAAGTTAACAAACATCACAAGTTAACAAACATCACAAGGTAACAAACATCACAAGGTAACAAACATCACCAGTTAACTAACATCACAAGTTAACTAACATCACAAGTTAACTAACATCACAAGTTAACTAACATCATAAGTTAATTAACATTACCAGAAAACTAACATCACAAGTTAACTAACATCACAAGATAACTAACATCACAAGTTAACAAACATCACAAGTTAACAAACATCACAAGTTAACAAACATCACAAGGTAACAAACATCACATGGTAACAAACATCACAAGTTAACTAACATCACAAGTTAATTAACATTACCAGAAAACTAACATCACCAGTTAACTAACATCACAAGTTAACTAACATCACCAGTTAACTAACATCACAGGTTAACTAACATCACAAGTTAATTAACATTACCAGAAAACTAACATCACCAGTTAACTAACATCACAAGTTAACTAACATCACAAGTTAACAAACATCACAAGTTAACAAACATCACAAGTTAACAAACATCACAAAGTAACAAACATCACATGGTAACAAACATCACAAGTTAACTAACATCACAAGTTAATTAACATTACCAGAAAACTAACATCACAAGTTAACTAACATCACAAGTTAACTAACATCACAAGTTTACTAACATCACAAATTACGCAGCAAGTGCCTACCTCTGAGTCAGTGTTGACTCACAACATCTACTGTTCACTGAGATCAGAAAAAAACAATAGCTGAAGGTTAAAAAGAGGACCATCCTGGATGGGTTAGGCCAATAAATAAAACTGCATGCCAACTTGGCGTACTCACCCAAATGAAAAGACCACACATGGCTGTTTGAGGTTGAATGGAGGAGACAGACAGACATTCCACCCGCCATCGTTCCAGTTGCCTACTCGGATATCTTTGTCACAGCGGGCATCTTTATTTTCTAAATAGCTGCATGTGACAAAGAACATGGACATTAATTCAGTATTTTAGAGATGAGACTATGCTGTACATCACACAAAGTACATGCAAGTACATAAGTCAAACAAATATACATAAAGTACATAAGTTAAAAAAAAATAACTATATGTCTGTACTTATGATATTTGTAAAAGATGAGATGTCTACTTATTATGTATATCAGAAATCAGACTATATGTCAGTACTTATCATATATGTCCTAGACAATGCTATGTCTCTGTACTTATCATATACAGAATGATCGCACGCAGAATGAAGCTAAGCTGGTGATCTTGGGATGTTCAAGGGATGGATAAGATACACCCTAGCCTTTACAAGATTGCGGACAGACTCAATGTGCTGCAGGCTAAGTTATGTCTCCTAGTGGCCGTGGACAAGGAACACCCCCTGCATGAAGCCCTAGATAAGGGCTACAGGCTGATAATAGCAACATCATGGATGACTCTGGCAGAGGACACAGTCGGAGAAGTGTGTAAACATGTAAACATTGGGTGAGGAAAGGTACAACAATTTATAATTGACAATATTTTCCCAGGTGATGTGATCATCTACATAGATGGCTCTGTACTAAGAGGTGTAAGAAATGCCTGGAGGGTTATAGCAAAGATTAATGGATGATGTTTAGTGAAGGAGAGCCTGGCATATGACACCACTATTCTGAGAATGGAGGTGGGGGCAGTCATTGCGGCATGTAATAAATGCCTGGAGGTCCATAGCGAATGTTAATGGATGATGTTTAGTGCAGGAGAGCCTGGCATATGACACCACTAGTCTGAGAATGGAGGTGGAGGCATCACTGCAGCATTACACAGGCTGGAGGACAAACAGCACACACATGTTATGATTGTAATGGACTCATAGTAATAATGGACTTATAGTAATGGACTCATAGAGCTTGTGAGAAGGGTGAAGTTGGGCATGCTTCATGCAGAGTGGCATACTTCATTTAAAAAAAATCAAAGATAGGAAATTATTGTTAGATTTTTTCCCCAGGGCTTGCTGGTGTTTAGGTAATGAGCAGGCTGACAGATTGGTTGAGTCTGCATCACATGATGGGGTATTGGTGGACAATCAGGTAGATGTGGTCAGGTGGTGATAGTAGTAGTGGTAGTAGTAATGGTGGTAGTAGTAGTGGTGGTAGTAGTGGAAGTCATAGTAGTAGTGGTCGTGGTAGAGGTAATGGTGGTGATAGATGTAGTGGTAGTATTAGTTACCTGAAGAAAACCTCCTCAACTTTCTGCAAACTCCAGCCAATGTTGATGGACAGAGATGGAAGCTGCTTGACGTGTATCTGGGAAACTGGACGAAGTGTTGGCCTCTGGGCAATGAAGTATTCAACAATTATTATTTCTTCTGCTACTCTAATCTCTAAATGCAGGTTTATAAATTGATGCTGCCCCTCTATCACATCAAGATTCTTGACCTTATGACTGGTATGAAGTTGCTTCATCATTTCCTTTTTTTCTGCAGAGAGAGAGAGGGAGACAGGTGGGGAGGAGAGAGAGAGGAAGAAGATAGAGAGGGGAGAGATGGGGAAGGAGAGCGAAAGGGGAGAGAGAAGGGAGTGAGAGGGGATGAGAGAAGGGAGAAAAGTACAGAGTGGGGAAGAAGGGAGAGAGACAGAGGGGAGAGAGAGGGAGAAAGAAGAGAGAGAAGGAAGAGAGAGGGGAGAGAGAAGAAAGAGAGAGGGGGGAAGTGAAAGAGGGGAGAGAGAGGGAGAGAGAGATAGGGGAAGAAAGAGGGGGAAGAGAGATAGAGAGAAGAGAGAGCAGGAAGAGGGATAGAAGGGGAAGAGAAAGAGAAGAGACAAAGAGAGAGAGAGGGTAAGAGAGAAGAGAAAGAAGGAAGAGAGTGGGGTAAAGATGGGGTGAGAGAGAGGGAGAGAGGTGGACAGAAAAAGGGGAGAGAGAAGAGAGAAAGAGTGAGGGAGAGAGGGGGAGAAAGATGGGGGGGGGGGGGGAAACACACACAAAAACAATCTTTTCTAACACAAAGCTATATTTACTTGTTTCATTGGACCCACTATACTAAACAAACTACCACCCACATGAACACAACCACACAAACCTGGGTGGTCTCTTCATGCAGAAGAAGTTCCCACATCTTCGGATCCACATCAGGCACCCCTCTGTAGTAAGGCCGTGACCGCCGATGATGCTCTCCCACAATAATTAGTAGGCAAATGAGACCAGCGGCGATTCCTACAATAACAATGCGCTTCAGGTACAGACGTGGCATCCTGCTAGAGCTTCCTGTTGACGGGACAACGGCCAGGGTCAGTATGTTGATCACAGAATTTCCACTGAAAATTACATGGCTGCCAGACAGTCTGTTTCAATATATATGGTGGATGGTATTCAATATACGAGGGGGCTTCAAAGGAAAACCTTAAAATTGTGACAGAAATTACAATAACTATACCATTGTCTTGTAACCTGTCAATATTGTTGTTAAGGATGTCAAGTGTTAAGCACATGATATCACAGTACAGAGAAACACAATGACATCATAAGGACAGTTTATAGATGGCCGCAACACTTTGACATGCACCAAAGAGGAGCAGCGTTCTGTTGTCTGCTTTTTGATCAATGAAGAGGTGAAACCTACAGAAATTAATTGTTGAATGAAGGTCCAGTATGCTGATGCATGCCTGTCAGTCCAGCAAGTGTATGAGTGGAGTAGGAAGTTTCAAAACGGCGTGACTTCTGTGAAAAGGTAGGTGGTGCATGAGTGGTTACACAAAAAATTTTTTTCCCATGTGAGTCCAAACACTGTATCGACGATGGAGGACTTGTAATGAGCGCAGTGGTGCCTACATTAAAAAAATGATACATTTGTTCTGTACTTTTTCAGAATATATTCACCCAAACAAACAACTGAATGTAAACTTGCCAAGAGATCACAACAGCAAAACTGCTGGTGATGACTGTGACTTCCTGTAAAGGATATGCAACTAACTTTTTTTCATTCATGCAAAAAAACAAAAACATTTAAGATTTTCTTTTGAAGCCACCCATCGTATTTGTATACTCCACACTCATGACCTACATATTCCAAAATAGAATGGATTCCCTCCTCATCTTTATGCCCCTTATGGATGTCAAGATGGCTGAATGGATACGAGTGCATGCACTTAAAACTTCAGGTGTGCTGATGGTGAGGTAGCGGGTTCAACCCTTACACTTATCAGTTGGACAAATGCTGACTTCTCATCCTCGACTTGGGGACATACCTCAGAAGTCAGAGTGTGTTCACCTAACGGCAAGGGACATTGGTAATTCAGAAAGCTAATCCACATGCAAAAATCAGACCAGCACACTAGAAGTAGTACCACATTCTTTAATTCACCTGTATCACACACTTTAACAGTCACCCTTCATTCACCTGCATACCACACACTTTAACACTGCTGCCATTCCCTTACCTTATATTCTACATTTTAAAACTGTCAGCCATCCTTACATTAACATTTTTAATATGGTCAATCTTAGTTACATTTATATCTTTAACACTGTCACCCTGCTGCAACTGGTATATCCCACGCTACAAGACTGCCACTCTTCTGCTGTCTGTATATGACAGTGTGCTGTCTGTATACCCCACACTACAACACTGTCACCCTTCTACTGTCTGTATACCCCACACTACAACACTGTCACCCTTCTACTGTCTGTATACCCCAAACTACAACATTGCCACCCTTCTACTGTCTGTATACCCCACACTACAACACTGTCACCCTTCTACTGTCTGTATACCCCACACTACAACACTGTCACCCTTCTACTGTCTGTATACCCCAAACTACAACATTGCCACCCTTCTACTGTCTGTATACCCCACACTACAACACTGTCACCCTTGTGCTGTCTGTATACCCCACACTACAACACTGTCACCCTTCTATTGTCTGTATACCCCAAACTACAACATTGCCACCCTTCTACTGTCTGTGTACCCCACACTACAACACTGTCACCCTTCTACTGTCTGTATACCCCACACTACAACACTGTCACCCTTCTGTATTCTGTATACCCCACACTACAACATTGTCACCCTTGTGCTGTCTGTATACCCCACACTACAACACTGTCACCCTTCTACTGTCTGTATACCCCACACTACAACACTGTCACCCTTCTACTGTCTGTATACCCCACACTACAACACTGTAACCCTTGTGCTGTCTGTATACCCCACACTACAACACTGTAACCCTTGTGCTGTCTGTATACCCCACACTACAACACTGTCACCCTTGTGCTGTCTGTATACCCCACACTACAACACTGTCACCCTTGTGCTGTCTGTATACCCCACACTACAACACTGTCACCCTTCTACTGTCTGTATACCCCACACTACAACACTGTCACCCTTCTGCTGTCTGTATACCCCACACTACAACACTGTCACCCTTCTACTGTCTGTATACCCCACACTACAACACTGTCACACTTCTACTGTCTGTATACCCCACACTACAACACTGTCACCCTTCTACTGTCTGTATACCCCACACTACACCACTGTCACCCTTGTGCTGTCTGTATACCCCACACTACAACACTGTCACCCTTCTGCTGTCTGTATACCCCACACTACAACACTGTCTGTATACCCCACACTACAACACTGTCTGTATACCCCACACTACAACACTGTCTGTATACCCCACACTACAACACTGTCTGTATACCCCACACTACAACACTGTCACCCTTCTGCTGTCTGTACACTCCACACTACAACACTGTCTGTATACCCCACACTACAACACTGTCTGTATACCCCACACTACAACACTGTCTGTATACCCCACACTACAACACTGTCACCCTTCTGCTGTCTGTATACCCCACACTACAACACTGTCACCCTTCTGCTGTCTGTATACCCCACACTACAACACTGTCACCCTTCTATTGTCTGTATACCCCACACTACAACACTGTCACCCTTCTGCTGTCTGTATACCCCACACTACAACACTGTCACCCTTGTGCGGTCTGTACACTCCACACTACAACACTGTCTGTATACCCCATACTACAACACTGTCACCCTTCTGCTGTCTGTACACTCCACACTACAACACTGTCTGTATACCCCATACTACAACACTGTCACCCTTCTGCTGTCTGTACACTCCACACTACAACACTGTCTGTATACCCCATACTACAACACTGTCACCCTTCTGCTGTCTGTACACTCCACACTACAACACTGTCTGTATACCCCATACTACAACACTGTCACCCTTCTGCTGTCTGTATACCCCACACTACAACACTGTCACCCTTCTATTGTCTGTATACTCTACACTACAACACTGTCACCCTTCTGCTGTCTGCATACCCCACACTACAACACTGTCACCCTTCTACTGTCTGTATACCCCACACTACAACACTGTCACCCTTCTACTGTCTGTATACCCCTCACTACAACACTGTCACCCTTCTGCTGTCTGTATACCCCACACTACAACAGTCATCCTTCTACTGTCTGTATACCCCACAATACAACATTGTCACCCTTGTGCTGTCTGTATACCCCACACTACAACACTGTCACCCTTGTGCTGTCTGTACACTCCACACTACAACACTGTCACCCTTGTGCTGTCTGTACACTCCATACTACAACACTGTCTGTATACCCCATACTACAACACTGTCACCCTTCTGCTGTCTGTATACCCCATACTACAACACTGTCACCCTTCTGCTGTCTGTATACCCCACACTACAACACTGTCACCCTTCTATTGTCTGTATACCCCACACTACAACACTGTCACCCATCTGCTGTCTGCATACCCCACACTACAACACTGTCACCCTTCTACTGTCTGTATACCCCACACTACAATACTGTCACCCTTCTACTGTCTGTATACCCCACACTACAACACTGTCACCCTTCTGCTGTCTGTATACCCCACACTACAACAGTCATCCTTCTACTGTCTGTATACCCCACAATACAACATTGTCACCCTTGTGCTGTCTGTATACCCCACACTACAACACTGTCACCCTTGTGCTGTCTGTACACTCCACACTACAACACTGTCACCCTTGTACTGTCTGTACACTCCATACTACAACACTGTCACCCTTCTGCTGTCTGTATACCCCACACTACAACACTGTCACCCTTGTGCTGTCTGTACACTCCACACTACAACACTGTCACCCTTGTGCTGTCTGTACACTCCATACTACAACACTGTCACCCTTGTGCTGTCTGTACACTCCACACTACAACACTGTCACCCTTGTGCTGTCTGTACACTCCACACTACAACACTGTCACCCTTGTGCTGTCTGTACACTCCATACTACAACACTGTCACCCTTCTGCTGTCTGTATACCCCACACTACAACACTGTCACCCTTCTGCTGTCTGTATACCCCACACTACAACACTGTCACCCTTGTGCTGTCTGTATACCCCACACTACAACACTGTCACCCTTGTGCTGTCTGTACACTCCACACTGTCACCCTTGTGCTGTCTGTACACTCCATACTACAACACTGTCTGTATACCCCACACTACAACACTGTCTGTATACCCCACACTACAACACTGTCACCCTTGTGCTGTCTGTATACCCCACACTACAACACTGTCACCCTTCTACTGTCTGTATACCCCACACTACAACACTGTCACCCTTGTGCTGTCTGTATACCCCACACTACAACACTATCACCCTTGTGCTGTCTGTATACCCCACACTACAACACTGTCACCCTTCTACTGTCTGTATATCCCACACTACAACACTGTCACCCTTGTGCTGTCTGTATACCCCACACTACAACACTGTCACCCTTGTGCTGTCTGTATACCCCACACTACAACACTGTCACCCATGTGCTGTCTGTATACCCCACACTACAACACTGTCACCCTTCTACTGTCTGTATAACCCACACTACAACACTGTCACCCTTGTGCTGTCTGTATACCCCACACTACAACACTGTCACCCTTGTGCTGTCTGTATACTCCACACTACAACACTGTCACCCTTGTGCTGTCTGTATACCCCACACTACAACACTGTCACCCTTGTGCTGTCTGTATACCCCACACTACAACACTGTCACCCTTGTGCTGTCTGTATACCCCACACTACAACACTGTCACCCTTGTGCTGTCTGTATACCCCACACTACAACACTGTCACCCTTGTGCTGTCTGTATACCCCACACTACACCACTGTCACCCTTCTACTGTCTGTATACCCCACACTACAACACTGTCGCCCTTCTGCTGTCTGTATACCCCAAAATACAACAATGTCACCCAAAATACAACACTGTCACCCAAACTACATAACAGATAGTCAGATAGTTGTTAGCATTAGTTCTCACAATCTGGACATATCCATTCATACCAGTACTGTGATTTCCATTAGATACACATGTGGAAAGTTCATTTGAGGTCATTGTCCAAGGGAATTTTCATATTAGGTCATTGTTGCAAGATGGAATATTCATTCAAGATTCTTGTTGCAGGACGGAAGGTAAATTCAAAATTACTGTTGTAAGATGGATTATTCATTTGAGGTTATTGTTGCAAGATGGAATGTTCATTCGTTTACTGAGATTATTGTTGTGAGATGGTATATCCACTGATTTGTCCAAGATCAGAATTGTGATATTGCTGGACTTATCTTTGCCTAGATTTCAGTCACAACACTGAATGATTGAGGATGGGTGATGACTAATCTGTTTCTTATGCTAGTGCATGTAAATACAATTCTATATTCATAATTTGATCTACAAACACTTCAGATTCATCTAATATAACAGCAATGCCACAAACTTGCGTCTAAGTTCTTTCTTAGACTCTGCACCAGCCTTGGCCATTTAAACTATGATGTGCTTAGTTATTTGTTCATATTTTTTTTTAAGTCGCTTAAAAGTCGACAGGGTCGACTTCATTGCACCAAGTTTTTATCCCATATGGCTCAGTCTCTTTCCGTAGCGTGGAAAGCGTCGCACAAAGCATGAACTCTGTAGCTCCAGCGACGACCCTCAGAAGTCTAAACAAATGCACTCGTGAACCCAAAGGATCCGGCCTGGAATCGAACCCACAACCTTCGGAGCCCGAGTCAGATGGCTTGACTACTTCGCCATGGAGCCTCCCTACTTGTTCATATTGTTGGTAACAACTATGGTCAATGATAAATGTATTAATTGTTGTTAGTGTGTTGTTATTTCTCTGGGAGACTAGACTAACACTGTTTAAGAGTGAACTACGAACAGCTGCAGCAGCGAGCAACTTAGTACGTCGTTACATTTTTACTTAGTTTTGTTTTACTGCGCAAAATTAATTCACAAGCAACAAATCTTTTCTTGTTGTTTTGTTATCTACACACTTGAAACAGGTACCGTTAGACTGTACTGTGTATGCTTTTACACTTCGACTACTCCTAATCTAACTTTGCAAAATTGCTTTTAAGGAATTAAATTTGCAGAGATTCGGTGTTCCTGGAATAATTTCCTATTCTCCCAAAATGAAAAGTTACACTGTTTCTACGTTTTTCATATTATCCTAAAGTGAAGAGGTACTCTTATCACGATCTTCACATTTTCCAACATTAAAGAGTTCTATTGTTTGAACGATCTCCATGGTTTCTCACAGTAAAGAGTTACACTGCTTCCACGTTCTCCGTGTTCTCAAACAGTGAAGAGTTACACAGGCTGAGTTCTGGGCTGCAAGACTGTTGTAGAAACCTCTACACTTGCGCAGTGCTGTAAGATTGTACAATGTCTGATACTGACATACTACAATGTCGCAACATCTAGCAAGGCATCATTGATGCTGATAGAAATGTATATAAAATAAGTAAGTGATCCACCTGAAAGCTAGCCAGCTTTTAAAATAGTTTTTAAACTTAAACAAATTTAAAGTTACGGCCATGGTAACAACAATTAATTACAATGGGTAACAATGTATTGTAACAAACAAAATCAAGTCCGTTTGCAAGCATATCAAATGTGTCATTTATCCAAGGCCCACACGGCGTAACTGCAAAAGCGCCTCATAACAAGTGACCACCTCAAGTCGGCTCTGATGTTCAAACATTTCCATCCAATGTCTTCCTGTTACTGCTCCTCAAAAACGACTGAGATAACGATAATAAAATTAAACCAATACACATGTGATGAATTGCCCTTGTGTTACCAGAAGGCAAAGAATTGTAACAATGTTGCCATGCATGTCATAAGAGGTGACTGGGGGATTGACATGGAGCTGGCTACCTTATCCCATAGTAACTTTAGGCAGGAAAGTCTATTACACTTAGTTATTGTTCGTCATTCCTCTTTGCAGGAAAGTCCATCACACTTATTGTTCTTCTTCATTCCAATTGGAGGATAGTGCATCACACTTAGTTATGTACCTTAATGGTCAATGTGTCCAACTTCGGCATGCATTTGTGTCAATTTTCCTTCCTCTAGACAGGTTCCATCTAAGGAAACAGGCTGTCTGTCTACCTGTGGGTAGATTTTATGTTCATATCAGTGTTGCCATGGCAGTAAACTTAGATGATTGGTTGGAGCTCATGGGTTAGATGATTGGTTGGAGCTCATGGGTTAGATGATTGGTTGGAGCTCATGGGTTAGATGATTGGTTGGAGCTCATGGGTTAGATGATTGGTTGGAGCTCATGGATTAGATGATTGGTTGGAGCTCATGGGTTAGATGATTGGTTGGAGCTCATGGGTTAGATGATTGGTTGGAGCTCATGGGTTAGATGATTGGTTGGAGTTCATGGGGAAAGTTGAGTTGAGCTAAGAACTGACATCACTCAGGACATTCCCATACAGGCTCTGCCCCATCATTCAACAGCCAGTGAAGAGTCACACTGCTAATTGTTCCCACTGCTGTCTGACTGAAAGTCCTCCTGGTCTTCCCTCTCAGTTTTGAGATTCTACCAGAACCCTGCCAATCCCCCCGCAATCTCATCCTTTCCACATACCGGTTCTCAATCTGTACCCCCACCTTCTCCATCTGGTCCCACAGGTGCACAACCACCTCACCCATGTCCTTAGGAAATCTACCACAAAGAGGTGCATTCCCTTTAAGCCTATCAGCCTATTCATTCCCCCGCACTCCCGTATGGCCAGGGCAAAATATCCATGCAATTCTTACAGTCTGTGACCTCTGAAGCGAGGATAGCCATTCCACGCGAAACATTCACGGGAAGAACTAGACTCATCCTTTCCCAATACCCATGAAGAAGGTGAAGAAAAGACGCTGGTGCTCGTTCTGCCATACATTGAGAAAACCTGAGAATAGTATAACTAGAAATGTCTTAGTCTGGAACCCAGAGAGGAAAAGAAGCAGAGAAAGACATAAAAACACTTGGTGAAGAGAAGTAGAGAAAGACATAAAAACACTTGGTGAAGAGAAGTAACAACATAAATGAACAATAAGAGAAGGATATGGACGGAGCTGTAAGGGATAGATGCCGGAATGTCTACATGTGTTATTGCTTATTTTGCGCTCGCTTTGAACTCAAGCGCAGTCCATACACACTACTTCAAGTGGTGTGGTGCTGGACTGAATTTTGCATGTGGATTAGCTTTCCCTATTAACAGTGTCCCTCGCCATCAGGTGAACCCACTCCGACTTCATAGATACTTGTGATTAATGTTCGCAAATCAAGGACGATAGGTCAGCATTAATTTTAGTCCAACTGTCCAGTCTAGGGGTTGAACCGCTTACCTCGGCATCAGCACACCAGATGTTTAAGAATGCGCGTTCTTATCCATTTGGCCATGCTGACCTACCATTTGTTGTTTAACATACAAAATAGTCGCTTGTTAAAGGTAGCAGAAGCCATCATGATTAATCTGCATAGTCCAGTTTTGTGCAAACAGAAAGATATGATAGTCCATTTAACATTACCATGGTAGACAATTGAAATTACTGTGCGAACATGTGTATATTTCAGCTTGAAGGATTTATCTAGTTACTTTACTTTATGTTGTGTGATTTCTGCAGTATGTTCCTGAGGAGATGCAGCAAAATATGCCAGGCAATAAATTGTGCAATCTGTTGTTTGTGTCTTCGTTATTCAATTACATAAAATGTCTGTAATGAATTTATGGTTTTAATTTGTTCTTGAACTCATAATCAGACTGCTACTAGTGCCATTAGTTTTGGGACTCTTTGCTGGCTGTTGAAGATGAGGACGGCACATGTATTGGAATTTCCTGAGTGCTGTGATGTCAGTTCTTGATTCAACTCAGTTTGTTTCTTGAAGGACTGTATCATACGTTTGTCTATACATCCATTTTGTATTCGCATGTTCCTCAGAAATCACATTTCCACAACTGTTAGGTGTTTCTCAGTGTGTCTTCTTAACGCCCATGTTTCAATTAGGCGAATGAGTACAACTATCTTGGAACTGTGATAACATGAGGCAAATGATACCTTGTTGAGATTGATTGATTGATCTAGGAACCGACATCACAGCATTCGGGGCATTCCCATAAGCGCTTTGTCCCCATCCTCGACAGCCAGTGAAGAGTTCCAACACCAATAGTACCAGTAGCAATCTGAATATATGTCCGTCTCGCCTTTCCTCTGAGCGTCGAGCGCAGGCCAGATCTCCTCGTCACTCCTCGCTGCCTCATTCTTACCAGACCATGATGATCCATTTGCTCCTCCGAGGTGTACACATGCTCCCACAAGGCCGTAACCACGTCTACCTTGTCATGCATCAATACTCCACCAAGTTTTGCCGAGCCAGCCAATCTGCCTGTTCATTCCCCAGCACACCAGCATGCCCTGGAGAAAAGATCCAGGCGATGCTTGCCACCTGTGACCTACGAAGCAAAGCAAGCCTTGTTGAGATTAGACAAGTTATTCAGGAATAACCATGTCAAAACTAGCCTTTTGCATGATGTTTCTTGTAATCGTGTTCTAGTAAAGAGTCTCCGTGGTGAAGTGGTCAAGCTGTCTGCCTTAGGCTCCGAAAGTTGCAGGTTTGATTCCTCATTACGTCCTTCGGTTCACGAGTGCATTTTTTTTAGGCTCCTGGAGGTCGTCGCTGGAACTACAGAGTTTGTGCTTTGTGTGACGCTTTCTGCAGCCCTCGCTGTGGAAAGAGACTGGGCCATATGGGATAAATACCTGGTGCAATGATGTTGACCCTGTCGACTTTTAAATGACTTTTTAAGTGTTCTAGTAAAGCTCACAATCTACTTCTCGTTTTTTGGTTCATTCATTACATAGACCCTATGCTGCTGTATACATGTGAAACACGGGCAATAAGCAGGCAAGCTGAGAAACACGGAAATATGGTTACCGAGGGACAAAAAATTAATCTTTTATTAATTTATTTTAATGAATTAATCTTTTATTAATTTATTTAAATGACTATCAGCAGATTCTTATCGTTGGCGAGAATTTTGACGGGGGCTTGGAGGTTTCGATTGTGTGAAAGTGTAACTGATGAACCGAGCAATGGCGGATACAAACATTTCCCCAATCAGTGAAACTTCGACTCAGGGAGATGACATGTACCAGGATGTGGCCAGAGCATCCAATCTGTTAGCAGGTAAGTTCATTCCATCCATCATTTTCCATGATTTATGTGTATACAAAAGACATGGCTGCGAATCTTGGACATGTAGTAAACAGACAACAAAATCTCTAGAAGCATTGGAGATGTGGTTTTATAGAAACATGCTGAAAATTCATTGGACAATTTAAAGGCGGCTAAGTCGCAAAGACATCTTATCACAAACATCAGAAAGAGGCAGTCATAATTTTTGGACCACATTTTAAGAAGACAAAACCTGCAACATGTGACAACCAGAAAGATTTGTGGAAAGGGAGATAGAGAAAGACAGAGTGAGAAAATTTTTGACAGTCTTGTGTCATGGCACGGGATGGAGTCAACACGAATTGATCCATGCCGTCAGAGGTAGCAATTTGTGGAGAAGCATAATCGCCCACGCTTACTGGCACTTGATAGTGATGATGATGATAGAAATTCTGAGGCTGTATCTTTCCTGTAACATCAGAAGGATGTGAATGTTCATCCATTTCACAAACACTAAAGAAGATCATTGAAGCTTTCAGAATTTAAATTGCAGAAAATGTCTTAGAATAATGTGGATCTAGAAGAAGAACAAGAAGAAATACTGAGATTCTTCCAGATCTGAACATTGAAGAAATCCCTCATTCATCTAAACATGTGTTTATGCACACTTATTCCCTCTGTTTCTATTTTAACTTTATTCTCATCTGTTTAAGCACTTGTTTATGCACACTTATTGCCTCTCTTTTTATTTTAACTTTATTCTCATCTGCTTAAACACTTGTTTATGCACACTTATTCCCTCTTTCTTTCTATTTTACCTCTGTCTTCATTCATGTAAACATTTATTTATTCCATCTATTTCTATTTGTACTTTATTCTCATCTATTTTACCATTTGTTTATGTACATGTTCCCGTCTGTTTCTTTTTTACCTCTATATTCTCATCTTTTTTACCATTTTTTAATATATATTTTTGCATCTGTTTCTATTTTACCTCTGTTCTCATCTATTTTACCATTTGTTTATATACATTTTTGCATCTGTTTCTATTTTACCTCTGTTCTCATCTGTTTTACCATTTGTTTATGTACATTTTTGCATCTGTTTCTGTTTTACCTCTGTTCTTATCCATGTAAACATTTGTTTATGTCTATGTATTCATGTTTTGTGAGTGGCTGGAGTTAAGGTATTCCCTATCAAGGCCTCCTTCGCTCCACTAGCATACAGGACACCTTTGGGTAAGATGAAATACCCGTTCAGCCACCGATCAGGCTAATGTGAAACAATGACGACAGGTGATGGATGGAGCTGGAGAATAACTGACAGGTAGTTGCTGATTATGGTCTCAAGTTCCACAGTGACAGGCACATGACATCACGGTGCAGATGAACACGGTGACAGCATAAGGACAGTTTAACTTGCATTGAACGCAGTGGTGACTACATCGACAAATTATACATTTGTTCTTTACTTTTTCAGAATATATTCACCACACACAAAATATTTTGTTTTCATTTGAAGAACCCTTGTAGATAACTTGAATTTATTTCCGTCTGCCAGGGTTTTCACAGCTCTACAAGAACAAACAGTTCGTTGACGTTACCCTGCGAGTGGAGGAGACAGATTTTCCGTGTCACAAGAATGTCCTGGCAGCCTCCAGCCCCTACTTCCTGGTGATGTTCTCCACTAGTCTGGTAGAGAGTCAGCTGAACTGTATTACCCTGCAGGACATGGAGGCTCGTACGCTGGAGCTTGTTCTTGATTACATATACACGGGCCAGGTGGGTTGTGGGTTCATGGATGGGCAGTGGTTGATTGTGTGGGTGTGTTGTTGGTGCCTGGGGTGTGTAGTGGGTGGCTGGGTGTGTATTTGATGCGTGGATAAGTAGTGGGTGACTTGTTGTGTATTGGGTGTGTAGTAGGAGGCTGGGTAAGTATTGGGTACATGCGTGTGTATTGGGTGATGAGTAGTAGGTGGCTGGGCAAGTAGTTTAATCACTGGCTGGATTTACTGACGAAGACGTGAAGTCCCACAACCTGTTCATATATTTTGAGTATACCAAGCTATATCCCCCCTAGCAGATACTGCCATAGGAATCTGGATTTCTAGGTCTTCACATTTTCTGGGCCAAGGCAAATGAGATGGGATGACCAGTTCTCTTTCTCTCTGCATTTCCTTGACAGGAAATTGTCTGGTGCCCATTTTTATGAGGCAGGGTTAACCGCAGAGCTGGGCTGGTCAGAAAAAAATAATATGCCTAAGTTGGGTATTGAATCTGAACCATTGTCTTTGCAGGCAGGGCTCTAGCCACCATGCCATTGTGGCTTTAGTTAATTGCATATCCTTACAGGATGTCCCTTTCAACTCCAGCATGTTTTACCGTTGTTGATTCCCGCCGGCTCTGTGCCAATAGGGTTGCGAATGAAATTCATCAATCTGCATACCATGTTCAAAACACAGCTGCTTATGTTGGTTTTCACCCAGTGGTATGAGCGCTGCTCGTTCAGAAAGCAATGGCAAACTACTGAATGTATACTTGCCAAGAATTCACGAACAGCCAAACAATTGCTGGGGTTGACTGCACACTTCCTGTAAAGAATAGGCAACTAACTTTTTTGTGTGATTCGTGGGCAAGCTTGCATTTAGCAGTTTCCCACTGCTTTCTGAATGACCGGCAATCATACCATTGTATAGGAAACCAACGCAAGGCTGCCTGCTCCCAAATCGCCCGCAGCTGTGTTTCGAAGATGGTGTGCATGATTACGAATTGTATTCATAACCCCTTTGCCACAGAGCTTTAGTTCTGTGGATGAAATAATGACACTCCCCTCTTCTGTCCAGGTGAACCTGACTGAGGACACAGTTCAGAATCTTCTGTCGGCGGCAAATCTGTTCCAGCTGATCCCCCTGCGTGACGGATGTGCCGAGTTCATGATGAACCATGTGACTGTGGCCAACTGCATCGGGGTGTTCTTCTTTGCCAAGGCTCACCAGTGCAACGTCTTAGCGCTGAAGGCCAAGGAGATCATCAACAACAAGGTCAGTATGTGTTTAATGTATGTGCGCATGTGGGTGAGTGTGGGTGTGTTAGAGGGAGGTTGTGTTTATGTATATGTGATTGTGTGCACGCATATGGATGTGTGAGACTAGCTGTGTTTATGTATATGTTATTCTGTGTACACATCATCATCATGTGCCATGCCGGTAAGCGTGGGCGGCCATGTTTTGCCATCTCACTTGATCACCAGAGTCGTGGATCAGCTCCGTGTTCTTGTCTCGACCATACCACATGACCAAGCCATTCAGGTATTTACTTCTCTGCCTTCCTCTTGGTCTCTTCCCCTCAGTCTTGCCAGGTGCCACCGAGTTCTCCAATTTATTTTTTCTCACAACGTGACCAAGAAATTGTGACTATCAACATCTAATTTTTCTAATCAGTTTACGATTTTCATTTGTTTCTTGTAGGACTTGGTCATTGGTTTTTCTGTCTGTCCTTGGTATTCTTTGCATTTTCTTCAGAAACCACATCTCCACAGCCATCAGATGTTTTTCAGCTTGTTTGTATAACAGTGCTGATGTTATAGAGCAGAGACAAAGATCTCGCTGTATTTCATATGTTTATTCAATTGAATACATCGTAGAATATAAAACAGCATACAATGACTTTCTGGACAGATGTTATTACAATAGGTGTTGCTAATCCAAGGTACAGATGGTAACTAACTATTTCCTACCCCCCGCGTCACAGCTTGAGCATCCCTAGTTACATCCCAACGGGATGCTCAGCCGTGCCTTGTATACTAGTCCTTTCCTCTTTGCACACCACCCATTAAATCCTAACAGAGATGATGCTCTGTTATATTTGCTCGTTGTCCATGCTTCACATCCATACAAAAGCACAGGTTTTATGTAGCTCCTCAACACTCTTTTTCTCACGCAAATGACATCTTATTATTGGTCAATATGTTTTCCAACTTGCAAAAGGCTACCTTCGCCTTGTCAATTTTTGTTCTAATCTCTTCAAGGCACCTCCCATCAGATGTTATGACTGGTCCAAGATAATTTTACCAATTCCCTTGTTGAAGAATATTCCCATTTACTTGTATATTACATTGTGGTATTTCCTTCTTCCTAGTGGCGGCCATAATCTGTGTTCACATATGGATGTGTTAGAGTGGTTGTGTTTATGTATATGTGATTGTGTGTGCACATATGGGTGAGTGGATGTGTTAGAGTGTGGTTATTTATGTGATAGTGTGTGCACATATGGGTGCAACAGGGTGTGATTGTGTGTATGTATATGTGTGCTTGTCTGTGTGTTGTTTCTATTTTTACATTTACTGAAGCTGTTTTATTTATTTTTGTGTGTGTTCACTCACTTTGATCTCTTGCGTGCCATACATGTGCTGCTAGCTCTAGTAGCTGCCACTACTGTATTGTTTCTCCCTAGTTTTGTGTACTAGCGTTGTTTCTCCCCAGTTTTGTGTTTTAGCATTGTTTCTCCCTAGTTTTGTGTTTTAGCATTGTTTCTCCCCAGTTTTGTGTTTTAGCATTGTTTCTCCCCAGTTTTGTGTACTAGCATTATTTCTCCCTACTTTTATTAATTTAGCATTGTTTCTCCTTAATTTTGTGTTTTAACATTATTTCTCCCTAGTGCTGTATTTTAGCATTGTTTCTCCATAGATTTGTGTACTAGCATTGTTTCTTTAGTTCTACTAGCTGGATCTTTTTGTTTCACTGTTTCACCCCAGTTTGGTGTACAAGCACTTTCTCTAGTTGTTGTACTGGTTGGATTTCTTCTTTGACCCTAGTTTTGTGTACAAGCACTGTTTCGCTAGTTGTAGTACAAGTTGGATTTCTTGTTTTAAACTAAAGTTTTGTGTACAAGCATTATTTCGCTTGTTATATTAGTTTGATTTCTTGTTTGATCCTAGTTTTGTGCACAAGCACTGTTTCTCTAGTTGTTGTACTAGCTGGATCTGTTGTTTCACTGTTTCACCTTAGTGTTGTCCACAAACATTGTTTCTTTTGTTGCACTCGTTGGATCTGTTGTTTGATTATTTCACCCTAGTGTTTGTGTGTTGTGATCATTTCCCTGCTTGTGTTTACAGTTCCTGCTACTGTGTAAGCAGCAAGAATTCCTCAGTCTGCCTGTGGACAAGCTGGTAGAGATTGTCAGTGACGATGATTTGAATGTCACCATGGAAGAGATTGTTTACGAAGCTTGCATGGCCTGGGTGGAAGATGATCAGGACAGCCGCAAACAGCATTTGGTGGAGGTGAGGTGCTTTGTGTCATTTCTCTTTTCCAGTGCAATTATAGCCAGCTTACTTTACGGTTGCAGCTAGTCTTCTATGGAAAAAATGTAATGTCTGAAAAAGATATGTAATAAGAAGTTAGTTTGTTGTGTATACTATACAGAACGTTGCAGTCAACACCAGCATCTTTTGCTGTTGTGATCTCTTTGCAAGTTTAAGTTCAGTAGTTTGCCATTGCTTACTGAATGATCGGAACCTATGCCATTTCATAAAAAACCAGCGCGAGGTGGTCTGCTACCGAATCGCCCACAGTTGTGTTTCGAACGCGGGTATGCGGGATTACGAACAGAGTCCAAAACCCCAGCGCCACGGAGCCGGCTAATATCCAGGACAAACATGTAATATCTATGAAAGATGTGTAATATCCAAGACATACATGTAATATCCAAGCAGGACATAAATGTATTATGAAGGCATGACGTGTAATATCTAGGAAAGATGTGTAATATCCACAACATACATGTAATATCCAAGCAGGACATACATCTAATATGAAGGTGTGACGGACATGTAATATTCAAAAAAGATATACAGTGTCTAGGACAGTGGTTCTCAACCTTTTTTGGCCCATTCCCCCCTTCACCATATTTTCAGAACGCCATTCCCCCCCCCCCCCCCTTTCCTATCAAAAATTTGGCCCGTTCCCCCCTTCACCGTATTTTCAGAACGTCATTCCCCCCCTTTCATATTTCCTATCAAAAAATCCCCCCACCCCTACACATTCATTCATTCAGTAGCATGTCCTTTACAGAACCTCGCTCCCATAACAACCCTCCGGAAAACTTCTCGATCACAAGCAAGATGTCCCGCGTCTGATACACCCATCTGGAGATCATCCGCCACATCCTGCACCCATCTTCTCTTTGGCCTTCCTCTTCCTCTCTTCCCAGGCATATACCCTTCCATTATTGTTCTCTCCAAACTGTCGTGACGTTTCAAGTGACCAAAATACTTCAATTTTCTTTGTTTTATCGTCTTCAATAGCCATCCCTCCTCAATATTCAACTCTTGAAGTATGGATGCATTTGTTCTTTTCTTTACCCAAGATATTCTTAGAACTCGTCTATAACATTTATATTCAAAGGCATGTATGCGCTGTTCAGCTTGTTTAGTAAGTGTCCATGTCTCACAGGCGTATGTTGCAATGGGAAAGATGCATGCTCTTAAAAATCTAATTTTTGTAGTTCTGTCTGTCCCACACCATAATTTATTCATCTGTTTTAGTCTTTGAAGAGCAATGGATAGTCGCCGTTTTATTTCTTTCATTGTGTCACCATTATTCGTAATCAATGACCCAAGATATTCAAAATTTTCCACCACCTCCAATTTTCCCCCATTAATGTATATTTCTTTCTCCATAGTAGTTTTATCTGTATGCATTATCTTAGTTTTTGCTATGTTAAGATATAAGTTGTGATTTTCACTATTCAATTGTGTTGAGGCTATAAGGTTTTCTATGCCATTCTGTGTTGTGGATAGTAATACTGTATCATCAGCATATCGAATCTCTGGTATGTCATGACCGCCGATATTTAGGGCATCATATGGCTCCCTGTTTATATCATCTCTTACATTTCTCATTATATTTTCGGCATACAGGTTAAACAAATAGGGTGACAGCACGCAGCCCTGACGGACTCCTTGCTTGATGTCAAACCAATCTGATGTCTCGCCATCTATTCTAACTGCTGCTTGTTGGTCCAGATATAGCATTTTTATGAGATGTACTACACGTGAAGGAAAGCCCATATTCCTCATGATTTCCCAAAGTTTCTGATGCTGTACACAGTCAAATGCCTTTGAATAATCCACAAAACATGAGAATAGGTTTACATTAAATTCTCTGCACTTCTCTATTATTAAACGCATGTTGAATATGTGATCTCTTGTTCCTCTTCCTTGTCTAAATCCAGCTTGAACTACGTTAATCTCTTCTTCCATTTTCTTACTAAGTCGTCGCATTATGACTTTTAGTAGAATTTTACTTGCATGACTTATCAGGGCAACAGTTCTATAGTTGGTGCATAATTTCAGGTTGCCCTTTTTTGGTATTGGAATGAAGATAGTTCTCTTCCAATCTTTTGGCCATATACCATATTTCCAAATCTTTGTACATAATGCATGATATATGTGTATGCTTTCTTCTCCTCCTGCTTTAATTAGTTCAGCTGGTATCTCATCACATCCAGGTGCTTTACCATTCTTCAGGTTCCTTATAGCCCAAGCAATTTCATCTAATGAGGGTTCAGGTTCTGTCTCTGCTGTCATTGGCTCATGTATCTCATTCATATCCTCACTGTCACTCATATCGTACATTCCA
The DNA here is from genome assembly GCA_963921405.1 of Cepaea hortensis. Taxonomy (NCBI): domain Eukaryota; kingdom Metazoa; phylum Mollusca; class Gastropoda; order Stylommatophora; family Helicidae; genus Cepaea; species Cepaea hortensis. Next base: position 23,297,662 of record OY992891.1, read on the forward strand.
CTGCAGTACTCCTGCCATCTTTCTAGAATTTGTCTAGATTCTGTTAAGGTATTTCCCATCTTGTCACAGATAACATTCAATTGAGGTTGAACATTTCTTGTCAATAACTTCATTTCCTTGAACATTTCATAATCTCTTCCAGCCTTATGATATTGCTCTATTCTGGTACAGCTATCTTGTATATATTGATTTTTGTCCTTTCTTGTGTTCTTTCTTATTTCTCGAGTTAAAGATTTATACTTCATCCTGCTATCGGATTCATCTCCTTTCTGTTTCAGCTCCCTTCGTTGTTTTATTAATTCTAACGTGTCTGATGTAATCCATGGCTTACGTTGCGTTTTCTTGGTCGGAATGAAATCTTTGGCTGCAGTTATCAAGATATCTCTAGCTTGTACTGCCAGTTCATCAGGTGTCATTTCTTCTTGTACAGACATCAAGACCCCAAAGCGATTCCTAACTTCTATGTTGTATGCGTCCGGTATTTGTGTGAGATCAAAACGAAGTGGCCTTGGTCCTCGGGTAAGCTTTTTGAGTTTTAATTTCAGATCTGCTTCTAATAACTGATGATCTGTATCACAGTCTGCACTTCGTAGGGTTTTTGCAGATGTTATGCTTGATCTCCATCTTCTTTGTATTAAAATATAATCTATCTGATTTTTGGTAAAACTGTCTGGAGACTTCCATGTGAAGAGTCTTCTTGGATGTTGTTTAAAAAGTGTGTTGGCTATCGTTAACTCATTTTCTGTGCAAAATTCAATTAATTTGTCACCTGCATCATTTCTATTTCCTAATCCAAATTTTCCTAAAATGTGTCTCTCATTTTCAGCTCTTCCTGCACCCACTTTAGCATTAAAATCTCCCATTATTATTGCTATATCATTATGACCAATCTTATTTAATGTGTCTTGTAGTGTGTTGTAAAAATCTTCAATTTCGTCCTCCTCTGCTGTTGAAGTAGGTGCATATATCTGTATGAGAGTTGTGTTTTTTGGACGGCCTTTAAGTCTAATAGTGAGGATTCTATCACTAACTGGATTATATCCCATTAAAGCTTTTGCAGTTGTCTTATCTAAACAAAATGCCACTCCACTCTGGCCTCCGACATCTCTACCAGAATAAATGAAAATACTTCCATTTTCAGTTGTGAAATGTCCCTTGCCGCTCCAGCGATGTTCACTAATTCCTAAAATGTGAATGTTTAACCTCTCAATCTCATCACACACTACTTTAAGCTTTCCCTCATACAAACTTCTCACATTCCACGTTGCCATTCTCACTCTGTTTCTTAGTCTGACACAGGGAATTTCCTTGGTAACACAGTCAGGATTAACTCCGTCATCACGATTACTAGTACTGGTCCCTGCGTCACACTCTTCCCCAGTGTTATCTGATCTGCCTGGCCTGGGGGTCTCGCCACCAGATCTCTTTCTTATTATGTTTTCTTTCATGGTTGTTATGGTTTCTTGGCAAGTTTTGCAGAAGGTAGTTTGCCGTTGCTTTCCTTCTGGGCAGTGACTGTACTAGTCGGTGGCCATAGCCATTGTCTCTACTGATGAGATCATCTGCCTATCGCCGCAGAGTGCAAGACCATAACCAACAACAAACTGTCGGCTGCTCTCACACTCCATCCACCACCTGCTTCCATGGCTTCACGTAACCCTGATCGGGGGGCTAAACGGGTACTCCACCTTGCCCAAGGGTGTCCCGTAGACTAACGGAGGAAAGGAGGCGTCTGACATCTCCTTTGATAGGGGATACCCCTACCCCGCTAACCGGCCACCCCTACACAGTATACGTAAAAATGGAAGGTAAATGTAATAGCATATACTAAAATAAGTCTAGACATCCACATAAAACATGATTTGTGGGTCTACTTACTTTATAAAATGAGGTTTAGAAGGACGAGACATACATAACTGTAAAGTATGAAGGGAAAAACTATGTAAAGTAATCGGTTCTTGTATTAACACGATCTTGAAATGGTCTTCATTCCCCCCCTGGAAACCCTGAAATTCCCCCCTGGGGGGAATTCCCCACCGGTTGAGAACCACTGGTCTAGGATATACATGTAATATCCAAGACGTAATGTAATATCCAGGACATACATGTAGTAACCAGGACATAATGTCAAATCCAGGGCAAACATGTAGTAACCAGGGTATAATGTCATATACAGGACATACATGTACTAACCAGGTCATAATGTAATATCCATGAGGTAGTGCAATATCCAGGACATACATATAGTAACCAGGACATGATGTAATATCCATGACGTATATATAGTAACCGCTGGCTCCGTGGCTTAGAGGTCAGTGACTTCTCTCTGTAATCTCATACACTCTCGTAGGTAACGTGATGACAGTGAGAATCAGCAGTGGTTCGAATCGCATCGGTAACTTACAGGGTATGTGAGCAGGCCGCTCAGAAAGCAATGGCAAACTACTGAGCGTAATCTTGCCAAGAAATCAACATACAGCTGAAAGATGCTGATGTTGACAGCGATGTCCTGTAAAGGATATGCAAACCATATATAGTAACCAGGACATAGTGTAATAGGCAGGACATACAAGTAGTAACCAGGACATAATGTCATATCCAAATTTATGTCCCTAAGTCAAGGACAAGAAGTCAAAATTTTAGTCCAACCGGCTGGTGTGGGAGTTGAACCCGCTACCCCAGGATCAGCACACCAGAAGATTAAGAGTTGGCGCTCTTATCTATTCAGCCATGCTGACCTTCAGCATATACATGTAATAGTGCTATTCTCTCACTGTGGCTTGGAGAATTCACTGTTTCTCTCATCTCCCATGATTTCACAATTGAGTTCTCCTTTAACTTGAGGAATTCATGTGCTACTTACAGGCAGATCAATGAGTATAAATGAATAACATTTATCTTCGTCATATGACCCATTACATTTTACCTCTCATGTATCAATGAGTTAATGAATGAATAACATTTATCTCCGTTAAATGACCCATTTCATTGTACCTCTCACAGATCAGTGAGTAAATAAATGAATAATATTCATCTCCTTCATACTGCAGATCACATATTCCAAGACTGCCTGAAATACAACATATCTAGGCAAACCTTCTAGAGAAACAACAATGGAAGATAAACTTTACGGACCATTGAGTGAGCTAAAAAAGGCAGTTAAATTAATACAAGAGACACCAATGCAGTTATAGACAAACTTCATGTCAATGAAAGAAGAAGAAGAATCTCCATCATATGACCACTCATTGTACCACTCACAGATCATCACAGTAGCTCCACGTGTTTAACCTTTGACATGCTACATTTCCTCTGTGTGGTATCTCTTCAACAGGTGATGAACTGCGTCAGGTTTGCCAACATCAGCTCCTATTACTTCTGTGATAAGATCGAGACGAACCTCCTGCTGCGGGACAACCCAGAGATAGTGACCTTGCTGAACACAATCCGATGCTACCACATGCTGAAGGTAAGTGGCTGGCATTTGTATTGTTGTTAGAATAACCATCTCATCTTTCTCTCATTGATTTGATTTGTTCTTGTGAATGAGTTGAGTCACAAACCAACATCACAGGACTTGGGACATTCCCATATGTTCTGCGTTCTCATCTTCAACAAGCAGTGAAGAGTCCCAATACTAATGGTACCAATTGCAGTCTGAGTATGTATCCATCTGCCCTTTCCTCAGAGACCTGAGCATCGGCCAGATCCTCTGGTCACTCCCTGCAGCACCATTCTCTCCAGGCTTTGATGATCTATCTGCTCTTCTGCACTGCACTACACACATGATCCCAAAGGGTCCCAACACATCTGCCTTATCATTCACCAATACCCCACACAACGATTCAGACCCAGCCAATCTGCCTGCTCTTTTCTCACTACATCAGCATGTCCCCTGAAAAATATCCACCAGATAATTCTCTTGTGAGAATTGCCACCATGCCACCACTAGATGCCTCCTGTGAGTCCTTCACCATGGAAGAGATTAAAGCATCCATCAAAAAATTTAAGAACAACAAAGCTGTTGGTGAAGGCGACATCTCAGGTGAAATGCTCAAAGCAGCAGATGAGAATACCTTACAACGTTTGTTACAGTTGATCAATGAAATCTGGCAAAACGAATTCCCACCACAACAGTGGAAGGATGGTGTAATTTTTAAACTGCCGAAAAAAGGTGACATGTCTGATTGTAATAATTGGAATGGTATCACCTTACATATACAAGTAAATGGGATTATTCTTCAACAATTGAATCGGTTCAATTATCTCGGAACAGTCATAACATCTGATGGCAGATGCCTTGAAGAGATTAGAACAAGAATCGCCATTGCGAAAGTAGCCTTTAGCAAGATGAAAAACATTCTGACCAATAAAATGATGTCAATTGAAACGAGAAAAAGAGTGTTGAGGGGATACATAGAGCCTGTTCTTTTGTATGGATGTGAAACTTGGACAATGTGCAGTCAAGCTGAAAAACATCTGATGGCTGCAGAAATGTGGTTTCTGAGGAAAATGCAAAGAATACCATGGACAGATAGAAAAACCAATGACCAAGTACTACAAGAGACAAATGAAAATCGTAGATTGATTAGAGAAATTAGACGTAGACAGTCAAAATTTTTTGGACATGTTATGAGAAGAAATGGACTGGAGAACTTAGTGACAGCTGGCAAGATCGAAGGGAACAGACCAAGAGGAAGACTAAGAGGAAAATACCTGGATGGCTTGGCCACATGGCATGGACGAGACAGGAACACTGAGCTGATCCACGACTCTGGTGATCGAGTGAAATAGCGAATCATGACCGCCCACGCTTTCCGGCATGGCACATGATTGATTGATTGATCACCCTACTGTCAGTACCAGGAAAACTTTTTTTGTAGCATGTTACTTGAGAGATTGAAGAAGTCTATAGATGAAAGGCTCAGAGAAGAACAAGCTGGCTTCAGGCCAAAATGGTCATGCATAGACCACATTTTCACTCTTAGAATAATCATTGAAGACTCTGTAGAATTCCAGTCGAAATTAATCACCAACTTTGTCGACTTTCAAAAAGCCTTCGACAGTATCCACCGTCCTTCACTTTGGAATCTACTTAACATTTATGGTTTTCCTACCAAATATACCATCATCATAAAATCTTTCTATAAGGAGACACGTTGCTGCGTGAGAACAGAATCAGGCAACTCTGACTGGTTCTCAGTGGAAACTGGGGGTGAAACAGGGATGTGTCTTATCACCGATGCTCTTTGGAATAGCTATCGATTGGGTCATGTGCAAATGCACAAACAACACAAATAGGGGTATCCATTGGGTTGACAAAATTCTAGAAGACCTGGACTTTGCCGACGACATAGTGCTTTTGAGTTCAACACACCCAGATGCCCAAAAGAAAATAAACCATCTCCAAAATGTTTCAGGACAAATTGGTCTCCAAATTAACACCACAAAAACAAAAACTATTGATCTTACCAACAGTTCAGACGACACCAAATTAAGCAACCATGTTCTTGAAAAAGTCAACAGCTTCACATACCTAGGAAGCAAAATGACATCTACAAGGGACTCAACACCAGAAATATTATCTAGAATCTCACTGGCGTCAGGTGCCTTCAATAAACTGTTAAACATCTGGAAGTCAAAGTCACTCAGCCAACATACGAAACTTAAAATCTTCAATTCTTGTGTGATTCCAGTGCTCACGTATGGATGTGAGAGTTGGAAATCAACAGTAGCTTTAGATAAAAAAAATTAGACAATTTTGAGAACAAATGTCTTAGAAGAATTCTAAACATCCAGTGGACAGATTTCAAAACCAATGCGCAAATAAGACAAGAGACTAAGCAAGATATTGTATCCAATTTTATAAGAAAACGCCGTTGGAACTACATCGGCCATGTACTCAAAATGGACAAGACAAGACTCCCCTACCAAGCCCTCATATGGTCACCAGTAGGGAAAAGAAAATGGGGAAGGCCAAGAGAGACCCTGCGTAGAACCATCATCAGAGAAGGCTCATTCAACGGCCAAGTGAACATCCAAGATCTACAACAGGTAGCAGCGAACCGCCAGACATGGAGAGCCATGACTTCTGCCCTGTGTGCCGACTTAGGCTCAAGAGGAAAGACTAACTAACTAACTAACTAATTCTCTTGTGAGTACATTAGCTGAATGCATTTCTTTTGAGACTGTGCAGCTTTAATGTAATTGCCATTTTTATGTGAGACTGTTTGACTTACTGTCATATCTTTAAACTGTTTGATTTACTGCCCTAGCTTTAAACTGATTTAGTGTCATAGCCTTAAACGGTTTGATTTACTGTCATAGATTTAAACTGATTTACTGTCATAGATTTAAGCTGTTTGATTTACTGTCATAGATTTAAGCTGTTTGATTTACTGTCATAGATTTAAACTGTTTCATTTACTGTCATAGATTTAAACTGTTTGATTTACTTCATATCTTTAAACTGTTTCATTTACTGTCATAGATTTAAACTGTTTGATTTACTTCATATCTTTAAACTGTTTAATTTACTGGCATAGCTTTAAACTGTTTGATGTGCTGTCATAGCTTTAAAATGTTTGACTCACATGAGGAGTTGGTTGTACAGTCTCTGTCACCCTCAAAGACAACAATGACATGCTTGGTAGTTTTCACCCTCTATTCATGTAATCAAACTAGCATTAGAGATGTGTCGCTATCAGCCAGCTGGGTCCATATTGCATAGATGATATCAGTCATGTCTGTGCTTCTTCCCTGCAGTATATGATGCAATAATTTGAACACCATGATTTGTTGGGACCGTATGATCCATTCAACCTGTATTATGTTATCCTCTAGAGCTGCCACATATCTACAACATCTTGCCAATCACTCATTGATTCACGGATACTGGTCTCCACACGACAAATTGCCATAACTTAGTCATCTTTCATCAGCATCTACTTCTTTGTTCTGACTTTCATCATTCATGTGTGTATAGGCACTCAACCAACTAGCTCTAAATCATCCTACGGGCTTAAAATGGACACCTTACAAGTGTGATAGAAATCACAATAACCATACCATAATCATGTCTTGCAACCTGTCAGTATTGTTGTTAAGGATGTCAAGAGTTTTAAGCATGTGACATCATGGTGCAGACGAACATGGTGATGTAATAAAGACAATTTAAAGATGGTCGCCCCACTTTTGACATGCACCAAAGAGGAGCAGCGTAGTGTTATCCGTTTTTTTTTTTTTTTAACAGTGAAGGGGTGAAACCTACAGAAATTCATCGGTGAATGAAGGTCCAGTATGGTGATGCATGCTTGTCGGTCCAGCAAGTGTATGAGTGGGGTAGGAAGTTTCAACCCGCTATCAAATCCAAATGACTTGGACTTCTGAATAAAGGTGTCCTTTTGCAACATGACAATGCTCGACCCCATACTGCCTATGCAACAGTTGAAACCATCGAAGACCTCAACTTTCAGTGTGTACCACATCCCTCATTGCTCGCCAGACCTAGCCACAAGTAATTTCCACCTGTTTGGAAACTCAAAGAGATCATTGGAAGGATTAAGGTTTTCACTTGTATCCCCCTCATATTTTGTGCTATTCTCTGTAACTCTGTCAATGATGTTTCCATATTATTGATGTCTCTAATTCTCTTCTGTGTGTCAGGTCTTAGTCAGATGTAATTGAACTATTGAACTACCTATGACAGTAGACGCTACTACCTGCTTTCTGTTAGCTCCGAATGTTGGGTCTTAGTCAGATATGTCTGAGCTACCATATGGCAGTAGACGGTACTACCTGCTTTCTGTTAGCGCCGAATGTTAGGCGACGCTCACCAAACCCTTCACCCCACATTGTGCCAACGGCTTTGGGTGGACGGGTGCAATTGGGAGGGTACAAGCCTTACGCTAGCATGAGGAAATGCAAGACTAAATGTCATGGCAGGGTAGACCAGGCTTTAAGCCTTGGTCAGCAACTGGTCTAGGATCGAAGCTCCGACAGGCGGACAGTTAGAGCATTGCTTTGTTGATCCGGCAGCTTCTGCAGCTTGTCTTGTTCCAGACGTATTGGTGTTACCTTTCCTTTTGAGTAAACTAGGCAGGCCAAGAGAGGGATTATGTTGCATGGGCAATACATCATCTCTAAATTCAACCCAGGCTTTGTGCTATGGAGAGGTATAACTCAATTTTACAAACTATTGTCTGTCAAGGCGGCCAGGTGCCAGACAGTCAGTTCTTTTCTTCATGTATTTTAAGGCTCCCACTATTTTATTTGCCAAGTCGGTTACAGAGAAAGGACGTTCTAGTTACACTATTATCAGGTTTCCTCAGCATGTATCCTATCCAGTGCCATCATCATCATCTGCTTATACCGGGTGTTTGTAAAGTCTCACTACACTTTGTATGTAGAACAAATTTGAAAAAAAATTCTTTCTTACCTTAATAACACCATTCTGTTTGGAATGCAAAGAATTACTCCAGCAGACGACAGTCATTCACTGCATATTGCTTCAGGATGGATTGTGGAGCACATATTTTGATGACATCATGTACTTCATTTTTCAAATTTGTTCTACATACAAAGTGTAGTGAGATTTTACAAACACTTTGTATTTTCTTGTTTATTTTTGTAGACTTGTGGTAGACATTGTGTATGACTGTTTCCATTTCTGGTTAGAATCGGCAGCAAGAGATGGATGTTAAGCTGATGCCCCGCCGAGGGATGGTGTATGAGAGGGGTGTCATGATCATCGCCAACCCATACACTGAGGATGTGCTCAAGAAGTACAGCAGCATGGAGATGTTGCTTCCCAAGACTGGAGAGGTGATTCACATCTGTAAGCTTCCGCAGAGCTTGTACACACCAGGTGACACTTTTTGGGGTTTTTTCTTTCTTCCTATATGTCTTTCACCTAGGGGCATTTATAACATCAGATGGAAGATGTACAACAGAGATTAAGTGCAGAATAGGGCAAGCAAAAGCTGCATTTCAGAAAGTGAAGAGTATCTTGTGCAATAAGTCACTATCACTGAATATAAGAAAGAGAGTGCTGAAATGCTGTGTAGAACCTGTTTTGCTGTGTAGCAGTGAATCTTGGAATGTAAATGAACAAATTAGGAAGAACATAGAAGCAACAGAGATGTGGTTCCTGAGACGAATGTTGCTAATTCCTTGGACTGACAGAATAACTAACAATGATTGCCTGAAAAAGGTTACTGAAACTAGAACATTATATACAACAATAAGAAAGAAACAAACAGCTTTCTTTGGTCATGTGATGAGAAGAGAGGCATTGGAGAACATGACAAGTGGAAAGATCGAGGGGAAGAAAGACAGGCAGACCAAGAGAAATGATGCTCGATGGAGTGAGACGGTGGCAAGGAGGAATATCATCAGCAGAGTTGATCCAGGACACCAAAAGCCGGGATCTGTGGAGAGCCATGAACAAATATGCCAGCTGGTAGGGCACTTGATGATGATGATAATATGTCTTTCCATAAATCTTTCCAGTTATGTGTTTCAGTTTTTCTCATCTCATAATGCGGCCAAAAAATGAGTGCCTCTTTGTGATGTTTGTGATCATGTGTCTGTGCATCTTAGCCTCTTTCTAATGTTTGTGATCAGTTATCTGTGTGTCTTAGACTATTTCTGATGTTTGTGATCAGTTGTCTATGTGTCTTAGACTCTTTCTAATGTTTTTGATCAGTTGTCTGTGTGTCTTAGCCTCTTTTTGATGTTTGTTTGTGATCAGTTAGTTGTCTGTGTATCTAAGCCTCTTTCTGATGTTTGTTTGTGATCAGTTGTCTGTGTGTCTTAGCCTATTTCTGATGTTTGTTTATGATCAGTGGTCTGTGTGACTTAGCCTTTTTCTAATGGTTGTGATCAATTGTCTGTGTGCCTTAGCCTCTTTCTGATGTTTGTGATCAGTTGTCTGTGAGTCTTAGCTTCTTTTTGATGTTTGTTTGTGATACGTTGTCTATGTGTCTTAGCCTCTTTCTACTGATCAGTTGTCTGTGTGTCTTAGCCTCTTTCAAGACATTTAGATTACTTATTAGTACATAGAATAACCAAATACTAGGGACATAGCCAGAGTACCAGCAGGGAAGTACTGCCATAACTATGATGCAGAAATCCAGACAATCAAGATAGCAACAGAGAAATTGTTGAATACCCACCATGTTAGACAGCCTTTGGTGCAAAATCAATATTTGAGGCACTCCTGTCTGGGAAATTTCCTGGACTAAGGACACTACTTTCAGAACTTGGCAGCCAGCATAAGGTCAACATACAGTGGATACCATCTCACTGTAGAGTACCCGGAAACAAGAGAGTTGATCGATTAGCTAATGAAGGAGCAATAGAAGAACAACCCGATGTACTTGTTACATACCATTAAAAGAAAAGATCAAATCAACCAGAAAGTCACCAACACCAGCTCAAGACGATTACTACCTTATGGACAGATGTATAAATAATTATTTTGTGCCTCAAAACAGGACATATTAGATTACCCAACCATATGTATACAAAATTAAAAATTGATGAATCAGCCATGTGGATTGGCATGGCAGACATACTCTAAAGCTGCAAAAAATACAACATATTTACGCAAAACTTCTAGCCTAGAGAAACAACAGTGGAAGATAAACTCTATAAACCACTGAGCGAATTTTAAAAAACCCGTTAAATTCATACAAGCTACAACATTGCTGTTCTGAGGTGCAGAATAATGATATGTTCTAGTCTGTCCATAAGGTGGTAGTTATCTTGAGCTGGTGTTGAAGAAATTTTATATATCAGGAAGCACACATGGGTTGTATGGGGCATAGAATTCTTCCTCTTCTTCATTCCTTCTTTGAGAGGAATGTGTAATGCCTAGTTATTCACCCCTGAGGTCATTGTGTCCAACTTCAGCATTTGTGTCACTTTCACCTCATTTCGACAGACTCCACCCAAGGTAGCAGGCTGCATATGTCTGTGGGTAGGCTTTTATTCTTTATATGTCATGACACTGGCCTGCTCTTTGCGATTTCCAACTGGGGTTTTGAATGTGCACACGGATCCTCCTGTTTTTCACCCTTATCTGAGAAGACTAGGTATATGATCCCACTATCCAAGAGATCAGGGGGCATGTGATATCATTAGAAATCAGTGGTCCTCGTAAAAATGCCCAGCTCTGGGCTGGGGTCCAAACCCAGGAACTTGTGAACCTAAGTCAAATATTCTAACATCAGAGACATGCCTTCCCCTCTAGTCAAGTCAAGTCAAAGACCCTTTTATACACCCCGGGGCATATTGGGTTAATGGCCCCAGCACCATATATCTTTCCAGACCAGTCGGCGCTAGATGGGCCATGTGGTCAACATCACCTGACCACTTTTACAGCTCATGATATTTCCTGGTACCCGTTATAGACTTAAAAAGTTGCTTAAAAGTCGACAGGCTCGACTTCATTGCACTGGGTTTTATCCCATATGGCTCAGTCTCTTTCTGCAGCAAACTGCCGAGAACATTGCACAAAGCATGAACTCCGTAGCTCCAGCAACGACCCCCAAGAGTCCCCGGAAAAATGCACTCATGAACTGAAGGACACAGAATCGAACTCACACCCTTTGGAGTCTGAGTCAGACGGACCCACTATAGACTGCGTCAAGCTAGGAGCCCAGTTTTTGGAATCTTGCTCAAGGTGGATTTGAACACAGGATCCCCAGATTGGCAGGCAGGTGAGCTAGCCACTGTGCTACTGCAGCTCTTTGTGTTTCCCCTTGGATGTATGACCCTGCTGTCCTCATACTAGATAATTGTGTTGACAGTTGTTAAGTTGAGTCAAGAACTGACATCACAGCACTCAGGACAATCTGACTTTATACCATCCACAAAAATCCCGACTAACATCCGCTCCACCTCTTCTCCTCGTACGTTCTGTCCTAAGAATGCTTCTTCAGCCAAGTTAATCAACCTATCGCTGAATAATTGTACAGTCTCTCCAGTGTTTTGTTTGGACTGTCTCAACACCGAAAACGCATGTTGTGGGTCCGTTATTTCCGCGTATTTATGAGCTAAGTCGTCCTTGAACTGCTCCCATGTCTCATCTACCCTAGCCTCCAATTTCCTTCTGATGTGATCAGAAACCGGTTCTGTTGCTGCCTGATAAGCAAGTTTCATTTTCTCTTCATCTGAAGCTGACACCAAATATGCATATTTCTCTATCGAAGTTATCCACTTCTTAAAATCTTTCGCCTGTCCGCTAAATTTAACAATTTCAGCTGCCTTTCCTTGTTGTTTCATTACTGTGTTGAGTTTGCCTATTACTGTTCCTACCCCAGTCAAAACTTGTGTCAGTGAACCTTCTTCTGCCATGCTGAAATATTTCGCTATACACTTACACAAGCAAATTCACATTTATAAAACAATTTATCTAAATGATCTTATTTAAATATTTAAATCACATTCAAAATGTTCTCATAGCAGTTATACTTAAATTAATTACCATCGAGCATGTCTTTCCTTGATTCAAGAGAAGCGTGGATTCACGTGCGTTCTTTAAGAATTTCCCTTGTCACGGTTCCTGTATTCTCAAACGTCTGGAGTTCGTATTATTCAGTAGCCATCCAAACGCGACTTCAGTGACATCCTTCTTCTAGCGTCTCAGGTTTCGTTACTTTCTTTCGCTTTCAGCCCCTGGTTGAGCCCCTACCAGACTTGAACATTCTCTTCACCCTGAACAGGGCACTTCAGGCGACGTCTTGAAAACTGGTCAAGCGATAGAGCGACTAGATTTGGGTCGTCCTTTCTTTAGCAGGCTGACACTGTTAAAATATTCGCTTTTGTTGAAAACATTTTGACTTGTTAGAATTCAGGATGAGCGAATACAACTGTGTTTCCTCCAATCAAAGGATATGATTGACTCAAAAGCTCTCATTTTTCTTCAGGTTCTCAAAGTCAACGTTGAATGAATATAACAAAAGGAAACAGCTCCTTTAAACCAATTTTCGATTGAATTCGCTAGTATGTAAGTGTGTGACCTTCAACACAAGGTTACTTGACGGCTGAAATACTGTAAGTCAAACTTCATAGCAATTCGACAAACGTTGCTTCAAATATTTATTATGAAAAACATCTTGATAAAATTCCACAGTCATAGGCACTCATTTGATGTAGATGGCTCTATTCAAAAATTTTGATGTGTGTACGGTTACTTTAGGTAGTCTGGAAAACGTTTAAATTTTGACCTTGATTCCCTTACAGTTGGTCTGATTTTGAATTTATTTAATGAATGTTTAAAATATCGTTCGTACCTGAACAAATTGGGTAGTCCAGTTTAGCATGCGGCATGTTGACATTTCGTACTTCACATTGTTCACTCGCGACCTTCAAGTAAAAAAAATTGAATCCTGTATGCGGCGCCAATAATCCATCTTGTAACAGTGTGTGTACAGAGGATCAACAAGTTCTGTTGTGTTGTTTCAAATCAGGCTTTATTTATACATGATGGTCGATACAAAATCCAAGTACAGAATATATTATGATGTTGTCTTCCCTTCTCTCGTTCTAGGTGGTAACTACCCAACTACAAGCTACGTCACGACTTGAGCATCTTTCTTACTGTTCTATATCGATGCTCAAGCGTGCTGTAGTCTTGCACCCCTAAAGCTAGTACTGATATGATATACATTCTGCTACAATAGAAGCTCCAACAGGTGGATAGTTAGAGCATTGCTTTGCTGATCTGGCAGCTTCTACAATCTTGTCTTGTTCATGATGTATTGGTGTCACCTTTCCTCTGGAGTAAAATTGGCAGGCAGAGAGAGGGATCATACTGCATGGGAAACACTTGGTCTCTATATTCAGCCCAGGCTTTGTGCTATGGAGAAGTATAACTCCATTTTACAAACTATCGTCTGTCAAGATGGCCAGGTGCCAGTCAGTCAGTAGTAATTTGATTATGTGCCTATCATACCTTTACTTATAGTACTGAGTGTCAGCCAGATGCTCTGAAATGATTGTGAATTGTAGCAACTTCTGTATGCTTGCAGGTGTGGCTTCTGCTGGAGACAACCTAATCTATCTGGCAGGTGGTGCTGTCCGGAAGATCAACTACCGAGGTTCAATAACGACTGAGGGGGTGTCAAACAATTTCTACGTGTTCGACCAAACAGAGGCTTCCTGGCAACTCAAAGCTAGAATGCACATGTCCAGGTCCCAGTTCTCACTTGTCATTGTAGACGGGTAGGTGCTCTAGTTTTTTGTTATGTATTTACAAAAAAAATAGAACTGCGACCTCGTTCAACCTGCTTCTACAGTGTCGGTTATATTTGAGCTCCGTGGTTTTGTGAATTTTGATTATTTTTCCTTTCTTTGCTCTCTTTCGAGTTAGTTCTAATCAGGACTGGTTATATTTTTCCTTTTTTTTTTTTTTTGCTCTCTTTCGAATTGGTTCATCGCAGGGCTGGTTATATTTTTCCTTTATTTTGCTCTCTTTCGAGTTAGTTCTACATAGAATTGATTATATTTTCCCTTCTGTACACTTCGGGCTCCGTGTTCTGGTTGATGTGGTTTGGCTTTTTCAGCATTGTCTTCATTACACAGGAGCTGCCGATGCACAGTGGCTAGCCTCAGGATCATGTTTTCAAATCTTGTTCGAGGCAGGTATTTTCTAAAAATACCTGGGATTGCCAGGTTGGCCCAGCCTAAAATGGGTGCCAAGAAATTTTTTGCAGGATATTACCCACATCACTGCTCCAGTACCGATCGGTAGATAAAACTGTGGGGCTGGCACCATACACCCAATATCCTGGGAAGGTTAACCCGGTCAGTAATCACTCACAGAAGTCGGATATGTCTGCCTAAGGGCGCAAATAAATTGGCACAAAGCAATTACATCTGAAAAAACACTCCGAATGAATGCAGAAGAAGATATACCCAATATGCCTAATGGCATGGAGAAGGATCCATTGCTTTTCTACTTTGTCTAGCAGATTACCTTGTGCTGGTTTTCATACAATGGTATGAGTGCCTGTCGCTCAGAAGGCAATGACAGACTACAAAATGTAAACTTGCCTAGAAATCACAGTCTAAAACACATGCTGGGATTTACTTCGACGTCCTGTAAAAGACATGCAACTAGTTAATGTGGTATCATAATCTGAAATAAATGGTTATAGATGAGGTGATCCACTTCATTGCACCAGGTTTACATCATCTGGCTTCCTCTCAGAACAGCTGGCCACTTGCCGAGAGCATCGCAGAAAACTAACCCCGTAGATCCATCAATGACCCGCAGGAACTTGCAGAAAAATTGCACTCGTGATCTGAACAGCACAGTCGGGATGTGAACCCACAACCTCCAGAGCCCAGGGCTGAAGGTTTGGTGCCTTTCCCATAGAGGCCTGGTATAATTATCTTACATATCCCTGCTATTTCAATTGATGAATGAGAGTAGCTGTTGGCATATGATTATTTTATAGTGCCCTACCAGAGTCTGGTTAGTGCCATATGATTATTGTATAGTACCCCACCAGAGTCTAGTTAATGTCACATGATTGTTGTTTAGTACCCTGCCAGTCTAGTTAATATAATATGATTGTTGTATAGTACCTTGCCAGAGTCTAGTTAATGTCACATGATTTTTGTATAGCACCCTGCCAGAGTCTAGTTAATGTAACATGATTATTGTATAGTACCCTACCAGAGTTTAGTTAATTTAATATGATTATTGTATAGTACCCTGCCAGAGACTAATTAATGTCACGTGATTATTGTATAGTACTCTGCCAGAGACTAGTTAATTTAATATTATTATTGTATAGTACCCTATCAGAGTCTAGTTAATGTAACATGATTATTGTATAGTACCCTGCCAGTCTTGTTAATGTCACATGATTATTGTATAGTACCCTGCCAGAGACTAGTTAATGTATGGTCGTCTTATGGTGCTCTCTCAGTCTACTTAATGTCATATGATTACTGTATAGTACCCTGTCATAGTCTAGTTAATGTCATATGTTTACTGTATAGTACCCTGCCAGTGTCGAGTTAATGTCACATGATTATTGTATAGTACCCTACCAGAGTTTAGTTAATTTAATATGATTATTGTATAGTACCCTGCCAGAGACTAATTAATGTCACGTGATTATTGTATAGTACTCTGCCAGAGACTAGTTAATTTAATATTATTATTGTATAGTACCCTATCAGAGTCTAGTTAATGTAACATGATTATTGTATAGTACCCTGCCAGTCTTGTTAATGTCACATGATTATTGTATAGTACCCTGCCAGAGACTAGTTAATGTATGGTCGTCTTATGGTGCTCTCTCAGTCTACTTAATGTCATATGATTACTGTATAGTACCCTGTCATAGTCTAGTTAATGTCATATGTTTACTGTATAGTACCCTGCCAGTGTCGAGTTAATGTCACATGATTGTTGTATAGTACCCTGCTAGTCCAGTTAATTTATAGTTATCTTAATGTGCTCTCTCATAGTCTAGTTAATGTAATATGATTATTGTATAGTACCTACCAGAGTCAAGTTAATGTGACATGATTGTATTTTATTGTATCCTGCCAGTCTAGTTAATATATAGTTATCTTATAGTGCCCTCTCAGAGTCTATTTAATGTAATGTGATTATTTAATGCACCCTGCCAGAGTCTAGTTTATGTCATACAGCTATTGTATAATACTCTGCTAGAGTCTCACGAGGTGAGGCATTTATATTCATGAGTTGTCAAGCTAATCTAATGCTTAGTAATCTGTTATATTCGTGGATTGTCACATTATGTATGTTTAGTAATTTGTTATATTCATGAATTGTTAGTTTTATGTATGTCTTGTTGTCTTGGATCGTCAAGCTATGTGTATGCAGTTGGAGGACAAGATGGCAGTGAGATCCTGATGACCGTAGAACGCTATGACCCTCACACCAACACCTGGACCCTGGTTCGCTCCCTGCCGAGACCCCTTCGTTTCATGACCTGTATCTCCTACAAGGGCAAACTGTACACGTTCGGTGGGGAGACGAAGACAGAAATCAGCAACCAGGCTTTACAGTGAGTCTTTATATCAATCTCTATATCATTTTGTTTTATATATTAGTCTTTATATCATTTTATTGTATATAATGATCTTTACATACTTTTTTACTCGACCCTCTTAAAAGTGGGATAGAAATTACAATAAACATGTCTTTTGCAACCTGTCATTATAGTTGTTAAGGGTGTAAAGAGTGTTAAGCACATGACATCATTGTGCAGATGGACACAGTGCCATCATAAGGACAGTTTAAAGATGGCCGCCCCACTTTTGACATGCACAAAAGAGGAGCAGCATTCTATTATCCATTTTTTTTTTATCAGTGAAGGGATGAAACCTATAGAAATTCATCAACAAATGAAGGTCCAGGAAGGTGATGCATTACTGTCAGTCTAGCAACTTTATGAGTGGGGTAGGAAGCTTCAAAATGGCGTGACTTCTGTGAAGTACAGCAGGTGGTGCATGGATGGTTACACGCGCGACCAAGAGAATTTTTTTCAGCAAGGATCGGCGCTGGAGGACTTGCATTGAACTCAGTGGTCACTACATCGATAAATGATACATTTGTTCTTTACATTTTCAGAATATATTCACACACACAAAACATTTATGGTTTCTTTTGAAGCCCCCTTGTACATTGATGGTTTCCTCTTATATACAGTGATAGTTTTTCCTTACATCTACCAGGGATATACTTTCATGGTTTCCTCTTACATACACTAGGGATATACATTGCAGGTTTGCCTGTTTTATATGGTTTTACTCTGCCTAGGTTTCTATGGTTTTACTCTGCCTGGTTTTTTATGGTTTTACTCTGCCTGGTGGTCTATGGTTTCACTCTGCCTTGTTTTCTATAGTTTTACTCTGCCTGGTTTTCTAAGGCTTTACTCTGCCTGGTTTTCTATAGTTTTACTCTGCCTGGTTTTCTATGGTTTTACTCTGCCTGGTTTTCTATGATTTTACTCTGCCTGATTTTCTATGGTTTTACTCTGCCTGCCGGTCTCCGTGGCGATGGCACTGTGGACGCGATTTGTAATGCCGCTTACCAACGTGCGAAACACAGTAGTGACCGATTTGGCAGCAGACCGTGTCGCACTGGTTTTAACTTGTTGGTATGTGAGCCGGTCATTCAGAAAGCAATTACAAACTACTGAACATAAAACTTGCCAAGACATCAACAACGGCGGTAAAATGCTGGTGTTGACTGCAATGCCCTGTAAAGGATATGCAACTATTTTTTTTTTAAAATTACTCTGCCTGGTTTTCTATGGCTTTACTTCTATGGCTTTTTATGGCTAGCCTTTGTCTAAAGAGACAAACCATGTAAGGCAGCAGAGTGAGGGATTAATCTGTCTTGCTGATGAACATGTCACAGAGATTTTAGATAAGTCTCAGAAGTTATCTCCTTATACTCGCTCATGAGGGGAACCTTTGTAGCACACTGGCTTGTTTGCCTGCCAACTCTGTGGTAATGAGGCGGGGATTTTGTTTTGATTTGGCTCCTAGGTTGACCCACATGGGTTCTCCGGTGCTGCACCTAGTACACATTGGTAATGTTGTATGCAGTGTATGGATTGTTTAGGAGATATGGCACATCAGTTTGGTCAGTATACAGATTGTGTTTGAGATATGTTACATCACTTTGGTTAGTATACAGATTGTGTATGAGATATGGCACATCACTTTGGTCAGTATATGGATTACATAGGAAATATGGCACATCACTTTGGTCAGTATATGGATTACATAGGAAATATGGCACATCACTTTGGTCAGTTTACAGATTATGTATAAGATATGGCACATCACTTTGGTCAGTTTACAGATTATGTATAAGATATGGCACATCCCTTTGGTAAGTTTACAGATTATGTATGAGATATGGCACATCACTATGGTCAGTTTACAGATTGTGTAGGAGATATAGTACCATCACTTTAGCAAGTTTGTGTGTGTGTTTCTGATTCACAGGTATGACCCACAGACTGACTCCTGGCAGGAGCTTCCTCCCATGAAGACATCCAGGGTTCTGGCTGGCAGTGTCGTTTTCAAGGACAAGATTTACGTTATAGGTGTGCCGATGTTTTACTAATGTGCCAATTTGAAATTGTTATGCTGATTTTTTATTGATGTTAAACTGTCTGTTTGTTACCTGTGAGAAAAAGTTGTTATTGAGTAGATGTTGGTCATCAGATGTTGTTGGTGAGTAGATTTTTAGTGTCTCGTTGTTCTACAAAAGGGAAAGACAGACTACTTATTTCTGTGTACTCAGCCTACAAAATGTGACAGTCCTAACACTACACATACCAACCCCACGTGGGACTACTTTCTTTGTGTGTGTGTGGATGTTGACTGTGAGATGTTTATGTTGGGCACATGTTGACTGTCTGAAATTATTGTTGACTGTTTGAGACAAAGGTTTTGCTGGGTAAAAGTTAACTGGAAGAAGATATTGTTGAGTAAATGTTGACTGGAAGAAATTATTGTTGAGTGACAGTTGATTAGAAGAAGTTATTGTTGAGTAAATGTTGACTGAAAGAAGTTATTGTTGAGTGAAAGTTGATTAGGAGAAGTTACTGTTGAGTAAATGTTGACTGGAAGAAGTTATTGTTGAGTGAAAGTTGATTAGGAGAAGTTATTGTTGAGTAAAAGTTGATTGGAAGAAGTTATTGTTGAGTAAAAGTTGATTGGAAGATGTTATTATTGAGTAAATGTTGACTGGAAGAAGATATTGTTGAGTAAATGTTGGCTGGAAGAAGCTATTGTTGAGTAAAAGTTGATTGGAAGATGGTATTGTTGAGTAAATATTGACTGTATGAGAAGAATCAATTTTAATGTACAGCTGTGAATCCTGGACAATTAGTAAACAAGGAAAACATCCCTAGAAGCTTTGGAGATCTGGTTTTATAGAAGAATGCTAAAAATTAATTGGACAGCCAAAATGGGCAATCTGGACATTTTGCGGGAAGTAAGTTGCAAAGACAATTTATCACAAACATTAGAAAGTAGCAGTCGTAATTTTTTTGCACATTATGAGAAGACAAAAACTGGAACATGTTGTGACAACCGGAATGATTTGTGGAAAGAGGGATAGAGGAAGATGGTGTGAAAAGATTCTTGAAAGTCTTGTGTCTTGGCATAGAAGGGAGTCAACACACGAATTGATCCTTGCAATTTGTGGAGAGGCAAAATCGCCCACACCAGCCGGCAAGGCACTGGATGATGATGATGAGAAGGAGTTATTGTTGAGTTGAGCGATTGTTGACTGTGTGAGAAGGAGCTATTGTTGAGTAGATGTTGATTTGAACGGGATGAACAGCATCTTGAACAGCACCATTGTTGTAGCTATGTCTGTGAGTGCACACCTGTGGGTGAGTCACACCTGTGGGCGAGTCACACACCTGTGGGTGAGACACACCTGTGGGTTAGTGCATACCTGTGGGTTAGTGCATACCTGTGGGTGAGTCACACACCTGTGGGTGAGTGCATACCTGTGGGTGAGTCACATACCTGTGGGTGAGTGCATACCTGTAGGTGAGTCACATATCTGTGTTGGTATCCACAGGTGGCAACGCTGCTCTCAGTGACAAGTGGAAGAAAGAGTACCTCCCTGAGTATTGTGTGACGTCTGTGGAGGTGTTTGATCCTGCGACAAACACATGGTCGATCGGGCCCTCGCTGGCTAATGCTTTATGTGGAGCTGGTAAACATTTGTCTCGTCTTTGCTAGTGTTTTTTTTTTTGGTTTTTTTTTTGGTGTGGTTAAATAACACGCCCTAGTTGCCAGGTGTAAACATCTAATGACATCACATGTCAGGTAACAGCATGTGTCATGTCGTCAAACAGCAAATGTCAAGTGATATCACACATTAGATGAATCAGATGTCAGGTGATATCAAATGTTGGATGACATCATATGTCAGGTGATGTTAAATGACATATGTCAGGTGATATCAAATGTTGGATGACATCATATGTCAGGTAATGTAAGCATTAGACATCAGGTGATGTAAATATTAGATGACATCAGATGTCATGTGGTGTAAGCATTAGATGACATCAAATGTCAGATAATGTAAGCATTAGATGACATCAAATTTCAGATTATGTAAACATTAGATGACATCAAATTTCAGATTATGTAAACATTAGATGACATTAAATGTCAGATGATGTAAGCATTAGATGACATCAGATGTCAAGTGACCTCAGGCAATAAATTGACATCAGATGTCAGGTGCTATCAAACGTTAGATGACTAGTGAGATCTAATGCCCATATACAAAATACTTGAGGCAGACTTAGAACAGTAGATGGCAGGGCAGATTGAGACCTAACAACTTATATAAACATGAGTCAAAAGAGAGATCTAGCAATCACATGTATAAGTACGTTGGAAAACAAACAGTGAATTAACATACACATACATAAATAGCAGACATAGAAACCTACCAAATATATATCTTATTACATGAATACGTGGAGACATGGCTGTCATATATATAATTACGTAAGGAAATGAGAGACCTAATAACCACATATATAAGTCCATGAGTTGATAGCATCAGTACATTAATATATGGAGACCTAACAGTCACACACGCACCCACCCACACACACTCTCTCTCTCTCTCTCTCTCTCTCTCTCTCTCTCTCTCTCTCTCTCTCTCTCTCTCTCTCTCTCTCTCTCTTTACGCATATCCTTTACGGGACATTGCGGTCAACACCAGCATTTTTCAGCTGCTGTTGATGTCTTGGCAAGTTTTACGTTCAGTAGTTTGCCTTTTCTTTCTGAACAACCGGCTCACATACCTCCGTAAGTAACCAGCGTGATGCGATCCACTGCCGAATCTTGCGCAGCTGTGTTCCATACATGGGAATACGGGATTGCCAACAACGTCCTTAACCCTTTCGCCAGGGAGACCGGCATATATATATATATATGAGTAGACAGAAACCTAATAATCACATATATGAGTAGCTGGCATTAGTACATGAATACACAGAGACCTAGAAGTCATATGTGTGTGTGAGAGAGAGAGAGAAAGAGTCGACAGAGAGACCTAATAAGCACATATATAAGTATGTGAGAAGACAGCGACCTTTCAATCACACGTGTAGTCACAAATGTACTGACAGTTTTCTCTGTCACATCCAGGAGTTGTGAAGTATGGCGACACAATTCTGGTTGTCGGAGGTGAAGATGACAAGAGCTGGATGGCCGGCATCTGCTGGCTCAAACTGGAAGGTGACAAGGAGACATGGGTGTGGTCTGAAGGTCAAGAATTACCAACTGTCATGTCAACCTTTGGCTGTGTGGTGGCAAACATTCCTCATGAGGTCCTGAAACATCAGTAATGGTGCCCTCTTTGCTAGACATCATGTCAGTTTGACATCATCAGTTGAGGGCATTTTCAGTCATTCAGTATTGATGAACACTTATAGAAAACTTAAGAAAACAGTGTAAATTGGAGAGCACAGTAGGTAACAGAAAAATTGTAGTGCATCTTTCTTTCATAAGTTCGTTAAGGTCTAGTGTGAAATTTGTATTAACATTTCTTTACCAATGTGTTCACAGAACACTGACGAAAATCCGCAGCTTCAGCTTACAGCACACTGGTTAGCACC
This sequence comes from Cepaea hortensis, assembly GCA_963921405.1. Lineage (NCBI taxonomy): Eukaryota > Metazoa > Mollusca > Gastropoda > Stylommatophora > Helicidae > Cepaea > Cepaea hortensis. Next base: position 23,320,329 of record OY992891.1, read on the forward strand.
TAATTTCCATCATCTTCTACATCATCTTTATCTTCATCAGATTGATCATCAACTAATTTCCCTCACCACATCTTTATCTTCATCAGATTGATCATCAACTAATTTCCCTCACCACATCTTTATCTTCATCAGATTGATCATCAACTAATTTCCCTCACCACATCTTTATCTTCATCAGATTGATTATCAACTAATTTCCATCATCATCTTTATCTTCTTCCGATTGATCATCAACTAATTTCCATCATCATCTTTATCTTCATCAGTTTGACCATCAACTAATTTCCATCATCATCTTTATCTTCTTCAGATTGATCATCAAATAATTGCCATCATCATCTTTGTCTTCATCAGATTGATTGTCATCTAATTTCCATCATCATAACCAGTAGTTTTGTTCCTATGTAGAACTTTCTTCTTCTTTCATTCACATGAAATGTATCTATACCTGCGATGTTGTCTCTTGTATGAACTTCACTGTCTTTCTTAGCTCACTCAATGGCCCATATAGCTTATCTTCCACTGTTGTTTCTCCACCCCAGAAGGTTTGCTTGTATATGTCATATTTTGAGCAGTCCTGGAATAGGTGATCTGCTGCTTGCGACGCCAGTCCATAATGTGCACTTTGCTGATTCACCAATCTTGAATTTTGTATACAAGTGGTTGTGTAATCTACTGTGTCATGTTCTGAGGCACAGAATAATGATTTATTCTGGTCTGTCCATAAGTAGGTAGTCATCTTGAGCAGTTTTTGGTGGCTTTTTGACTAATTTGATCTTTCTTTTCTTCTAGTGGTATGTAACAGGTACAACAGGTTGTTCTTCTATTGCTCCTTCCTTAGCCAATCGATCAGAACTATCTTGAATCCATCTATGTTGTAGTCTTCCTCACTTCCCAATCATCTCCCCCCTTAATGCAGATATTCATGTGCCGTCGGCACTGTAATGAAGGGCCAGCGAATGCGATTAGTAATCCTACATGCTGCGTTCAAATCACAGCTGCAGGCGATTTTGAAACTGACTACCTTGCACTGGCTTTAATACAGTGGTAGTTGTACTGGTCGTTCAAAAAGCAATGGCAAGCTACTGACTGTAATCTTGCCAAGAAATCACGAACAGCCTACAAAATGCTGGGGTTGGCTTCCTGTAAAGGATGCGCAACTAATTAGCATGTCTTTTACATGCTCAAAATATTTACTTTTCCCCAATTTGATTTGTCTTAATTCTAGTCGTCTTCAGCATTTAATTATTGTTGGATAGATGTGTTTATCTTTTTCCATCAATGAATGCCAAAGTTATTGTTGGATAGATGTGATTGTTATCTTTTTCCACCAATGAATGCTATGGTTATTGTTGAATAGATGTGATTGTTATCTGTTTCCACCAATTAATGCCAAGATAATTGTTGGATACATGCGTTTGTTATCTTTTTCCATCAATGAATGCCAAGGTTCTGTTCTCTAAAAATAGATATTTGAAGACAAGATGCTTCCTGCTACACATTTACACCTCATGATATGCCAGGTTTTTCCTAGCTAATAGCAATCCCTCAGTATCTACAGTTGCCAGTCTAAATACTTAAAGCACAGTGTCTTATACAGTCATATAAACATGTGTGTCTACTACTTCTTCATTGTTCATCCAATATTTTTTTGTTGTTGTGGACATAATTGCGTTGTGTCAGTTTACAGCAGAGCTGTGATATTTGCACCTTTCGTCTGACACATCCAACTTCTGTGGGTGATTGTTGACCGGGTTAACCTCCCTGGTTTGTGTGTTATGTTAGATACTCTTTCAGGGTTGGCTAACATGGCGATTAGGCAGGCAGGGCCAGTAAGACCTGAAGGGATGTTTGTCTCCAGACATAGTTTTGCTAGTGCATTTTCCCCATGTTTGAGTTTGTAGTACCAGGTTTCATCACCCAGATACTGAATTCAGTGTTTGGTGCAAACTGAATGTCTTTCGGAGCATATTTCATTTATGGCCTTGTTTGCTACGCTGTGAGTTGTAAATTTCAGAAAATGGTGGATGGTTATCTTCCGGCATTCAACAACTGGCCTCATGTGTGGACGCTGCTGAGGTTTTGCTCGGATAGCCGTCTCCTCCGACAATGAACTACATTTTCATGTGTAGGACAGCTTGTTTCCTTCATAAGTTCAGTTGGGGCAATCATGTGCATTTCTTGTGGTTTTTGCTGGCACAGGAAGGTAGCAATTATGGGGTGATTCATTGTTATGTATGTTAGAACTTTATGACTACTACCATTTCTTTTGGGCTGAAAGTTCCATTGCAACCAGTGTCTAATGACTAGACATCCACAACCTTTTCTGCCAGTGTCTCAATCTTTCGCCCACCTCTACTTCTCACTCCCCCATTAGTTTGTCTCATGCCTGGCACATCCACACACACACACACACACACACACACACACACACACACACACACCCCCTCCGACACCACCCATTCTTGCATTCACAATGTTGAAACAATAATAAAAACAATCGTACATTTTCACATTCGCCATCTTTCACACTCAACTCTGCCACAGTCATGTGCAAATATCATATGATGCTGCTAATTTCTACTTATTTCCTATGCCTTCTATGAGTGCCCATCAATACTTGATAATGCATTTCTAATATTTCAGTGACTTCAAAGGAGCACCAGCATTGATATTTCTGTTTTCAATAATAAAAAGTGTCTACATGATCATCATCATTTTCTTAATCATCATCGCCATTTTCTTCTTCTTCATTATCATCTTCATCATATCAAGGTTTTATTGTCTAAAGGGCAGCATTCTTGACAAGCTCTTCACACCTTAATGATGATCTCCTAGATAATTCATTGGGGCCACACAGTAACTCTCACCTGTGTATTAGATAGTTCACTTGTACATGAGACAGGTTGTATATTCACTTGTACATTAGACAGGTTGTATGTTCACCTGTACATGAGACAGGTTGTGAGCTCACCTGTACATGAGACAGGTTGTGAGTTCACCTGTACATGAGACAGGTTGTGAGTTCACCTGTTCATAAGACAGGTTGTGAGTTCACCTGTACATGAGACAAGTTGTATGTTCACCTGTACATGAGACAGGTTGTATATTCACTTGTACATTAGACAGGTTGTATGTTCACCTGTACATGAGACAGGTTGTATGTTCACCCGTACATGAGACAGGTTGTATGTTCACCTGTACATGAGACAGGTTGTGAGCTCACCTGTACCCAGCACAGACGACCACATGAAACATTATGCCAGTCGTGATGTCCCCATTCTAAATGATGTTCCCATTCTACGTCACTAAAGCTCAAATACCTGGAATACAGACTCCTTGCCGCTGATATTCTGCATTGTGAACTGCTGAACATTGGAGTGATTATTTTATTTTAACATTTCTTATGTGAATATCTTGGAACAGTATTTATTTTATACTAACATTTGTTGTGTCAATATCTTGATAATCATATTCAGTGTTTTGGTTATTCTGTTGTAATGATTGTTGTCTCCTGGATATTCTACATTTAGATTACTGGAGTTATTTCAGTTCACAATTTGTTTTGGTTTGACCAGACTTCTGTTTTTTGTGTTGGGTTTTAACGGGATATTATTTCAGTATCTGTACTTATGTTTCATTGACTACACTGCTTGCCATCATAAGAGATCACCATTATCTCAGGTGCTGTTCAATGCCTACGCTGAGAGAATCACCAGTGAGCGTTTTACAGGATTAGGGAGGACATTGTTGTATGAGAACGATGTGTTAGTGTATCGTCAAAGTAAGGATCACGGTCGGGTTGCTGTGGAACTACAAACAGAACTCAATCCCATAAGTATGTGGTGTGTTGAAGCTGGTGCAATGGTCAACCCAACGAAGGCAACAATGACATGGTTCTCTTTGAATAACCATATTGTCAACACTCCAACACCAACTGTACGTCTGTGCTCAGAGACTGGAAAGAACGCATGCAATGAAATTCCTGGGGATACGATTTGATCGAAGTCTTGCTTATACAGAGCACATTGACAGGTGATAATAAAGGCCAAGCAGGGTTCGGCTGTGATGTGGGTGATGGTGGCACACTGTGAGCAGCGCCATCTATGTCTTCTTTACAGGGGTCTGGTACTTTCTGTTTTTGAGTATGTGATGGTGATCCTGACTCGACATAAGCAGATGGGAAGGATGGAGAGAATACAGAATGAAGCTATGGGTATTATACTTGGGTGTACAAGAGATACAGCATGCAGGGCAATGTGGTATCTTCTTGATTTTCCAACCATGGGGGACAGAATACAGATCTTCCGAGCACAGGCCTAACTCAGAGTCAATGCGAACACACAACATCCAATGCTAGCGAGATTAAGAAGGTAAAGGGCAGCAGGTTAAAAAGAGGAAAGCCATCGATGGGTCAATCCGAAGACATTCTTCAACAGGTATGTTCACTTGAAGATTTAGAACCTGGCGAGAAGTGGATACAAGTGCCAGTTTAGATCCAACAAGACAGAAAATGCAGACAAGAAAGTTAGGCTGCTGTGGAGGCAGAAGTACAGGCTTTGATCTTCTTGAATTCTTTAGAGGGTGGTGCTGTCATTTACACAGATGGGTCGGCTGTTGGATGCATAAGAAGTTTGTGGGCCTTTATGGCTCAAGCTGAAGGGAGAAATGGGAAGGAGGATTCTGGTGCTTTTACCTTGACCACTAGTAGTCTGACTATGGAAGTCATGGCAGTAAGTAAAGCAACTACATGGCTCGAGACACAGACATTCAATTGGGCATGTTTCCTTAGTGACTTGAGTATGCTCTGGAAGATAGCAATGGGTGGGCCTGAAGACAGTGGTTGCTGTCACAGCTGGCAAAGATTAATTTCATTTTCGTGCCAGGGCATGCAAGTGTCCAAGGAAATGAATAGGCTGACAGGCTTGCAGGTAAGGCTACTGTGGAGTGCGGATGAGCCATGAACCAGGCTGATATACTGAATGCTCTACAAGAAATAAGTCATTTTCGAGAACCAAGTGATGACTGTGAATCTACATCCATGGCCAGACTAAGAACAGCAAGTTAAAAGAGGTGTGACCAGACAAGAACATTGTGTAGGAAGCCAAAGAAGATTAATAAACTAACATAGAACTGGTGTCGTGAGCCGCTACACGCTGCGGGATTGACTCAGGCGGGGACTTGAGCACTTATGGGCTGAATGGTTTGATGTGCAGTGTGAATGATAATGTGAATGTCGACTAACTAAACACAAACGCTTTGGACAGTGTGAAACAGGAAATAATCAAACTACTAGAACAACTAAATATTTATGGCAAAGATTTAAAAATAATAAAGAACATGTATTGGCAGCAAAGAGTAGCCATGAGAATCAACCTTTTAGGAACATTTAGTGCATAAAGAAGGGCATCAGACAAGGATGTGTAATGTCTCCTGATTTGTTCTCATTGTACAATAAACATATAATGAGACTTAGAGAAAATATGTCAGGGATTGTGGTGGGGGAACATAATATAAAAACTCACATTATGCTGATGACACCATCTTCATAACAACAAGTCAAAAGGAACGACAGGAAATGATAGATACAGTGGTTGTAGAAAGCAAAACCAAATGGGCCCCTTTCCTTGAATAATAGAAAGACAAAATTCATGGTGATATCATAGAAACAGATGGTGTCTGCATGTACAATTAAAGTAAATGATATTATTTTGTGGCAAGTGCAGAAATTCAGATATCTAGGCACATGGATGACATTAGGTGAAAGATCCATAATCGAGTAAACAAACAGAATAGGACAAGCAAAGACTGCCCTGTCAAATAAAGAACATGTTATGCAATAAATTCTTGTCATTGGAATTTAGAAAAAGAATTCTTCTTCTTCTTGCATGTTACACAGAACCAGTTCTAACAAACAGTTACGAATCCTGGACAAAATCCCTGGAAGCCTTGGAGATGTTGTTTTATAGAAGACTGCTGAAAATTAATTGGACAACCAAAATGAGCAATGTGGACATTTAGAGGGAGGATAAATCCCAAAGACAACTTATCAGAAACATTAGAAAGTGGCAGTCTTCATTTTTTTGGCCACACTATTAGAAGACAAAACTAGAACATATTGTAACAACTGGAAAGATTAGTGGAAATAGAGATAGAGGAAGACAGCAAGAGAAAATTCTTGACAGTTTTGTGTCATGGCATGAAAGGGAGTCAGCGCACAAACTGATACTTGCCGTTGGAGGATTGCAAGATGTGAGAAAGCGTGATTGTTGTCTGCAGGGCACCTGGTGACGACCAATTTAGTGGTGATGTCACAGTTGAAGTTGTGATGTGACAAATGGTACATTATGTGAAAGTGGAAAATGGGGACTGTATACATTAGCTGGCTTCTGCCGAATGGATGTTATACTGCTGACAATGCAGACTTAATACATTAGTTGAAATTTGAACATTTGGGTTGGATGGCATTTTAATATTTACTGGATACATCAGTTGACATTTGAACATTCAGGTTGAATATATTAGTTGATATTTGAACATTTAGATTGAATACATTGATTGGCATTTGAACATTCATTGGATACAGTAGCTGATGTTTGAACATTTAGGTTGGATACATTAGTTGACATTTCAATGTTTAGATTGGATACATTAGTTGACATTTGAATATTCATTGGATACAGTAGCTGATGTTTGAACATTTAGATTGGATACATTAGTTGACATTTCAATGTTTAGATTGGATATACTAGTTGACATTTGAACATTCAGACTGGATATATTCGTCAACTAGAAATGTACACTGGATATATTATTTAAAGTTACATATCCCTTACAGGACATTGCAGTCAAAATCAGCATTTTTCAGCTGTTGTTGATGTTCTTGGCAAGATTACGCTCAGTAGTTTGCCATTGCTTTCTGAGCGACCGGCTTACATACCCCGTAAGTAACCAACATGACGCGATCCACTGCTGAATCTCGTGCAGCTGTGTTCCTCGCGTGGATATACATGATTACGGAGAAAGTCGTTGACACCTTCGCCAGGGAGACCGACACTGGATATATTAGTCAACTAGAAATATTGACTGGATACATTTGTCAACTAGAAATGTGATCTGGGAACATCAATTGTCAGGTGAAATGCAATTTAATACATTACTAACAACGGGAACATCAACCACACTCAAGGCGTGGATGTCTAAGATAGAGGTGCCCACACTCAAGGTGTGGATGTCTGAGATAGGCATGCCCACATTCAAGGCTTCAGGTCAAGTGCTCTGTGCATCCCACCTCTTGTGCGTCTACCAGATCATGTACTCACTGCAGTATTATGTGTGTGGATGTGTGAGTGAAATGAGATATGTGTGTGTGAGGTGAGATGAGACATATGTATAGATGTGTGAGGTGAGATATGTATTGTTGTGTGGTGACATTTATGGATGTGTGGGAGCTATGTATGGCTCTGTCACTGCAGTATTATATGTGTGTGGTATGAGATATATAATGATGTGTGTGGTGAGATGTGTATGGTTGTATGATGACATGTATGTGTTGTATGTATTCAGTCAATATTTGTGTGGTATGAGATATATATGGGTGTGTGTGGTGAGATATGTATGGATGTGTGTGAGAGATGAGGTATATGTAAGGTGAGATATGTGTGTGTGTGTGTGTGCTACATATGGATGTGTCACTGTGTGTGTGTGTGTGTGGATATGCATGTTTTTTTTTTCATTTTGAAAACAAATAATATACAAATACTAAATTATTACAAGCCAAAATAAAATTATTTACATACTAAGTGAAGTTCTGATTGATGTTCTTGTCTTCTTTTTCTTCTCATTAAATGCAGTTGTAGCAAGGTCAACACCAGAAGTCTAGTTTTGTGGGATGTGTCACAGTTAATTAGGTGGGGGATCCACTGTTTTGTATAGTGAGCCAGTTTTTTAGGATGTGTGTCAGTTTTTCTGGGGGTGAGTGTCATGGGTTTTGTCGGGTTGTGTTCTGTCTCTTCCCTCGCTTTCTCCACCTGGTCCCACAGGTGCGCGACCATCTCTCCCTTGCCCATAGGTAATCTACCACCGGTGTGACATGTTTGATTGAGTTGTCAGAGGACCTAGTTAGTAGTGTTCTCTGGAGATATATCTTGAATAATAAATAACAAGATAAAGGATATGATTTAGCACGTTTTGTCTAGAGGTCACTCAAATGAGCTAATCATTCCCGCAATAGCCTTTTTGGAGAACCACTTTTCTTTTGGCTCAAACCCCCACTGTGAGACCACTATGTATCTACACAGAAATTTATATAAGAAGAAAAAGGTTTCCCCTAAGACCCAAAGGAGATCTGGACTCTTCGCCTCTGTACAACTGAGGATCCATCTCTCTCATTATAATGTTGCCAGTGTGCTATTCGTCCGTCACATTTAGATCTACCTTATTTATTTTGTCAGTGTGACCTATATCAGGTTGTCCCATTTCTTTTGGGATTGTAGGACTCAATTAATTGTAGACAAACTCAACAATAACTGTACATTACATCTGTTGGACAAGACATCTACATGACAGGTTCTTGACAAAAGTGGGACATACATTTACATAGAATTGTCTACACCACAATTGTACAAGACATACATCATGAGATACTTGACAACATCTATACAGGACTTTTCACAATATGTATAACCAACCACAGTACCTAAGACAGTCATCAGAGACAAAACTTGACAGCAACTGTACAAGACATTCTCTTGAGACATGTACTTAAAACTGATTCATTAAATACACAATTTATTGAGCTGATGGTGAGTAGAGTGGTGACCATTGCCTCATCTCCTGTCATGTCAACACTTCAATTATTGCATAGAAAATGCATAAAATATGCCACACATGCATGTTGATAAACAAGATACAACACTTCTTATTTACTCCACCACCCAATAACTAACTCTCCTCCTCCTCTCTCTAATATCTAACTACCCCACTCAGTTACAGTATCTGTCTTCCATTCCTGTCTCTTGGGAAGTTGGTAAAATCCTATCATGGGAAACTCAAGGAAGGAGCTACTTTTCTGGATCAGTTGACACCCTGTTATCATCAGCAATTGATGTTGGGAAAGCTCCAGGTTGCAGACTTCCTGTAATAAGTTCCATGGCAGATTCATTCCTCTTGAGAACTGAATTTGGGACGATGATACGGTAATGTCTCTCACTGTTGACCAGACTGTCTGTGAAAATTGTCACTGGGGACTTAACATATCCAGTCCACCTCACTTATCTTCAAGTCTTCATTCTTAAACACTGTGTGAGCACCAGGCTGGAGATTAACTAAGATAAGTCCTAGCCAAACAATCCATTGCACCAGTCATTTCACAAGTTGTCTTGAATGGGGTTAACAACTAGACTTGTTGTTTTCATTCTCAGATGATTCTGATAATTATGATCACTGTCCAGTTCACCACATTGGTAGTGCTTCAGATTGTGTTATGCTCCCATTTGTGCATTCAGCTGTTAAAGAGCTGAGAGAAAAGTCTTCTTAGATTTTCCTGCCTTTTGATAGGGAGTCACTTCTGGATCTAGGACTTCTGGTTAGTTGTCCCAGATGATATATGGAAGGCCTCTCCACCATACTGTTCTCTGTCGATATACAAAATGGCACAACATCTCTTTACATATGTTAAAAGATAATGTTGTTATACATCAACAGACACAGATTGGGGATGGGGAGGAAAAGGATGGGTGTGGTCCAAACACACCTCTCCTAGTTTGATGATGCCGTGTATTTCACTCTGATGTACTGTGGGTGATATGTGTTCAATTCACCCTTATCTGTGGTAATCACAAGACCATATGCTGAGACAGGGTAGCTTAACACAATTACAAGCATTCATGTGGTCTAAGTTCCACCATGTTTTAACCACAGTAGACCTGGGCACAAGGAGGACCAGACACAGTACAGCAAGCATCATGAACAAGCATTGTGACATAGTAACATGGGACAGGCATTGTGAAGGGAAATGGAAAATAGGCATTTACAACTGCAATATGCAATATGTATTAACTAATGGCATTTACCCAATTAGCAGACCAGACATCCATTCCTATGGCTGTGATGTTGGTGCATGAATGTCCTATTCCATATTCACCTACACAGCAATACCAGACCTCACCCCTTTTCTCAGACAGACCTGGCTCACAGGTACATCATCTTCATCATCATGTGCTCTTTCCCCACTGAGTAATTTTCATGTCTACTACAGTAGGTAACAGAAGCTCAATTGCATAACAACTGTTCACATATGCACCAAAGCACATATGTGGAAAACATGTTTAGTCCTTGTAAATTTGCATGAGCCATACAATATATCCAGCCAACTAAGACACAGGTTCACACACCTATGGTTCTCTTAAGAACTAGTTTATATGAACCATCCAACAGTAGAGGTAACAGTGTAATGCTGCAGAGAGAAATGGTATTCTCTTGAGCTTAATTTTGCCACCAGGTATCACATGAACTTAGCAATTCTGGCGTGCCACACACAACCTGTTTACATATGGATATTGAAGCATCTTTCCTTCCACTAGATGTGAGAGGCTATTTATTAAATCACCAACTCACTCACTCCATCATTCTCAGCGTTTTACAAAGGAACGTGTACATGTTTCATCACTCATTCCCATTCAGACTGCCATATGTTAACTCGCGAGAGCAAAGGTACAGTTGATTCAAGAATAAGTCATCCTAGGCATGAAGAATGCACAAGGGGTTTGGGTGTGCGAATTTGCCTGAGTGTACTATACATTCATCAAGCATATGCAACCAGTCACATCAAGGGATTGATATGCATTTGGAGTATACAGCGTGAAAGACATGTCAAGGTGGAAGAAGCAGTATCCAGAATACTGGCGCACAGAAGTTAGGTTTTCCACTTTCACATTTTATTCACAAAATACTCTTATATTCTTCTCTTTCGTTCACTAGGCACAACTACGACATTAAAGTATGTTTTAAAGTGGTACCTGTTGTCCAGAGAACAATATATTATCGAATCTTTAAGGGCATTGTTGGGTCATCACATCACACTAGCAACCGCTCCCGGTGAAATCCCCGCTCCTACTAATTAGATTTTAAAATATGGCCCAGGAATAGCGTGGGCTCATTACCTATTAGCCAATGAAAACAAGCGCATACCTCTGCCCTCCCCCAACTCGTTCTAGAACATACGATCTAATAATAGCCCTTCTATTTGGGATGGTCCCCGTTAAGACTTAAAGTATCTTTATGAAATGTGTCGGACTGGGAATGGGGAATTCTGTTCCATCATGCTACAACCGGGTTGAGTTGAGCTAAGAACTGACATCACTGCACTCCGGACATTCCCAAATGCGCTCCATCCCCTCGTTCAACAGCTAGCGAAGAGTCACACTACTAATCGTTCCCACCGCTATCTGATTGAAAGTTCTCCTGGTCTTCCCTCTCAGTTTTGAGATTCTATCAGAATGCATGCCAATTTCTCTCCACATTTCTCTACATGGCCTGCTGCCCATTCTCTGCACTCACGACCCAGTGTTACTATTACATTGTGCCAGTCCGTCCTGTCTGTCAGTACTTCAACCCAGTCTTTTTCACGATTGATGGTCTCTAGATCACAAACGTGGCGTATACATATTTCCACCTGTGCCATCCAGGACCTGCCTCGCCTTAGTCTATAACCCTTGATCATATCCATGGCTTGATGATAGGTTATCTCTGTCTGCAGCAACTCTCAGGTACTATTTGGCCTAAAAGGACCCTATGCCTATCCGCCATTGTTGGTAGCGCCAGGATATGCTTCATACATATAATTGGTGTGTCCTTTGTTCAATCTACCAAAGAGAAGTGCAATACCTGCCAGGATATCAGCCTGTTCATTCTCCTGCATCATCAGGGCAGAAAATCCATACGATTCTCACAATATGTGACCCCTGAAGCGAGGCCAGGCATTCAACAAGAAAGACAGGAGAGGGAAGCAAAGGACTTTCTTACATGTCTTAAGGCACATCAGGTAAATGGTGCAAGGCCCATATTTTTATAAACCAGTTGGGTGACGTGGTCGGTATCACGACAATACTTCAATCAGTCAGAACATCACCGCGCTTGCCTCGGAATTCGGAGTGCATTCCCCTGATGGCGAGGGACACTGGTAATAAGGAAAGCCCATCCACACGCAAACATCAGTCCAGTGCACTAGAAGTACAGGGTGTATTTTTAATGACTGTGTAATGTTTGAAAATATTGCCGGTCCAAGTTTTGTATTTACCTATTCTGTTGCATGAACTTTACAGAGGATGAATACAACACTTGGGCCAGCAATATTTTCAAACACTGCACAGTCATTAAAAATACACCCTACGGTAGCTTGTGTATGGACTATGCTTGAATCCAAAGTGAGCGAGCGCCAAAAAAAAAAAAAAAAAAAGTCACCGTGCTGTATGTAATCAGTGTGGATATCGTATTTATAAGATTGTATTTATAATTTGTAAAACAGTGGATCCCGTCACATTGTAACATAGTAGGAAATGACAAATTGCCACAGAAAGATGGAAAACTACCTCAGCCTGGTATAGATATAACCTATGGTGACGCCAAGAAATGTATAAGAAGCAAGTATAGAACCAAGTGAGAATCAGAGCATCTAGGTGACAAGAGATAGGAAAAACCAAACACAAAATGATTTAATGTGTATGTAACTGTACAGTGGTCAACCCAACTACTGACACTATGGCTTATGGGACAGTGGGGCGTGGGAGATTTGGAATCGGGCCGCATGCGTTGATTTCGTTAGTATGTTTGTTCAGAAATTAATGACATGACAAACTTCTGAACTAGTTAGTTAATCGCGGTTCCAATTTCACGGTGAAGGGTCGCCCCATACTGCTCCATTCCTGTACCAGTAAATATCACACAAAATGCTCCTTACTGCCCCATGTGAAACGTGGAACAGATAGGAGTCTCAACAAACCAACATCCCGCGCAGATATACTATGCATAATGTCGCTGCCGGAATGTCAATACAAAAGTCCGCCACGAAAAATACAGTTCGTCGTCGATGAAAGCGCAGTCACTAAAATACCAGCAGCCATACATTACTGCATAAGGCAACCCAGTTATTTCATCTGCCAGCCAGCTCTGAACATGTAGTTCCCGCAACAAACAAATCGCGGACAAATGTAAAAGCACTCTACACGAAATTCACAGCTCACAGTGTCGCTCCACGCACCCAGTAGCAGGGCGGCGGAACAATGTACTACCAGTCCAACATGAGGAAATTGCGCCAGCAAACCGTAGTCACAAGCATAAACATTCCAGAGGCCTTAACAGCGCATTGCCTATTAAATCACAACAGCCAATAAACTGCTAGAATTGATTGTAACGTCCTGTAAAGGACATGTAGCTAACTTTAGTTAACTCAGTATTTGATCATTATCATCAAGTGCCCTGCCAGCTGGTGTAGGTGATCATGCCTCTCCACAGATCGCGGTACTTAGTGTTCTGGATCAACACTGCTGATGATATTCCTTCATGCCACTGTCTCAGTTCATTCAGCACCATTTCTCTCGGTCTTTCTCTGCCTCTCTTCCCTTTATCTTTCCAGTCGTCACGATGTTCTCAAATGCCTCTTTTTTTCATCACACGACCAAAGAAAGCTGTTTGTCTCTTTCTTATTGTATATAATGTTCTAGTGTCATTAGCCTCTTTCCGGCAATCGTTATTAGTTACTCTGGCAGTCCAAGGAATTCACAACATTCGTCACAGGAACCATGTCTATGTTGTCTCCAAGCTCTTCCTAATTTGTTCATTTACATTCCAAGATTCACTGCCTTACAGCAAAAGAGGTTCTATATAACACTTCAGCACTCTCTTGCATTCAAATTTTGTGACTTATTGCATAAGATACTTTTTAATTTTCTGAAATGCATCTTTTGATGGCCATATTCTCTTGTTAATCTCGATTGTGCACCTTCTATATGGTGTTATAACTGCCCCTAGGTATTAAAATTATCCACTTGTTTAATAATTTTCTCTTCTCTTCCCATTTCACATTTTGGTGTCACCTATTTCTGTGGGGATACATAGAGCCTGTTCTTTTGTATGGATGTGAAACTTGGACAATGAGCAGTCAAGCTGAAAAGCATCTGATGGCTGCAGAAATGTGGTTTCTGAGGAAAATGCAAAGAATACCATGGACAGACAGAAAAACCAATGACCAAGTACTACAGGAGACAAATGAACATCGTAAACTGATTAGAGAAATTAGACGTAGACAGTCAAAATTTTTTGGACATGTTATGAGAAGAAATGGATTGGAGAACTTAGTGACGACTGGCAAGATCGAAGGGAATAGACCAAGAGGAAGACCGAGAGGAAAATACCTGGATGGCTTGGCCACATGGCATGGACGATACAGGAACACTGATCTGATCCACGACACTGGTGATCGAGTGAAATGGCGAGTCATGACCGCCCACGCTTTCCGGCATGGCACATGATTGATTGATTGATTTATTTCTGTGACAAAGGCTAGGAAACGCATATGAGAAAGAAAAAAAACATCTGGGTGAAATCTGATGTACCGGACTCTGGGGAAAGGCCAGACGGACACATAATCAGACCGCTACTGGTACCATTAGTACTGGGACTCTTCGCTGGCTGTTCGATGACATATGTGAGGACGGAATACATATTGGACATGTCGACATGTCCCATGGCCATATGCGATATGCTGTGATGTCGGCTCTTGACTTAACTCAGTGAAAGATGATGATAAATCAACAGTTAATCAACCGGTGCGATCAGTCGCTTTACTCTGACGGGGATGTTAACGATGAGTCGGAGCACTCATAGATCTGTCCGGAGTGCAATGATGGCGATCCCCTCTTCTAATTATGTGAATAATTTAAGACTGTGTCCTTGAGTCTGAACACGCGCCAGTTCTAGATCAAAGTTCACGGGGTCACTACCGGTCTGCTGCTTGACGTCTGCCCTGTCTATAACCCGCAAGTTGGTGTTGTTGGTTTGGTTAAATACAAGAAGGTAAACTCTTCCTTTCTCCACAGTTTATCTCTCTAGTTTAGTCACAGACTGGAAATTGTATGTGGTACATGTTTATCATATGGCTGTGTCAGCAAACAAAGAGAAAGGCATACGAGTTGATGGAGATTCGGTGTGTGCAATGAAAATGAATGAGAAAGTAAGCGACCCTTCCTGTACTGTACATGATACACAATCGAAACTTGTCTCTTAAAATAAAATAAAGTTGTAGGAGTCTGGCGAGCAGGCGGACGATTGGTTAAATAAATGATCATACAAAATTCAAGATTGGTGACTCAGTCATGTGTACATGTGGATTGGCGTCGCAGACAGCAGAGCACATACTCCAAGACTGCCCAAAATATAACATATCTAGGCAAACCTTCTGGCCTAGAGAGACGACAGTGGAAGATAAACTCTATGGACTGCTGTGTGAACTGAAAAAGACAGTTTAATTCATACAAGAGACAGCACTGCAGTTATAGACATATTTCAAGCGAACGAAAGAAGAAGAAGAAGAATAAATGATCATCACTAATAATATGATGAACGATTGTTGATTGTTTAGTAAATCCTTCGAAAGATTGTATTAAACGTTTACTTTTAAATCTGATGCATTGGCATTTGATTTGCTTTCATGTCGTGTAACTGTAACTTAACGTAGTCACTCAGTTGACATGAATGTCAATCATCAATCAATGCATCAGACTTAA
The DNA here is from genome assembly GCA_963921405.1 of Cepaea hortensis. Lineage (NCBI taxonomy): Eukaryota > Metazoa > Mollusca > Gastropoda > Stylommatophora > Helicidae > Cepaea > Cepaea hortensis. The sequence goes on from OY992891.1 coordinate 23,336,111, forward strand.
CATTAAAAGTCATCTAAAACTTACTTGAAACGAGCTTGCATCTCTCACGATAGGGTTGCAGATGAGAGCGAGACTTTTCCCGACCACAGTACCAGCTCCACTGTGGGGGGGGGGGGGGGGGGGGGGGGGGGGGGAGGTGATGAGAAGGAAGAGAGAACGACTGTTACAGAGCTCTCCTTATCCTCTCCAAGCTCATAAACTAACAGTGTGCAAGGTTTGGTATTTGAATTTCACATCTCACTTACTCAGGCACTGGCACCTGGCCATCTTTATGCTTAAAAAAAAGGCATAATAACTACAAGCTATAGCGGGGACTTGGGATGGAATTATACCATGCAGCATAGTCCCTACATAGTCCATAGTAAACTCGGCCTACCGAGTTTACTCCAGAGAGAAGGCTACACCAATACATCTGGAACAAGATCATCTGGAGAAACTGCCGGATCAGCAAAGCAATGCTCTAATTGTCTGACTGTTGGAGCTTCAATCCTAGACCAGTTGCCAACCAAGGTTCAGGGCCTGATCTGCCCTGCCATAACATTTAGTTGTTAAATTGCATTTCCTCGCACCAGGATAAGACTTGTACCCTCCCAGTTGCTTTCCTCTGCCCAAAGCCGTTGGCACAATTTGGGGTGTTTGGTCTGGTGAGTGCCGCCCAACATTCAGCGCTAACAGAAAGCAGGTCAGCCATCTACTGTCATAAGGTAGCTTCACAAAGCAGAGGTATGTTAGGATGTAACATATGATTCAGCACATCCCACACAGACTCCAGGAGATTAGGCCACGCTGCTGGTGTTTCATCCACAAGTGTTAGGCATATCAGTGTCAGCTTACACTAAATCAATGTCAGAGTGGGTGGGCAGAGACATATGAATGATAATTGAAAACAGTCAGAATTACAGTTGACTGGACCATGGCATTGGTAGTGACAGCCATGAGTTTTTGATGTTAGAATAGATAATGATAATAAACAAAAAGTAAGTGGACCAAACATGGCACACAATCAAATGAACAAGTAGTATAATGTGAATTTCCGTTCCTGCACATTGAAATTGTGGAAGATACCACAAAACAAAACAAATAATGTGATGACCCTAGTGGGGGGATATATCGTCCTTCTGTCCAAATGGGAGGTCACATTTGACGATATATTATCCTTCAGCAGTGTATCAGTGAATGTCCTGTGCCCATCTTCATGATGGTCAACCCTTGCGTCTTCTTCTGTTTCTAAGCCCCTGATGTTTTATTTAGACATTACAAGAAGTCCATAATTCTTCACAAATTCTGGAGAAAAAAAACCAAAAGCTTATGCTTGATCCAAACAAACATTGCATATCCTTTACAGGACATCACAGACAACCCCAGCATTTTTTTGGCTGTTTGTGATTTCTTGGCAAGTCTGCGTTCAGTAGTTTCATGCTGGATAGTACGTTAAAACATCAAATTAGTGGACCTATTAACATGCTGTAGATCAGTGGTTCTCAACCTTATTTGGCCCATGCACCCCTTCACCATATGTTAAGAATGTCATTCCCCCCTTTCGTATTTCCTCAATATAAATTCCCCCGCCCCAACAGTATACATAAAATTGGAAGCTAAATTTAATAACACATGATAGTCTATCTGTTCTTCTGTATTATTCACATGCTCCCAGAGGGCCTTTAGCACATCTACCTTATCATGCATCAAATCACCCCTCAATGATGTGGCACCAGCCAGTCTGTCTGCCTGTTCATTTCCAATCACACCAGATTGCCCTGGAGAAAAGAGCCAGGAAAAGTGCTCACAACCTGCGACCTCTAAATCAATGCAAGCCATTCTGCACGAAGTATGCCAGTCTTCACCCTTGTCAGCATGCTTTGTGAATCAGTTACAATCATAAAATGCGTATACAGTTTGTTCTCCAAGCAGCGGAAAGCCGCAGTAACCGCCTCTACCTACATTCTCATACTATGAGGTTGTGGTATTCTGTGGGTGATGTGATCAGTAGTACGCTGGCCGCCTTTATTTCCCACACATTTCTTGGTAGTCATTTTAGTCTGGGTAGACTTGGGAGGCTAGGTCAATTTTAAAAATCAGATTCAAATCCATAACTACAAAGCTGACAAGTGAACATCTGCCCACTACACAGCTGCGACTGCCATGGTGGATGGGGCTGAGAGCATAAATCCACTACACAGCTGTGACTGCCATTGTGGATGTGGCTGAGAGTACAATCCACTACACAGCTGCAACTGCCATGGTGGATGGGGCTGAGAGTACAATCCACTACACAGCTGCGACTGCCATGGTGGATGGGGCTGAGAGTACAATCCACTACACAGCTGCGACTGCCATGGTGGATGGGGCTGAGAGTACAATCCAGATCACAGCTGTGGCTGCCCTGGTGGATGGGGCTGAGAGTACAATCCAGATCACAGCTGTGACTGCCCTGGTGGATGGGCTGAGAGTACAATCCAGATCACAGCTGTGGCTGCCATGGTGGATGGGGCTGAGAGTACAATCCAGATCACAGCTGTGGCTGCCGTGGTGGATGGGCTGAGAGTACAATCCACTACACAGCTGCGACTGCCATGGTGGATGGGGCTGAGAGTACAATCCAGATCACAGCTGTGACTGCCCTGGTGGATGGGCTGAGAGTACAATCCAGATCACAGCTGTGGCTGCCATGGTGGATGGGGCTGAGAGTACAATCCAGATCACAGCTGTGGCTGCCGTGGTGGATGGGCTGAGAGTACAATCCACTACACAGCTGCGACTGCCATGGTGGATGGGGCTGAGAGTACAATCCACTCACTACACAGCTGCGACTGCCATGGTGGATGGGCTGAGAGTACAATCCACTACACAGCTGCAACTGCCATGGTGGATGGGGCTGAGAGTACAATCCACTATACAGCTGCGACTGCCATGGTGGATGGGGCTGAGAGCATAAATCCACTACACAGCTGTGACTGCCATTGTGGATGTGGCTGAGAGTACAATCCACTACACAGCTGCAACTGCCATGGTGGATGGGGCTGAGAGTACAATCCACTACACAGCTGCGACTGCCATGGTGGATGGGGCTGAGAGTACAATCCACTACACAGCTGCGACTGCCATGGTGGATGGGGCTGAGAGTACAATCCAGATCACAGCTGTGGCTGCCCTGGTGGATGGGGCTGAGAGTACAATCCAGATCACAGCTGTGACTGCCCTGGTGGATGGGCTGAGAGTACAATCCAGATCACAGCTGTGACTGCCCTGGTGGATGGGGCTGAGAGTACAATCCAGATCACAGCTGCGACTGCCATGGTGGATGGGGCTGAGAGTACAATCCAAATCACAGCTGTGACTGCCCTGGTGGATGGGCTGAGAGTACAATCCAGATCACAGCTGTGACTGCCCTGGTGGATGAGGCTGAGAGTACAATCCACTACACAACTGTGACTGCCATGGTGGATGAGGCTGAGAGTACAATCCACTACACAGCTGTGACATGGCCCTGGTGGATGGGGCTGAGAGTACAATCCACTACACAACTGTGGCTGCCATGGTGGATGGGGCTGAGAGTATAATCCAGTGGTTAAAATTGTTTACACAACTCCAATCCAGGCCGTGTTATCTTTGGGGCAGGTGAATTTAGTGACACTTATTGACCCCAGGTTGAACCCCACTATCAGCAGGATCTCCTGTGTGTTGTAGCAGGTGGCTTAATTGTATTTGCAGATATGGTCTTACTCTCTGTGTAGATAGGTCACTGGACATCTTTGGACAGTGATTAGCCACCTGAACCTGTCAGTCCCTGCATTGACACTTCTATTTTACAGGGACTTGCATGAAACCTAGCATTAAAACTTCTATTTTACAGGGATTTACATGATACTCAGCATTGACACTTCTATTTTACAGGGACTTACATGGTATCCTGCATTGACACATCTATTTTACATTGACTTACATGACACCAAACACTGACACTTCTATTTTTCAGGGACTTACATGATACCCAGCATTGACACTTCTATTTTACTGGGACTTACAGGATACCAAGCATTGACACTTGTTTTACAGAAAACATACTGGCCAATAAAAAGATGTCATTTGCAGCGAGAAAAGGAATGTTGAAGTGCTACATAGAACCTGTACTTTTGTATGGATGTGTTGCATGGATAATGAGCAGACAAGCTGAAAAACATCTGATGGTTGCGGAAATGTGGTTTCTGAGGAAAATGCAAAGACTACCATGGGCAGACAGAAAAATCAATGACCACATCCTACAAGAAACAAATGAAAACCGTAAACTGATTAGAGAAATTAGACAGTCAGTTTTTTGGACATGTTATGAGTAGAAATAAATTGGAGAACTAGGTGACAACGGGCAAGATTGAGGAGACAAGAACAAGGGGAAGGCAGAGAAGTAAATACCTGGATGGCTTTGCCGCGTTGTATGGTCGAGACAAGAACACAGAGCTGATCCACGATTCTGATGATTGTGTGAGATGGCGAAACATGACCGCCCACGCTTATCCTCATGGCATATGATGATGATGATGATTTTACAGAGACTTACGTGGAATTGCTCACTGGGTCATGTTGAAGGCTTGGGCAAGCGGATTTACTAGTGACTGGAGCAGGGGTAGTGAGGATACTCACAATGGACATTGCAAGCATTCTAAAGACTCGAGTTTCGCTCTCGTTTGAGCTCGTCAGTAGTGCATATCCCTGACCAGATCCGGAAACAAGCCCCGGATCACAGGCGTGTGAAGCGGGTGTGTAACCATGAGGCACACACTGGACACAGCCAAATTATGATTATTGCTCACTGGATTTTAGGAGGCCTGGTGTTCCTTGCCAGTGAGAAGTCCTGATTGTTCGGGTCCACATCGATTGACGGACGTCAGTCGCGGCGATTGGGCAATCTTGAGCATAGCCTACAATGGGTGACGTAATATTCTGTTATGATAATTTGGCTGTGTCCAGCGTGTGCTGCGTGGTTACACACCCGCTTCACACGCCTGTGATCCGGGGCTTGTTTCCGGATCCGGTCAGGGATATGCACTACTGAAGAACTCAAACGAGAGCGAAACTCGAGTATAGTGCTTCCATATTGACGTGGATAGACCTTAGGTTCATACCAGAATACGATCAGCGTTGCCAGTAGTGGGTTGTGCTCAATATTTAAATTTCAAATCCCGAAACAACCAAATAAATCAATTCTAAAGACTGCCTATGAACGATTGCTAGTTGAAGATACAATGACAGATAAACAACATATTTAATGGCAACAGGAAGATTATCTGAAAAGTAATAGCAGGAAGATTATCAGGAAAGTAATGGCAACAGGAAGATATTCTGGAAGATTTGGGCAAAAACTAACCTGAGGGGTGGGGAGACTGCTATTTTGTTGTTGTTGTTTTTTTTGGCGCTCACTCGCTTTGAACTCAAGCCTAGTCCATACACAGTACTTCTAGTAGTGCTGGACTGAAATTTGCGTGTGGATTAGCTTTCCCCATTAACAGTGTCCCTTGCCATCAGGCAAACCCACTCTTGACTTTTGAGGTACTTGTAATTTACGTGTCTAAGTCAAGGACGACAGGTCAACAATTTAGTCCAACTGTCCGGTGTAAGGATTGAACTCCTTACCTCGGCATCAGCACACTGGATTTTTAAGAACATGCGTTCTTATCCATTCAGCCATGCTGACCTACGGACTGATATGATCAAGGTAACAATACATTGTTGTCATTGTCACATTATCAATAACACCATTGTTTGTTTTCATGCTTTCATTATGGTTTTCTCACCTTGCAGAAACATTTGAACTTGGAAATGTCCAAACTGACGCTGGTATCCACCAATAAATGCTTTGGCGGAGAGCAGAGAGTTTACAGTCATGAAAGGTGGGCATTCTTGTGTGTCTGGTGGTGGTATTGTCTCTCTGATGTTGATTTTATCCCTGAGTGGTATTGTCTGTCTGATGTTGATTTTCTGTCTGATGTTGCTTTTATCCCCGAGTGGTATTGTCTGTCTGATGTTGATTATATCCCCGGGTGGTGTTGTCTCTCTGATATTGATATATCCCTGGGTGGTATTGTCTCTGTGATGTTGATTATATTCCTGGGTGGTATTGTCTCTCTGTTATTTATTTTATCCCCGGGGTGGTATTGTCTTTCTGATATTGATATATCCCCGGGTGGTATTGTCTCTGTGATGTTGACTATATCCCTGGGTGGTATTGTCTCTCTGTTATTTAGTTTATCCTGGGTTGGTATTGTCTCTCTGATATTGATTTTACCCCCGGGTGGTATTGTCTCTGTGATGTTGATTATATCCCTGGGTGGTATTGTCTCTCTGATATTGATTTTATCCCCGCGTGGTATTGTCTCTGATATTGATTTTATCCCTGGGTGGTATTGTCTCTGTGATGTTGATTTTATCCCTGGGTGGTATTGTCTCTCTGATATTGATTATATCCCTAGGTGGTAATGTCTCTATTTATTTTATCCCTGGGGTGGTATTGTCTCTCTGATATTGATTATATCCCTGGGTGGTATTGTCTCTCTATTTATTTTATCCCTGTGTGGTATTTTCTCTGTGATGTTGATTATATCTCTGGGTGGTATGTTCTCTTTGATGTTGATTTACCAAGTGGGAATCGGAGTATTCAGGCAACCAGAAAGATGATGCATATTACCAGTCAATCTAATTAAATAAGTAGCGATCTTCAGGCATTATTCAGGACATATAATGGGACTATGGGCTGTGGAGTGTTATGCATGTATGTGTCTGTGGGCTTTATCTCATGTGTGTTATATAGTTATCAGATTATCTTCATTGGACATCAGCCCATTCGGTCCATAAGTGCTCAGATCCAGTCCTCAGTATCTCCCTCAAGCTTGTAGTGGTTGATGATGAAATATATATGTCACAGTGTGACCGCAGGCTGTATACTGTCATATATCTATGTCTACAGTGTGACTATGGGCTGTACACTGTCATATATCTGTATGTCTACAGTGTGACCGCAGGCTGTACACTGTCATATATCTGTATGTCTACAGTGTGACTGTGGCTGTACAGTCATACATCTATAAATCTACATATATATTATATATGTCTACATTATAACAGTGGGCTGTATAATGTCATATATGTATGTCTACAGTACCACCGTGGGGTGCACAATGAAGTTTGGAATCTTTCTGCCAGCCGATGCTCTCGATGGAACCAAGCTGCCAGTTGTATATTGGCTATCAGGTATTTAGTCCAGTGCTGTGTGTTCATTTTTAGTGGCAGATAGATTAATGTTTAGCAGATAGGTAGATTTCTCTATTGTTTAGCAAATAAGTAGATTGCTCTAATGTGTAACAAACAGGTAGATTGCTCTGATATTTAGCAAATAAGCAGATTGCTCTGATGTGCAGTGAATATGTAGATTGCTCTGATGTGTAACAAACAGGTAGATTGCTCTGGTGTTCAGAAGATAAGGTAGATTGATTTGGTGTTTGGGAGATAAGGTAGATTGCTCTGGTGCTTAGCAAATAAGTAGATTTCTCTGATGAACAGTAAATAGGTGGATTGCTAAATGTGTAACAGGTTAGGAGATAATAATTTACTTTGATGTGTGTGTATCATGTAGATAAATTGATTGGCGATAGATGGATTATTTTGATGTTTAACGTGTGTGCATTAATATGCACGACGTAAACAACCATCCACATTATCAATGTTAACAAAGCTAATAAAGCATTGGCATGTTAGACAAGTAGAAAGTGTGTTGCGATCATTTGTTTCTGGAAAAAAAAAACAATCAGTTTTGCTCCAGGTGGCTTTTGTCTGTATGAAGTGTTTGTTTAATCCCAATAGAAATTCCAGTCTTGTATTCATTTTTGCTAAAGATTACAAAGTGACCTTTAAACAATTATTAACTGATTCAGTGCCAGGCAAAAACTAGGCCCGGGCCAAACAAGGCACACAATCAAATGAACAAGTATTATAATGTAAACTTCAGTTCACTGAGCATTGAAATTGTGGGAGATACCACGAAACAAAACAACACAATGACTCTGGTATGGTGATATATCGCCCTTCTGTCCAAATTGGAGTTAACATCTGGCGATATCCTTTGGCACGGAATCGATTAAAAACTATAGGAACTTTTTTTTTTTCAAAACAAAAAGTATAAATAATGACACAACGACCAGTTGAAAAACTTCTGAGAAGTAACGTTATAACGTTTAAAAATCTGGCCCCACTGTCACAGTAAATAATGTTAGGAACATTTTAACCTGATGTGTGCACAAAATAACATAGACAGTACTGGACTTGCATAGTTATTGGCAGAGAACTGTACCACAAACCAAACACAGTGTCCGCATGTTGTCAATGGTACTGTCTGGTTGTATTCCCTAGGTTTGACTTGCAATGAGCAGAACTTCATCACCAAGGCAGGAGCTCAGAGAGTGGCCGCCAAGCTGAACCTGATCATCGTCAACCCTGATACCAGCCCACGTATGCTAGCATGTTTTGTGTCCTCTCACTTGAGCTTCTGTTGAAGAGTGTAATTCTTCTTCTTCTTCTTCTTCTTCTTCTTCTTCTTCTTCTTCTTCTTCTTCTTCTTCTTCTTCTTCTTCTTCTTCTTCTTCTTCTTCTTCTTCTTCTTCTTCTTCTTCTTCTTCTTCTTCTTCATTAATCTGGAGTGTTTTTCAGATGTAATTGCGTTGTGCCTGTTTACAGCAGAGCTGCGATACTTGTGCCTTTCGGCCAACACATCCAACTTCTGCGGGAGTGTAATTCAAAAATCAGTTTGTACAGTTTATCATGTTTTGTTTTCATTTGAGTTTCTATTGAATAATGTATTGAGCTTCCATTGAAGAGAGAGAGAGTGTGTACTGAGCTTCTGTTGAAGGGAGAGTGTACTGAGCTTCTACTGAAGGGAAAGTGTACTGAGCTTCTATTGAAGGGAGAGTATACCGAGCTTCTATTGAAGGGAAAGTGTACTGAGCTTCTATTGAAGGGAGAGTGTACTGAGCTTCTATTGAAGGGAGAGTGTACTGAGCTTCTATTGAAGGGAGAGTGTACTGAGCTTCTATTGAAGGGAGAGTGTACTGAGCTTCTATTGAAGAGAGAGTGTGCTGAGCTTCTATTGAAGGGAGAGTGTACTGAGCTTCTATTGAAGGGAGAGTGTAGTGAGCTTCTATTGAAGGGAGAGTGTACTGAGCTTCTATTGAAGGGAGAGTGTACTGAGCTTCTATTGAAGGGAGAGCATACCGAGCTTCTATTGAAGGGAGAGCGTACCGAGCTTCTATTGAAGAGAAAGTGTAGTGAGCTTCTATTGAAGAGAGAGTGTAGTGAGCTTCTATTGAAGAGAGAGTGTAGTGAGCTTCTATTGAAGGGAGAGTGTACTGAGCTTCTATTGAAGGGAGAGTGTAGTGAGCTTCTATTGAAGGGAGAGTGTACTGAGCTTCTATTGAAGGGAGAGTGTACTGAGCTTCTATTGAAGGGAGAGCATACCGAGCTTCTATTGAAGGGAGAGCGTACCGAGCTTCTATTGAAGAGAAAGTGTAGTGAGCTTCTATTGAAGAGAGAGTGTAATGAGCTTCTATTGAAGAGAGAGTGTAGTGAGCTTCTATTGAAGGGAGAGTGTACTGAGCTTCTATTGAAGGGAGAGTGTAGGGAGCTTCTATTGAAGGGAGAGTGTACTAAGCTTCTATTGAAGGGAGAGCATACCGAGCTTCTATTGAAGGGAGAGTGTAGGGAGCTTCTATTGAAGGGAGAGTATACTGAGCTTCTATTGAAGGGAGAGTATACCGAGCTTCTATTGAAGGGAGAGTGTAGGGAACTTCTATTGAAGGGAGAGTGTAGGGAACTTCTATTGAAGGGAGAGTGTACTAAGCTTCTATTGAAGGGAGAGTGTAGGGAGCTTCTATTGAAGGGAGAGTGTACCAAGCTTCTATTGAAGGGAGAGTGTAGGGAACTTCTATTGAAGGGAGAGTGTAGGGAACTTCTATTGAAGGGAGAGTATACCGAGCTTCTATTGAAGGGAGAGTGTAGGGAACTTCTATTGAAGGGAGAGTGTACTAAGCTTCTATTGAAGGGAGAGTGTAGGGAGCTTCTATTGAAGGGAGAGTGTACCGAGCTTCTATTGAAGGGAGAGTGTACCGAGCTTCTATTGAAGAGCGTTAAAAAGTTAGTTGCATATCATTTACTGAATGTCGCTGTCAACCCCAGCATATTTTGGCTGTTTGTGATTTCTTGGCAAGTTTACGTTCAGTAGTTTGCCATTGCTTTCTGAACGACAGGCACCCATACCAAAGTATGAAATACCAATGCAAGGCGGTCTGCTTCCAAATCGCCCTCAGCTGTGTTTCGTATGCGTGGTTGTGAATTGCACCTGTAACCCTTTCGCTGCAGAGCGTGTACTGAGCTTCTATTAAAGAGTGTACTGAGTTTCTATTGAAGGGAAAGTATAGCATGCTTCATGCAGAATGGCCTGTATCGATTCAGAGATCACGGGTTGTGAGCATTTGCTGGATCTTTTCTCCAGGATACTCTGGTGTGGTTGGAAATGAAGAGGCAGATAGATTGGCTGGTGCCACATCATTAAGGCGTGATTTTATGCCATGATAAGACAAATGTTGTGAAGACCCTCTGGGAGCATGTGAATTGTGCAATAGAACAGACAGACTCATGGTCTAGAGAAAATGCAGTAGCAAGGGGTGATCAGAGGATCTGTTCGACAGTCGTCACTCAGAGGTACAGCAAGACGGACGTATAATCAGATTACAACGGGCACCATTGGTATTGGAACTCTTCACTGGTTGTTAAAGATGAGGACTGAGCATTTATGGGAATGCCTTGAGTGCGATGATATCGGTTCTTGACTCAACTCAACTTCCTGAGGTTGTGTCTGGTAGTGTGATAAGTCTTATATCATCTCAGGCTGGGTGTTTTCTCATGTCTGGTCACATACATTATTGTTGGTATCATGTGAATGACAACGGCTGTTGACATCTTATATATGATGACAGGCGGTGTCAACATTGAAGGAGAGGAAGATAGTTACGACTTTGGGTCTGGTGCCGGGTTTTATGTGGATGCCACCACCGACAAGTGGAAGAAACATTACCGCATGTATTCATATGTGGTCAGAGAGGTAAGATCATCCACATATCCTAGGATTCATGTTATTTAACTTCATTCACATGTCACAAGACTAACATAATATCACTTCATTTTATAATGAGATTGATGTGATGAAGAAATGTTTATGTAAACAGAGAATTAATATACATACTGCATTTGAGAATCGACATCACTGCACTCAGGACATTCCCACACATGCTCCGTCCACCCCTTCGAAAGCCACCAAAGAGTTCCGGTGCATGATTGTTCCAGTTTTAAAACAGTTAGCTGCATATCCTTTACAGGACATAGCAGTCAACCCCAGCATTTTTGGGCTGTTTGTGATTCCTGGGCAAGTTTACATTCAGTAGTTTGCCATTGCTTTCTGAATGACCAGCACCCATACCATTTAATAGAAAACCAATGTAATGTGGTCTGCTGCAAAATCGCTCACAGCTGTGTTTCAAACGTGGTATGTGGGATTAGGAACTGTGCCCCATGGCAGTTGTGAGAAGTTTCTATAAGATGATTTATCAGCTCATGGCACTAATTCAGTTACAAGTCCTCCTGGCTTTTCCTCTATGTTTTGAGTACTGTACTTTTAAGTACTGTCCAGACCCTCTACTCACTCCCTTCTGAGCCAGTCTCTCCAGCTCTGGATACCCAGAGCATCAGACTTGTATCTTGTGTGTAGCTTTTACTTGGTACAACCTTCATTGATGCCCTCAAAACTCATTCATTCATTCATTCAGTAGCACGTCCTTTGCAGAACCTCGCTCCCATAACAACTTTCTGGAAAACCTCTTGATCATAAACAAGATGTCCCGCATCCAATACACCCGTCTGGAGATCATCCGCCACATCCTGCACCCATCTTCTCTTTGGCCTTACTTTGTTCTCTTCCCAGGCATATACCCCTCCATTATTGTTCTCTCCAAACTTTCGTGACGTTTCAAGTGACCAAAATATTTCAATTTTCTTTCTTTTATCGTTTTTAATAGCCAACCTGCTTCAATATTCAGCTTTTGAAGTATTGATGCATTTGTTCTTTTCTTACGCAAGATATTCTTAGAACTCGTCTATAACATTTATATTCAAAGGCATTTATACGCTGCTCAGATTGTTTAGTAAGTGTCCAGGTCTCACAAGCGTATGTTGCAATGGGAAAGATGCATGCTCTTAAGAATTTAATTTTTGTAGTTCTGTCTGTCCCATTCCATAATTTATTCAGTTGCTTTAGTCTTTGAAGAGCAATTGATAGTCATCGTTTAATTTCTTTCATTGTGTGGTGACACATCAATGACCCAAGATATTCAAAATTTTCCACCACCTCCAATTTTTCCTCATTAACATATATTTCTTTCTCCATAGTGGTTTTATCTGTATGCATTATCTTTGTTTTTGCAATGTTCAGATACAAGTTGTGATTTTCACTATTCAGTTGGGTTGAGACTATTAGGTTTTCTATACCAGTCTGTGTTGTGGATAGCAATACTGTATCATCAGCATACCCTCAAAACTGCTTCTGCCATTTTCCTTGGGTGATATGGTTTACGTTGGTTTGCAGTTGCTGGATCTGATCAATTAATTTTTACATTAGTTTGGAGTTAACGGATCTGATCAATTAATGTTGTTTACTTTGGATTGTAGTTTCTGGATCTAATCAGTTAATGTTTACATTGGTTTGAAGTTGCTGGATCTGATCAATTATTGTTGTTTACATATGTTTGGAGTTGCCAGATCTGATAAATTAATGTTATTTACTTTGGTTTGGATTGCTAGATCTAATCAATTAAAGTTGTTTACACTGGTTTGGAGTTGCCGGATCTGATAAATTAATATTGTTTAATTTGGTTTGTAGTTGCTGGATCTAATCAGTTTGGATTTGCCAGAACTCATCAATTAATGTTGTATACATTTGGTTTGCAGTTGCCAGAACTGATCAATGAAAATTTTTCAACAATACCAGACAAGAGGGGCGTTTTTGGTCACAGGTGAGTAGACAGTAAAGTAAATTAACAGGATAGTGAGTGAGTAAAGTAAATTAACAGGAGAGTGAGTGAGTAAAGTAATTGAACACGAGGGAGAATGAGTAGACATGTGTAATGAACCAAAAAACATGAGATTGAGTGGATATGAGCATCAGTATAGTGAGAATCAATGAAAATGTCCTTCAGCATGCATTTGAATGAGTGCACATTGCATCAGCAGGCATTGGAGAATGCAAACTACAAAAGCTGATAGTCATTGAAGCAGAACTACAGACGCTGATTTTTAAAAAATTCTTCCCAATATGATTTAATCATCTACACAGATGGGTCTTGTGTGGCACACGAGGAGCTCATAGGCTTTCGGAGTCCAGGTTGGAGAGGGAAGACAGTGGAGCTTTTGCCGTAACCACAAGCAGTTTAACCATATAGGTCATGGCAGTAACAAAGGTGATGGCATGGCTGGGGATACAAACGTTTGCCCATGCATGGTTCTTTTTCAGCGGCTTCACGAGTATGCTTAAGAAAGATCAAGATGGGCTGTGCCAGAAGGCAGTGACTTGAATTTCTGAGGAGGTCACAGCTAACTAATATTGGTGCGAGCAAGTGACTCAGTTGATGGATGTGATTCTGTAATTTTGACCAGACTGCTGGAACATCAAGAACACCCTCAGGGAGGCAGGACGAGCAAGTGACACAAGGGATGGATATGATTCTGTAACTTTGACCAGACTGCTGGAACATCAAGAACACCCTCAGGGAGGCAGGACGAGCAAGTGACACAAGGAGGGATGGATATGATTCTGTAACTTTGACCAGACTGCTGGAACATCACATCAGACGGGGTCAAGCTAAGCTAGGCTAAAGCGCCGTGTGGGAAGCTAAAGAAGAGTAGTCAACCAACACATAACTGGTGTCTTCAGTCGCTACAAGCTGAGGGAGATACTGAGGAGAGGATCTGAGCAGTCACATGCTAATAGGTAGTTCAGAATGGATAAGAACACATATTCTTAAACATCCTGTATCATATGCTGATGCCGAGGTTAGGGGTTCAACCCCTACACCGGACAGTTGGATTTAAATGTCAACCTATTGTCCTTGACTTGGGGATGTTAATTACAAGTACCTCTGAAGTCGGAGTGGGTTGGCTTGATGGCAAGGGACACTGTTAATAGGTAAAGCTAATCCACATGCTAAATTATGTCCAGTGCTACTAGAAGTAGTGTGTGTGGACTACGCTTGAGTTCAAAAGCGAGTGAGAACAAAGAAAAAATATGCTAATAGTTTGATGGGCATTGAGGATGATCTGTTGACTAAGATATCTACTTATGCTCATGTTCCTTGACGATAACATAATTCATTCTAATGTCTACTGATTGTTTGTTTGTTTGTCCATCAAGAATGATGATGACCATTCATTTCATCCAGTGGGGTTGAAGGTGTGGAGCCGTGGGTTCTAAGATGGCTGATAAGGCCTATTTTGGCTCGAAATGTTCTTTGACAATGTGGGCAAAGAATGCTTGACGTCTCTGGAGGAGGATTTCCTGCAGTGGTTTTTCTGTCCTGCCTTTTCTTCACAGCTCTTGCAGTCCTAGTTGCCTCACATATGACTGCACCTTTGCGTAATGATGCACGCCACGAATTTCGGTCTCTGGCTGCAGCCTCCCAGGTGTCATGATGAATTCCAAAAGCATTCAGTGAAATTTTCAGAGTGTCTTTAAAATGTTTCCTCTGGCCGCCTTGGGAGCGTTTACCACAACGCAGTTCGCTGTAGAAAATTCGTTTAGGGAGCCTGTGATCTGGCATGCGAGTCAAGTGACCAGCCCAGCGAATCTGATTCGTCATCAGTAGAGTGTGGATACTGGGCATGGATGCTCTTTCTAGGACTTCAGTGTCTGGAATCTTGTCTTGCCATTTAATCTTCAGTAGCTTCCTTAGGCAGACTGTGTGGAAGTGGTTTAATTTCCTAGCGTGTCGCTGATAAACAGTCCAGGTTTCACAAGCATATAGCAGTGTGGATAATACAACTGCTTTGTAGACTTTTAGCTTTGTTTGCAGGCTTATTCCAGTTCTGTCCCATACATTCTTGTACAGTCTGCCAAAGGCTGCACTGGCCTTGGAGATTCTTGTATTCACTTCGTCATCGATTGTGGCAGCTTGTGACACGGTGCTGCCAAGATAGGTGAATTTGTCCACAACACTTAGTCTATGATCATTCACTTTGATATTCGGCACAGTGTGATTATTCCCTGGAGCTGGCTGGTACATCACTACAGTCTTCTCCAAGTTGATATTGAGCCCAAATTTGGCACAGGCATGTGAGAAAGCTGAAACATTATGTTGCATGTCCGCCTCTGAGTTGGCGTATAGAGCGCAATCATCAGCAAACAGGAGCTCTCTGACGGTGCCGCTGCCAATTTTGGTTTTAGCTTTCAGCCTTCTGAGATTGAATAACTTTCCATCCATACGGTAGTTGATGTCTATACCAATGTCGTTGTTCTCGAAGGCATTCATCAACATGGCTGAAAACATGAGGCTGAACAGTGTTGGTGCCAGGACACATCCTTGCTTCACTCCATTGGTGACAGGAAAGGGTTCAGACAGTTCACCATTTTCCTGTACTCTTGCCTGCATGTCGTCATGAAATAGCAGCACTATTTGGACAAACTTTCGTGGACAGCCATATTTTGCCATAATCTTCCACAGTCCTTCTCTGCTGACCGTATCAAAAGCCTTGGTAAGGTCAATGAAAGCGGAGAACATTTCGCAGTTCTGTTCCTGACATTTCTCTTGCAGCAGCGAAAATCATGTCAACAGTTCCACGTTCTTTTCTGAAGCCACATTGACTCTCAGGAAGAAGACCTTGATCGAGATGGGCTGTGAGGCGATTGAGAAGAATTCTGGCGAGTATCTTCCCTGCAATTGAAAGCAAGGAGATGCCTCGGTGGTTGTCACAGGATTGGCGGTTTCCTTTACGTTTGTAAAGGTGGACTATTGACGCGTCCTTAAAATCTTGTGGCATGGTTTCGTTCATCCATATGTTTGTGAAGACTTGGTGAAGCTGATCTGTTAGGACCGGCCCACCTGCCTTGTATATCTCTGCTGAGATGGAGTCAGGACCAGGTGCCTTGCCGCTGGAGAGTTGCTGGATGGCTTTTTATTTCCACTATGGTTGGCAGGTCATCAAGTGTCTCATTGGTGGGAACTTGAGGAAGGCAGTTGATGGTTTCATCATCGAAGAAGGAAGTTGTATTTAAGATTTTGCTGAAATGCTCTGCCCAGCGTTGGAGGATTTCTTTCTTATCGGTGACCAATGTTCCCCCGTCTGCACTGAGGAGGGGAACTATGCCTGGTGATGTAGGACCATAGACCGCTTTCAGTGAGTCGTAGAAGTTTTTCATATCATGTCTGTCAGCAAAGCCCTGAATTTCATCAGTTTTGCTGCTCAGCCAGGAGTCCCGCATGTGCCGAAGTTTCTGCTGCACTACTCTCTGAATGTTCTTGAAAGCATCTTTTTTTGATGTTGACTTTGGGTCATTCAAATGTGCCTTGAGGAGAAGATGTTTCTCGGCCAGCAATTGGTTGATGTCTTCGGAATTTTCATCAAACCAGTCTTTATGCTTTCGGGGGGCCGGACCCAGAATTTCCATAGCAGTGTTGTAAATTGTGTCCTTTAGGGCTCTCCATTCTGTTTCTGTATCCTGTTTAGCTTCCGCATTGGGCTTGAGGCGGTCTTCCAGCATATTTTCAAACGACTGCTGCATTTTCTTGCTGTTTAGGCGGGTGACATTTAGCTTTGTTTGCATTTTCGCCCCTTGAGGACGCTGTGGTGGCCTGATGTGGATGTTCATTTTCGAGACAATGAGACGATGGTCTGTCCGGCATTCGGCACCACACATGGATTTTGTCACTCGAACGTCTTGTCTGTCACTCCTCCTGACGATGACATAGTCAATGAGGTGCCAGTGTTTCGAGCGAGGGTGCATCCACTATGTCCTATTTCTCATGGGGAGACGGAAAATTGTGTTCGTAATCAGGAGATCATGTTCGGCACATGTCTGAAGGAGGCGGAGTCCATTGCTGTTACAATTTCCGACTCCATGCTTTCCAATAATGCCACTCCAAGAGGTGGTGTCCGTGCCTACTCTGGCATTGGAATCCCCAAGGAGTATAAGTTTGTCTCCTTTGGGAACAGATGTTAATACATTGTGCAGGTCCTCATAGAACTTGTTCTTGACATCATCTTTGTTGGTCATAGTTGGTGCGTAGACACTTACAATGGTTGCGTGCTTCCTTCCATTCAGCAGAGGCAACTTCATGGTCATGAGCCTGTCGTTTATAGCCTTTGGAAATCCAGCTAATTTGCCGACCAGGGCCGACTTAATGGCAAATCCCACCCCGGATTGGCGTCTTTCCTCGCTTTTCCTTCCACTCCAGAAAAATGTGTAGCCGGCACCAATTTCACAGATTTGGCCTTCTTCTGCAAGTCGTGTCTCGCTCAAGGCTGCAATGTCGATGTTGTACCTGCCCAGCTCTCTCCCAATCAGTGCTGTTCGTCTCTCTGGACCCGACGCGCCGTCTCTGTCAAGTAGGGTGCGTACATTCCAAGTTCCAATTGTTAAGGGAATATGGTTTATTCTTTTAGCTTTGCTTGTTTTATCTTTCTTTGTATGTCGACCGTAGTTAGGGTACCCACCAACCGCGGCTAGCTGGTTAGGTAGTGATGAAGCAGACAATGTTTAGGGCACCTTTTCTAGCCCCTTCCTCATGCTATGGAGGTGAGCAGTGTGTTCCTATAGAGGGCTGCTCAGTCGCTCAGGGGGCTGCCGAATCCCACTGCTGCTCCGGTCAGTAGAAGACGACCATATGGCCTGAGCCGCCTGTGTGCAGGTCTGCGACTACGGCTGCCAGCGTACCCACGCCTGCCACTTTGCCGCTCGCCCATCGCCACAGGGCTTGAAGGTGATATGTGACGTTGGATGAAGAATGACTTGCACGATGACTTGGATTAAAGTGAGGAAGAGTTGCGCAATTCGTCGACCTCACTCTCTCGCCTGAGTCCATCTGAGTCCAGTGGCAAGACAAGTCGAGACGATTGGAGACGAATACAGGTGCAGTGGATGACCAGGGCGCTCTACGTGCCTTGCCGTGCTCATTACGTTCCACAACGCTTTGCAGGTAAACGCCGTCTTGCCCGTTGAATCATGTCTACTGATTAGTAAAGAATGAGCAGACATGAACATCAGCAGATATTAGGTCATTGACTCAACTTGACATGAACAAAGTTCAACATAAATATTTCTCATGCTTCTTGCCTGAATTACACTGTTGTACATGTTTCAATTGTATTTCCACAACATTGCCAGTATGGGCGGCCACGGAGCACTGATTGCAGCACTGAAAAACCCTGGCCTGTTCAAGTCTGTGAGTGCGTTCGCTCCAATAGCTCACCCGATCAAGGCTGCCTGGGGGAAGAAAGCCTTTGAAGGATACCTTGGGCCTGATGAGAATGCCTGGAGGGTAGCCATTTGTTGATGTTTGTGTCTGTTGTATAGTCTTTGGTCTGTACATTTGACTGGTTGTGAGTTGTAGGGTTTAAGTCTTAGGGTTGTAAATTGTAGGGCTGAAGTCTTAGGGTTGTATGTTAATAATGTTGTAAGTTGTAGGGTTGTATGTTGTAGGGTTGTAAAGTTGTAGGGTTCTATTTTATAGGGGTTATGTCATAGGGTTGTATGTTGTAGTATTGTAAGTTGTAGGGTTGTAAGTTGTAGTATTGTAAGTCGTAGGTTGTAGGGTTGTATGTTATAGGGCTTAAGTCGTAGGGTTGCAATTTGTAGTATTGTAATTAGTAGGAGGGTTGTAAGTTGTAGTATTGTAAGTTGAGTTGAGCTAAGAACCAACATCACTGCACTCAGGAAATTCCCATTCATGTTTCTTCCCCTCGTTCAGCAGCCAGCGAAGAGTCACACTACTAATAGTTCCCACTGCTATCTTTTTGTAAGTGATAGGGTTGTATGTTGTAGTATTGTAAGTGGTAAGGTTGTATTTTGTAGTAGGATTGTATGTTGTAAGTTTAGGTTATGGATGACTGAACTCATTGCCTAAGTAATCTGACCATGTTGTAAAGTTATCTTTTATCACTGTGTCTGTGATGTCAGTTGTTTTATCACCTTGTTGATGTTTTATGTTATTGTGTATGACCATGTCTGTTTTACATTGTGTTCTATCACCATATCTGAGTTTTACATTATGTTCTATCACCATATCTGAGTTTTACATTATGTTCTATCACCATATCTGAGTTTTACATTATGTTCTATCACCATATCTGAGTTTTACATTATGTTCTATCACCATATCTGAGTTTTACATTATGTTCTATCACCATATCTGAGTTTTACATTATGTTCTATCACCATATCTGAGTTTTACATTATGTTCTATCACCATATCTGAGTTTTACATTATGTTCTATCACCATATCTGAGTTTTACATTATGTTCTATCACCATATCTGAGTTTTACATTATGTTCTATCACCATATCTGAGTTTTACATTATGTTCTATCACTATATCTGAGTTTTACATTATGTTCTATCACCATATCTGAGTTTTCCATTATGTTCTATCACCATATCTGAGTTTTACGTTATGTTCTATCACCATATCTGAGTTTTACATTATGTTCTATCACCATATCTGAGTTTTACATTATGTTCTATCACCATATCTGAGTTTTACATTATGTTCTATCACCATATCTGAGTTTTACATTATGTTCTATCACCATATCTGAGTTTTACATTTTGTTCTATTACATTGTCCATGTTTTACATTATGTTCTATCACAAAGTCCATGTTTTACTTTATGTTCTATCTCTGTATCTGTAATTTGTATTATGATATGACACCTTTTTAAGATCCTCGTCTGGTAGGAACAGTCATGAGCCACAAGTGACACCAGGCATTCATCCAGCTACTGATGGAAATGATGCTGGATGGATTGAGACAGTAGTATGGAGGAATATCATCAGCAGAGTTGACCCAGAACACCAAAGACTGACATCTTTGGAAAGCCATGAATGCCTACGCCAGCTGACAATGCACTTGATGATGATGATGATGACACTTTATGCATGATTTACTTTATGGTCTTCCACATGTTATGTTCTATATGTGTGTTCTCCATCTTGTAACATCAAGTTCAATCAGTGTGTTTACTTTGTTGTAACATGTTCTACCAGTGTTCACTTTGTTGTAAAACTATGTTCTATTAGTGTTCACTTTGATGTTCTATAAGTATTTCTCTTTGTCACATTATGTTCTGTAAGTATGTTCTCTTTGTCACATTATGTTCTATAAGTATGTTCTCTTTGTCACATTATGTTCTGTAAGTATGTTCTCTTTGTCACACTATGTTCTATAAGTATGTTCTCTTTGTCACATTATGTTCTGTAAGTATGTTCTCTTTGTCACATTATGTTCTATAAGTATGTTCTCTTTGTCACATTATGTTCTGTAAGTATGTTCACCACGAAGGCTAACCAGGGCAGTATTGACCTGAAAGAAACCAGACATGTTGGTGGAATGGAACAGATATCGTATAAATAGATTCAACACAACAACCGCGCTCTTAGAAAACAGTCGGCTGAATTAAAAAGAAGTAATAGAAATAGCCACTGACAGCGTGGCTGGCCCCAGGTCATGTGTATACTCTACAGCTAACCCCTAGCTGTTGTTCTTTAGTTGCTGGGTTCGTATCTCCATGTCACAGACTAGACTTTCTTCCTGCAGGAGTATGATGCCACAGAGCTGGTGAAGGTTTATGACGGACCACCATTGGACATCTTGGTAGATCAAGTGAGAGCCTGTGCTTGTACTTCACAGTGTAGTGTGTTGTTTTTCATGTTGGTTTTCCCATCTTTCGCCCAGTCTTTATTTCATGCCCATTCTTCAATGTCTTCATTAATTACAATATTTGTGTTTGTTATCGTTGGGATAATTCCTGTTGCCACACACAAAGATCTGATAAACCTATCTTAAACTTTATATTTGACTGACTGGCACCTTGCCGTCTTGACAGACAATAGTTTGTAAAATGGGGTTATCTCTCCATAATACAAAGCCTGGGCTGCATTTAGAGACCATGTGTTGCCCATTTAGCATGATCCCTCTCTCTGCCTGTCTAGTTTACTCCAGAGGAAAGGTGACACCAATACGTCTGGAACAAGACAAGGTGCAGAAGCTGTCGGATCAGCAAAGCAATGCTTTAACTGTCCACCTGTCGGAGTTTCGATCCTAGACCAGTTACCAACCAAGGCTTAGGGCTTGGTCTGCCCTGCCATGACATTTTGTCTTTAGGTTGCATTTCCTCACACCAGGATAAGGCTTGTACCCTCCCAATTCCGCTCTTCTGCCCGAAGCCGTTGGCACAATGTGGGGTGTCGGGTTTGGTAAGCATGCCCAACATTCGGCGCTAACAGAAGCAGGTAGTACAGTCTACTGTCATACGGTAGCTCAGTCATATCTGACTAAGACCTGACATCAACTTCGTATATATATATATATGATATCATATATATGAATAGCGCACACATAGGCAGCATTTCATAAGATGAATATTTTCTACGATTTAACTTTTTCATAAGATGAGTATTTTCTACGATAAAATCTTTGTCAATCAAGGTAAGAAAATGAGTTCTTAAGAGCTATATTGAGTGAGTTCTGATGTATGGGAGCAAATCATGGACAGTAAGCAGACAGGTGAGGAATTGTGTGGAGGCTGTGAAGATGTAGTTTTGTAGAAGGATGAGAACACGGTGGACAAGATAGAAAAAGCAACGAAGATATCTTGGAATGAGATTAACTCACAAATAGAACTCGTTACTTACATCAGAAGAACACGGTCCACATGGGCATGTCATGACAAGGAGAGAACTGGAGTATGTCATCGTCACAATGGGAAAGCTGGAGTATGTCGTCACAGTGGGAAAGCTGGAGTATGCCGTCACAACGGGAAAGCTGGAGAATGTCATCACAATGGGAAAGCTGGAGTATGCTGTCACAACGGGAAAGCTGGAGATGTCATCACAATGGGAAAGCTGGAGTATGTCGTCACAATGGGAAAGCTGGAGTATGTCGTCACAATGGGAAAGCTGGAGTATGTCGTCACAATGGGAAAGCTGGAGTATGTCATCACAATGGGAAAGCTGGAGTATGTCATCACAATGGGAAAGTTGGAGGGGAAGAGAGGCAGGGGGAGACCAAGAGAGAAGATACTGGACAGTTTGACATCATGGCATGGAGGAACATCAGTATTAGAAATGATTGACAGCTTTAGAGACAGAAGGCTGTAGACAGACAAATCACCGATGACACATGGTATGGACTACAAGAAAAATAAGAATGTTGCTATAAAGATTTGCTCATCTTTACAAGTCAATCTGCTTCTTTGTTGCTCAGTAAGTTGCACTGAGCTGGTGTCCATTGAACTGCAATGTGTCAAAACATGTCATTTTCTGCAGAGTTGAGTTGAGTCAAGAACCGACTGTGTTCAATCAGGACATTCCCATTAGAGCTCAGTCCTCAACAGCCAGCAAAGAGTTCCACTACTAATGGTTCCCATTGCAATCTGATTATATGTTTGTCTGGCTTGACCTCTGAGTGACGACTGTTGACCAGATCCTTTGATCACCCCTTGCTGCTGCATTCTCACTAGACCATGATAATCTGGTATCTGTTCTTCTGTATTATTCAATCGCTCCCAGAGGGCCTTCACCACATCTGCCTTATCATGCATCAGATTAACCCTCAATGATGCAGCACCAGCCAGTCTGTCTGCCTGTTCATTTCCAACCACCCCAGAGTGTCCTGGAGAAATGATACGGTGAATACTCACAACCTGCGACCTCTGAATCAATGCAAGTCATTCTGCGTGAAGTTTGCCAGTTTTCACCCTTGTCAGCATGCTTTGTGAATCAGTTACAATCACAACATGTGTGTAGTTTTTTTCGTATATATTTTCAACAGAAAGAATCTCTGATCCACTTAAGAGTAATCACCTGGGCACTGTACTGACTTTCCCTGCAGTCTTACCACTGTTGGAAGCATTTCCGAAGGCCTCTTGGAGAAAGGAGTACTGTGTGGCTCTGCCATTCCACATCATGTCTTTTTGTGGCTCGAACTAGGAACCATTCGGCTACATTTTTTTTTTTCGCTCGCTTGCGTTGAACTCAAGCATAATCCAGACACACTACTTTCGGTAATGCTGGACTGAATTTGTGTATGGATTAGTTTTCCCCATTAACAGTGTCCCTTGCCATCAGGCGAACTCACTCAGCCTTCAGAGGTACTTGTAATTTACGTCCCCAAGTCAGGGACGACAGGTCAACATTTTAGTCCAACTGTCCAGTATAGGGGTTGAATCCCTTACCTCAGCATCAGCACACTGGATGTTTAAGAACACGCGTTCTTATCCATTCGGCCATGCTGACCTGCAGCAGCATCTTTAGCTTAGAGGAACAGCCAGAAATCTCACGGAACCATGCCAGGAGAATAGAGAGCCTGACGCTGTACAAGGGGGCTTCAAATGAAAACCTTAAATATTTTTTATTTTAATGTTAATATATTCTGAAAACGTACAGAACAAATGTATCATTTTGCAATGTAGTCACCACTGCGTTCAATGCAGGTCCTTAGTGCTGATAACGGGCTTGGATTCCTGTAGATAATATTTATGTTCATCACTACTCGGTGTGCCTGACTCTGTCGTGAACAGTCTGTCACGGAAGTCACGCTGTTTTGAAGCTTCCTACTCCACTTATACACTGGCTGGACTGACAGGCTTGCATCACAATAAAGGACCTTCATTTGCTGATGAGTTTCTATAGGTTTCACCCCTATACTGATTTTTAAACAAATGCATAATAGAACGCTGCTCCTCTTTAGTGCATGTAAAAAGTGGGGCAGTCATCTTTTAACTGTCCTCATCACTTCACCGTGTTCATCTGCACTATCATGTCACATGCTTAACACTCTTGACATCCTTAACAACAATATTGACAGGTTACAATCAATGGCATGGTTATTGTAATTTCTATCACACTCTCAAGGTTTCCATTTGAAGCTCCCTCGTATGTCTCATGTCCTTGTCATTTCAGTTCTACAATAGTATATGTCGTGTCTGACGTCCTTGTCATTTCAGTGCTGTAGCAGTATATGCATTGTGTCTGATGTCCTTGTCATTTCACTGTTGTCTTGACCATAAATGGTCATATTTACAACCCTCATATTCCAGGGAGCCGCTGATCAGTTCCTGAAAGAGGGACAGCTACATCCAGAAAGTCTGATGGAGTCGTGCGCTGAAAGCAAAATGCCCATCGTCATGAGGATGCAGGAGGTTGGTTACTACATGTGACCGGTCGGTCAGATTGTGCAGTCTGTTCTAAATTTATTATATTGTAAGCTGTGTTTTGCACGTCTGTGAGATGGTTGACAGTTTGTTGTATATGTCTGTTAGACCACAGTTTGTTTGTTGTATATGTCTGTTAGACCACAGTTTATTTGTTGTATATGTCTGTTAGACCACAGTTTGTTGTATGTCTATTAGATCACAGTTTGTTTGTTGTATATGTCTGTTAGACCACAATTTGTTTGGTGTATATGTCTGTTAAATCACAGTTTGTTTGTTGTATATGTCTGTTAGACCACAATTTGTTTGTTGTATATGTATGTTAAATCACAGTTTGTTTGTTGTATATGTCTGTTAGACCACAATTTGTTTGTTGTATATGTCTGTTAGACCACAGTTTGTTTGTTGTATATGTCTGTTAAATCACAGTTTGTTTGTTGTATATATATATGTCTGTCAGATTGTAGACAGTTTGTTGTATGTCTGTCAGATTGTAGACAGTTGTATATGTCTGTCAGATTGTAGACAGTTTGTTGTGTGTCTATCAGATTGTAGACAGTTTGTTGTGTGTCTGTCAGATTGTAGACAGTTTGTTGTATATGTCTGTCAGATTGTAGACAGTTTGTTGTATGTCTGTCAGATTGTAGACAGTTTGTTGTATGTCTGTCAGATTGTAGACAGTTGTTGCATGTCTGTCAGATTGTAGACAGTTTGTTGTATATGTCTGTAAGATTGTAGACAGTTTGTTGTATGTCTGTCAGATTGTAGACAGTTTGTTGTATGTCTGTCAGATTGTAGAAAGTTTGATGTACATATCTGTCAGATTGTAGACAGTTTGATGTACATATCTGTCAGATTGTAGACAGTTTGTTGTATATGTCTGTCAGATTGTAGACAGCTTGTTGTATGTCTGTCAGATTGTAGACAGTTGTTGCATGTCTGTCAGATTGTAGACAGTTTGTTGTATATGTCTGTCAGATTGTAGACAGTTTGTTGTGTGTCTATCAGATTGTAGACAGTTTGTTGTATGTCTGTCAGATTGTAGACAGTTTGTTGTATATTGGATTGTGGTTATCCTCTGCTGTTGTCACAAAATCTGCACAGTTCTATATGTTTATTGGATTGTGAACATCCCCTTATACCTGTCTCAGAAGGTAGGAAGGAATCTGTCTAGAGAAAGCCAACCTGACACAGAAGTTTGCTAATGTCGGACACACTGACCTTTGAGATGAACGACTGAGTGTGACACACTCCCCATGAAAGAGGAACAGAGAAGAAGAAGAAACAAGAAAACATAAACAACAATAAAATCACAGTGTGGAATTTAGGGTCATGTGAATGTTGTCTCTTGCAGGGGTATGATCACAGCTATTTCTTCATCGTGACCTACATAGAAGACCATCTGGTTCATCACGCCAAGCACCTGCACAATTAGAGCTTCTACCTGCTGGCCGCTGTGGGGCGTGACGCCCCACCTGTGTGAGACCTTGATGATGACATCCTGTGTTGTGGCATAGGCTATTGTTGAGATGACTGTTAGATAGTGACTTATCATTGAGACATGGATTGTTGGATGACAGCTTGACATTGCTTGTTGGATGACAGCTTGACATTGCTTGTTGGATGACAGCTCAGTATTGTGACATTGACTGTTGGATGAGAGTTCAATGTTGTGACATCAACTGTTGGGTGACAGTTTAACATTGATTGGACATTGATTGATAGATGACAGTCCAATATTGTTACATTTATTGTTGGATGACAGTTTTATATTGATTGTTGGATGACATTTTGACACCAATTGTTGGATGACAGCTAAATATTGTGACATTGACAGTGTGACATTGATTGTTGGATGACAGTTCAGTATTGTGACATGGACTGTTGGATGACAGCCCAATATTTTGACATGGAATGTTGGATGGCAGCCCAATATTGTGACATGGACTGTTGAATGACAGCCCAATATTGTGACATGGACTTTTGGATGACAGCCCAATATTGTGACATGGACTGTTGGATGACAGCCCAATATTGTGACACAAACTGTTGGATGACAGCCTAGTATTGTGACACAAACTGTTGGATGACAGCCCAGTATTGTGACACAAACTGTTGGATGACAGCCCAATATTGTAACATGGAATGTTGGATCACAGCCCAATATTGTGACATGGAATGTTGGATCACAGCCCAATATTGTGACACAAACTATTGGATGACACCCAATACTATAACATGGAATGTTGGATGACAGCCCAATATTGTGACATGGAATGTTGGATGACAGCCCAAGATTGTAACATGGAATGTTGGATGACAGCCCAATATTGTAACATGGATTGTTGGATGACAGCCCAATATTGTGACATGGATTGTTGCATGACAGCCCAATATTGTGACACAAACTGTTGGATGACAGCCTAGTATTGTGACACAAACTGTTGGATGACAGCCCAGTATTGTGACACAAACTGTTGGATGACAGCCCAATATTGTAACATGGAATGTTGGATCACAGCCCAATATTGTAACATGGAATGTTGGATCACAGCCCAATATTGTGACACGAACTATTGGATGACACCCAATACTATAACATGGAATGTTGGATGACAGCCCAATATTGTGACATGGAATGTTGGATGACAGCCCAAGATTGTAACATGGAATGTTGGATGACAGCCCAATATTGTAGCATGGATTGTTGGATGACAGCCCAATATTGTGACATGGATTGTTGCATGACAGCCCAATATTGTAACATGGAATGTTGCATGACAGCCCAATATTGTGACATGGATTGTTGGATGGCAGCCCAATATTGTGACATGGAATGTTGGATGATAACCCAGTACTGTGACATGGACTGTTGGATATGACAACCAATATTGTAACATGGAATGTGGGATGACAGTCCAATATTGTGACATGGATTGTTGGATGGCAGCCTAATATTGTGACATGGAATGTTGGATGATAACCCAGTATTGTGACATGAACTGTTGGATATGACAACCAATATTGTGACATGGACTGTTGGATGACAGCCTAATATTGTAACATTGATAACCCACTGGACTTTGAAATGTTGACCGTTGTTATACTGTTCGTCTTTGCGTGTGTACACATGGACACTTAGGTACATTATGTGAGCAAGTTTCAGTTATTGTCATTGTACAAATGATCTCAGCCAGAATTCATGAATGCTGTAGTAAATCAGGCAGATTGCTGAGCCATTCCCACAACTTTGGTCGTGTTTCTTTCCTTTCTTGTATTTTATACTTGCATACAGCCAGATACCCCATCAACCATATATATATATATATGGACAGAACAGGAAGATGAAGTTGCATGATGGTAATATTAATGTGTATATTTGCCGTGCAGTCAACATGTTTTGGACACATTATAAGAAGAAATAGACGAGAACTTGGTGACATCTGGCAAGATTGAGGGAAAAATAACAAAAGGAAGGCAAGGCAGAGAAGTAAATACCTGGATGGCTTGGCCATGTGGCATGGCTGCTACAAGAACATGGAGCTGATCTACGACTCTGGTGATCGTGTGAATCATGATCGCCCACGCTTATCGGCTTGGCACATGATGACGATAGATATTCTGCTTTGGGCTATGGAATTCAACATGGCCAGGCATTTCAGATGTGAAATACACCTAGAGAATGCCACCTTCAGACAACAAAAACATCCTTATTGTTGCTGCTGCTTCTCCTTCTTCCCCTCCATACACCTTTATCTCTGTGTGTCTTTCACATCCATCATAGAAAGATATTTTACCTTTCACATAATTTGTCAGTCATTTGTAAATCTCTGTCTTATTCTTTCTTGTTGCTTGCTTGCGTTCGCTGGCTGTGAAGTCCTGTATGTCGGATGGAAACATCCTGTTGTCCAACATCAGTGTGATGTCATACCGGACTGAGGTTTGCGCGAGTATTGTCCCATGTCAGGATTATTGGTGTACAGACTGGTGGTTCCTCGCCGTGCAGGCAGATACTCTCCTACTTCGGGGGAATCAGTAATCCTACTGACGTTAGCCAGAAGCCCTAAGGGACCTGTTACCTAGGACGTGTTAGTAGGTCTTGGCCAGTATAGAACCTGGCCCTGGTGCCTTGGAAACACCTCTGCGTCCTTTCTTTCTTGTTATACATACTTTCTTCATTCAATGACTTGGGGTTTTGTCATTCAAAAACACAGTGAACAAACAAAGTGTGGTAATTTTAATAACGAAGACACAAACAATACACAAATTTTACTGGCAGGCATATATACGTACATGTTGTTAGGTACATACCGCAGAATTCACACAACATAAATTAAGATAACTAGATCAATCCTTCAAACCGAAATATAGAAATATTTCCACTGTAATTTCAATTGTCTACCACAGTAATTTTAAACTGACCATAATGTCTTTCTGGTTGCACAAAACTGACCTACACAGATTAATCATGATTGTCTTTAGCGATCTTTAACAAGTGACTATTTTTTGTGTTATACAACACACGAAACACATTGCCTCTCTCAATCACGGTGTGCTGGGGAATGACCAGGCGGACAGATTGGCTGGCTCGGCAGAACTTGGTGGAGTATTGATGCATGACAAGGCAGATGTGGTTGCGGCCTTGTGGGAGCACGTGTACACCTCGGAGGAGCAAATGGATCACCATGGTCTGGTTAGAATGAGGCAGCGAGGTATGACGAGGGGATCTGGCCGACGCTCAGAGGAAAGGCGAGACGGACATATAATCAGATTGCTACTGGAACTATTAGTGTTGGAACTCTTCGCTGGTTGCTGAGGATGGGGACGGAGCGCTTATGGGAATGTCCCGAATGCTGTGATGTTGGTTCCTAGATCAATCAATCAATCACGTGATCGGTTTCCAAAAAAAATTTGGTAAGGAAGAAAATGAAACTTGTGATTATTCGTGCTTGTATGTTTTTAAAACGAAAGCGGAGTTTTCAAAGCACAAGAAAATTTGTGGAAGTGAAAAGAAATAAAACTTAGCTACAGATATAGAATGTAGTCCCCAATATTAAATCAGTACTGTTATATGGATAAGAACAGGAACAATGAGTTAAAGAATTAGTGATGAAATACAAGCGCTCAGTGTGGCTGAATATGTAAGAGCACTTGCTCTAAAATTCCTGTGTTCTGATGCTGAGGTAGCGTGTTCAACCCCTATACCAGTCAGTTGAACTAAAATGTTGACTTGCATACACAATCCCCATAGCAGGAAACTTATGTGGGTACGTGATGTGTTAGGTCCGTCACATGTGGGTATGTGAAGTGTTAGGACTGTCACATGTGGGTATGTGAAGTGTTAAGTGTTAGATCCATCATATGTGGGTATGTGAAGTGTTAGGGCCATCACATGTGGGTAAGTGTTAGGTCTATCACATGTGGGTATGTGAAGTGTTAGAATTCTTACATGTGGGAGTATATCTGTTTATGTGAAGTGCTTAGACTGTACCATATGGTGACCTGTCATTCCCTCCTGTAGTGAATGTGAAGAGCTATCCTGGAGATGTCGCTCATGTCATTGTCACTGTCAATTGAACTAGACGAGATATCACAATCTGGGACCCAAGAAATAGTTCTTCTTATCAGAAATTCCTATTATAAGAGTTTAGGCAAATAGTAATGCATTTACAACGTACAATATATATTTTTCTTCACAACAGAAATTCACCACTTTTCGAGATCGCCTTAAGCGGTTTACACTGTGCTCAATAACGTTCTGTAGACAGCATTCAAAGGTCATACCTCACATCTTTTACCTGGATGCACTCGGACACGCTTGTGTCAAAGGCAATAACGCGCATGCAGACCATCTGGCAAACAATTCATCAATACAAGCAGGAAGAAGCATGGGCAAGTCCAATATCGTCAATGCACTACGAACACGGTCAAATCTCTAGCGCTAATTCGATTATACAAATTGGCAATGAAGCCTGGCCAAGCACGTTAATGCCATCTTCGAGGTGGATAGAGGAGGCATTACAACCAACACCTCGTGAGAACAGTGAGTGGAGACACTGAGATGGCTGCATTATCTGAGGACACATGGGAGTACACGTGGATCGAGATAACATAACTTCAAAATCATTCTTTTATGGAACTCTCACTACCTTGTGTTTATGTCGGCTGACACTTACGGGTCGGTACAGATATGTATGTCTTCTCTTTGTAGTAGTTGTATGCAGTATTATTGTTTGTCTGAGTAGTGTCATTATTGCTAGGTTTCACTTTTAAAGCTGTTATTGTTTCAGTGTTTTTCTGTTGAAACTTATTGTTTCAGTGTTTAACTGTTGAAGCCTTATTGTTTCAGTGTTTACCCGTTGAAGCCGTTATTTTGTTTCAGTGTTTAACCGTTGAAGCTGTTATTATTTCAGTGTTTAGCCTTTGAAGCTGTTATTGTTTAACCGTTGAAGGTGTTATTGTGTCAGTGTTTAACCGTTGAATATGTTATTGTGTCAGTGTTTAACCGTTGAAGCTGTTATTGTGTCAGTGTTTAACCGTTGAAGCTGTTATTTTGTCAGTGTTTAACCGTTGAATATGTTATTGTGTCAGTGTTTAACTGTTGAAGCTGTTATATTGTTTCAGTATTTAACCTTTGAAGCTGTTATTGTTTCAGTGTATAACTGTTGTAGGTTAACAGTCTAGCACAACAAGCAATGATGTACAGCCCAAATGGAGGACGAGGCCGACCACGTAAACGAAGGACGAAGGGAATAACAGTCCATGGGAATATCGATACATGAAGCCCATAAGCGGGCACTCTCCCGCAGTTTATACTTCACCTCGACACCGCAAGGTACAAAAGGAACATGATGAGATGAGTACAGTGTTTGAAAATATTGCCGGTCCAAGTTTTGTATTTACCTATAATCTTGCATGAACTTTACAGAGAGTGAATACAAAGCTTGGACCGGCAATATTTTCAAACACTGCACAGTCATTAAAAACACGCCATATAGTAACACGTGTAGGCTATGGACTACGTATAGTGTTCGAAACGAGCGAGCGCCGAAAATAAAAATTAGTTTTTTTAAAGGACTGATTCATCCGTTTGCATGTCCATCCATCGTATTCGTTACATTTCCCCAAGAAACCACATTCCCACTGAAATGATAAAATATGAGAACAGAACTAGTTTATTGTCACCAAAATGTTGAAACATTACAAAAGGTTGTCACACAAATGAGAACACACACAAGCGTGTCACAAAAATAATAAAACATCACAAAACTGATAAAATATCAGACACGTTTGTAGCAAAAATTATAAAACAGCCCACGAGTTTGTGGCAAAAATTATAAATTAAAAAAAAAAAAAACGGGGTTGTCAAACATTTTACGAATGGACAGCAGCGAATAAGGTAGAGGTGATGTTTTTGGCAAGCAGACTGCCATCTCCACCAACTCTTTAACCCAGCAGTGGAAGAAACAACATCTGGTGTTGTATAAACAACACTTAAACTCAGCAGTGGGAGAAACATACAACATGATCAGCGAGGAGACTACTTACAATTTACAACACTTTCCGCCAGGATTTGAAGAAGCATAAAACAAACAAGGAGAACAGTCAGGTTTATGGCGGCGATACGGTAACACGAAGCAGTGGAACCATAAAACATGATGGAGCTTGGCTACAGACTTACTGTAGCTTTAATTCTTTGAGTCGCACACATTTGTTTCCTTAACTCATTCTTTGCTTTTTTTTTTACTTGCATATCCTTTACTACTGGACGTCGCAGTCAACACCAGGATCTTTTGCTGTTGTGATCTCTTGGCAAGTATACGTTCAGTAGTTTGCCATTGCTTTCTGAACGACCGACACCCATATAATTTTGTAAAAAACCAACGCAAGGCACTCTGTTGCCAAACCACCCGCAGCTGTTTCGAACGCGGGTATGTGGAATTACGAGCTGCGTCCGTAACGCCTTCGCCACGGAGCGTCTTTGCTACCCAGCAGAATAGGACACGTAAACATTACATCCCTGAATATTGTTTGTTTGCGCTCACTCATTGAACTCAAGCTTAGTCCATACATATTTAATACTTCTAGTGTACTGGACTGAATTTTGCGTGTAGATTAGCTTTTCCTATTACCGGTGTCCCTCGCCTTCAGATGTGCTGGTAATTTACGTCCCCAGGTCAAGAATGAGAAGTCAATATTTTAGTCCAGCTGTCCAGTGGAGGGGTTGAACACCTTGCCTCGGTATCAGCACACCGGATGTTTGTTTAAGAATACACGTTATTATCCATTCGGCCATCTCAGAATATGAAAAATTGCTTGTGCTGTCAGTCACTATAATTGAGTGTAAGGACAGAATGCTGAAGTGTTCCACAGAAACAATCCTGCTATAAGGCTGCGAATCATGGAATGTGAATTAAATTATAAGAAATTCAAAACCATGTTTTCCCTTAGTGACTTTGAATAACGAAGATACCAACAATACATTGCACGATTTATGGCCTGGCATATTTTACTGCATCTCGTCAGGTACATATTGCAGAAATCACACAACATAATGGTGACTGAATAAATATTTCAAGCTGAATTATACACATATTCTCACAGTAATGTCAATTGTCTACCACAGTAATTTTAAACTGACTAACATTCGACCATTTTGTGTGTTAACACGCGAAATGCATTGCCTCTACAGTCGCTTATTAAAGGCCACTTAAGCAATCGCCATTAATCAACAGAATCCAGTTTTGTACAAATAGAAAGACACGATAGTTAGTTTAAAATTACCGTGGTAGACAATTGAAATTACTGTGTGAATATGTTTATATTTCAGCTTGGAGGATTTATCTAATCACTTTAGTTTATGTATGTGTCTGACGAGATGCAGCGACATATGGCCACGTAACAAATCCTGCAATCTATTTATTGTATGTGTCTTCGTTATTCAAATTCACGACGGGAAAGAATTGTTCTGAATAATGAAAATAGAAGCATGAAATTTAGCACACTTCAAATATGGCATGTGTTGATTGTGTGCACCAAATTGCAACCCAACCAGCCTAATAATATGGCTGCACTAAACCGCTGAAATTGAGCGTCTTAGCAACTTGAGTTATATTACAAGCAGCGAATTGTGATGGGATTTCTCGTCGCAGAGACGGACACTGTTGTGAACATTCACAAGCGTTTATGTGATGTGTATAGAGGTTTTGCAGTCGGCAGATTTAGTCAGTCGCTGGGTTAAGAGAATCAAAGAATCAGGAAGTGGAGATATGAAGCCGCTTGATGGGCCGCGCTGTGGACGTCCTGCCACCAACGCAGAAATGCGCTGAGGCCATTATTCTTACTGATGGGCGAAACACTTAACAATTGGCCTTACAGCTGCCAGTTAGCATCCATCCATTGAAAATACAGTTATAAATTTCTCAGGCTTGCGCAAGATGGGTTCCTCAAAGCCGCCTTCACGACACAGCGCATCCCCACATGAGTCTGGCAACACAGGTTCAGGTAGCAATCACCAAATAGTCCCGATTTGGCACCCTCTGATTTGCATCTGTTTTCTCCACTTAAAGATGTACTCCGTGGCACAAGGTGTGAAGATGATAAAGGCGTTCATGCAGCGAAGAAATGACTACATGATCAAGACATGAGCATTCTTTTACGGGCAAAGAATGCACGCACTCGTTTTGCGCTGGCATAAAGCAGTACAAGTTGACAGAGATTATGTTGAATAATACCTCTGTTGTTTGTCCACCAAGAATGATGATGACCACTCATTTTATCCAGTGGGGTTAAAAGTATGGAGCCGTGAGTTCTAAGACGGCTAATAAGGCCTATTTTGGCTCGAAATGTTCTTTGAGAATGTGGGTAAAGAATGCTTGACGTTCCAAGAGGAGGATCTCCTGCAGTGGTTTTTCTGTCCAGCCTTTTCTTCACGGTTCTTGCAGTCCTGGTTGATCCACAAGTGACTGCACCCTTATGTAATGATGTACGCCACGAATTTCGGTCTTTGGCAGCAGTCTCCAAGGTGTCGTGATGAATTTCAAAAGCTTTCAGTGAGATTTTCAGTGTCTTTAAAGTGTTTCCTCTGGCTTGGGAGCACTAAACACAACGCAGCTTGTCGTAAAAAATTCGTTTAGGGAGCCTGTGATCTGGCATGCGAGTTAAGTGACCAGCCCAGCGAATCTGATTCTTGATTAGTAGAGTGTGGATACTGGGCATGGACACACTTTCTAGGACTTCAGTGTCAGGGATCTTGTCTTGCCATTTAATCTTCAATAGCGTCCCAAGGCAGATTGTGTGAAAGTGGTTTAATGTCCTAGCGTGTTTGCTGAAAGAAAAAGAAAGCAATGGCAAACTACTGAAATCACAAAGAGTAAAAAAATGCAGGGGTTGACTGTGACGTCATGTTTCCAGTCAACACACAGTTAGTCTAACATCAACTGAATAATACCAATGTCTACATGACATGTCCATGTATACTAGATATACATTTCATGCTTTGGGAAAACCAATGTGGTGCATTACTTTCTGAACGCCCCTCCTACAAGAATGGACGCCACAAATGGCTTGTTTTAGTCTGATCTAGACAGGAGAGCTGATGTTAAACTAAAAGTGTGCTGATTGGAAACAGGACGTTACAGTCAACTCCTGCATTTTTTAAAAACTGTGTGTGATTTCTTGGCAAGTTTACATTCAGTAGTTTGCCATTGCTTTCTGAATGACTGGCACTCATGCCACTGTATGAAAACCAGCGCAAGACGGCCTGCTGTCAAAACGCTGGCACAGTGTTTTAAATGCGGAATTGTGAACTGTGTCCATGTAATCCCTTGGCCACAGTAATGCTGACGCAAAGCAACATAAATTTCAGTTTTGTTATGGCACATGAGTAACCTTAAGTCTTGATTGGATCTCTTCACTTCAGCTACCATTGCTACAAATACTGGGCCTTAGATATGGTTACTGGGTTTCATAAGGGCAGCAAAGAATCGCCGCACTGCAACATACCATGCATGTCATAAGGGCCCACTAAGGAGGGCTAGCATAAGACTGGCACTCCATCTGGTACAAAACTTTGGCGGCAAAATCCAATAAATCATAACAAGTGCATAAAGAGCTTAACGTGAATTAGTGGAGAGCCTATTCTCCACTGGGAGATGAAAGTCAGATATCCACTGCACAACCACAGATACCTGTTTGTAAGTGAAGAAATTAAAAAGAAACACCAAACTCATGAAAATATTTGTCTTATACTTTCTTCATTCATTCAGCAAAAAAATCAGCCATTGTGACATTTTCATCTTTCTCAGTTCAAATAAATAATGAGGTTGTAGTGTTTGGTCAATATGTAAGTACTTGTCTGTTTTATCTTCAAAGTAAAATGAAAACTTGACAGAAATTATGGATTTTGTCTATGATAGCATGTACATACAGTCATATGGCACCCACAAGGTGGACTCCTGGACAACGGTCAGACCACCTGATAGAGTTCATGAGACATTAAAACATCAAGAGCTTCTCTAATGTTGACACCTACACAAACAGCCCACATGTCTAATAAAACTCTGATGAAAGAGGAGACCAGTCCACTTGATATAGTGTTCATAAGACATGAAAAACATAAGTTTAACTAATGTTGACATCTATGCAAGCAGCCTAAATTTCCATTAAAACATGAGAAAGAGAACTGGCCAGCTCACCATCTATGTCAAGGTATAAAATAATGTAATACCTAACACTTAAAACCACAGTGGCAGTTGCTGCCATGTGACTACCATCATCCAATCGCCGCATAAACAGAGCGTGGATTAATATACATAATGTACAGGCTAAAAATATAGCACAGCACATAATCTTAACACATGCGTAAACATCATACAGAGATGTGTTATAGTCCGGTGTGTTGAATAGTAGGCAGATGTTACATCCATGTTATGTTGTATGGTAGATGTGTTATATTGCTGTTACACAGTTATAGCAATCTGCTGCATCCTGTATGTGCATACCCCCGGGAAAGTTAACCTGGTCAACAAATGCCCGCAGAAGTCAGATGTGTCGCCCTAACGGCGCAATAACACAGCTCTGCTGTAAACAGGCACAATGCAATCACGTCTGAAAAAACTCTCCGGATGAATGCAGAAGAAAGTAAGTGTATACCATATGTCACATAACAGATATGCACACCCCTATACGTGTAAATTGTGTTACATAACATATTGCATATCTTGTACATGTATACTACAAGAGGGGCTTCAAGCGACTCCCAATGACTCTAAGTTGTCCAATCAGGTGGAAATCACTTGGGGCTAGGTCTGTTGAGTATGGGAGATGTGATACACACTGAAAGTTGAGGTCACTGATTTAAAATAAAACGGATAACAGAACGCTGCTCCTCTTTAATGCATGCCAAAAGTGTGTTGGCCATCTTTAAACTGTTTATCTGCACAGTGGTATCACGTGTTAACACTCCTGACATCCTTAACAACAATATTGACAAGTTACAAGACAATGGCATGGTTATTGTAATTTCTATCACACTTTGAAGGTTTTGATTTGAAGTTCCCTATGTGCTACACAATAGATCCACATATCCCTGTATGTGTATGGCGTTGTCTAATATCAGACTCAAATGACAGCTGTAGTAACATAATGGCTAGACACTCACTCGCCTGCTGCCCTGGCGGTCATGAGTTCGATCCACAGCTAGGCTGATTTGGATTTTAAAATTGATGTGAGCCCCCCAGGGACAACCCAGCCTAAAATGGGCGCCCAGAATGTCCTGGGACATACATGCACCCGGGGTGTCACTGAACCCATCACCCACTGACTGGCCATTGGTCTACAGAAACATGGGACTTGCATCATGTATCTGATGCCCCTTACGGCAAGTAAGAGTGTCCTGTACTTACAAATGAGAAGGTATGTGTTCGGACACACAATCACTCAAACTGTGATATCTCAACTATTTAATAATCAAACAATATTGCACATTTGCACTAGGATCTTAACACGTATCCCAAGCTAATGATGAAGGTGTTGTCCATTCATACACATCAATCTATGTCTGCGCCTCTGTAAACTTTGTGTACGTATATCATCATAAGATAACATATAAATGCTTAATATATATCACTATCATCATAAATACTGCCACTCCACATTCACCAACATGTCAGAATACATTAGCTTTGAGTGTAAGTCAGTAGGTAAGTCACAAAATGATACCAGGCAGTTGAGACATGTTTGTCTGTACATTTTTAAAGGTGTCATTATGTGGCATATGATAACTGCTATACATGCATACAAATTTTCATGTGATTGTGATGTTGAAATTGGTGGCCATACTCAAAGATTATACTACGAAAGAACAGTCTACTGTTGTGCTGTATTTTTTAACCAAAGGACTTAGTCAAGAATCGTCATAATGGAATGTTGCCTGTCAATGGTGACAAGGTATGTAATGAAAAGTAGTAAACAGCAAAGGATAAGTTCTCCAAAGGATGCTCAGAAATTGTTGCTGGCTTTACATAGCTATGGCAGCAGCCCAAAGATGTCTATGTTAAAGATAATGGCAGGGCTGATAAAACAATAGGGTCCCCTCTGTCGTGTATCAGCCGTACTCTGGCAGAGGAGCTTGCGCGCTCCAATGACCCCAAGATTTATGCCGATGGTAATGCAGTCTCCAATATCGGACAGGTCAAAGGATACAAATCAGATCAAGCGATACATAAACCTTCCGCTTTGTAGGTAGACGTGGGGACAGGCAAAGCATATCAGGAAAAATGCTGAAGAAATAATGAAATGGGAAAATGTTGAAGATGGATGTCCCGACCCACAGTTTTGACAGAGCAGCGCAACATCACACACTAAATGGTAATGAAACAATGGATACACGAGCATCAATGCTCGCAGATTATGTTGAGAAATAAGGAGAGATGCAAGTACAATAATAAATGAATTTC
This sequence comes from Cepaea hortensis, assembly GCA_963921405.1. Classification (NCBI taxonomy): domain Eukaryota; kingdom Metazoa; phylum Mollusca; class Gastropoda; order Stylommatophora; family Helicidae; genus Cepaea; species Cepaea hortensis. The sequence continues at coordinate 23,374,577 of OY992891.1, forward strand.
AGGTTCGCATCTCATTTAGCTTTCTACGTGCTAATTTGTGACGGACTGACTTACCCTCATACATCATACAAACAACAATCAAACACAGAAATCTGGCAATGCATCAAATAAAACCACAGCCCAGCAACCATAAGAACAATCCAATTGGAAAACATGACATTCTGGTCACAAAATCACTCATTAAAACTAATTCAAAGTGAACAAATCGATTATAAATAAATTAACAGCCAGTTTCCCCATCCGTGGCAGAGAAAAAAAAAAACAGAATAAATTCTGTAGATAATATAAACAAGTGCTTGAGGAATGACAGATTAATGAGAATGAAGGAATTATGGTTTACCATACCCAGCCTCACCCACAAACCAGCAGAATAACATTCTTGAGGAAGCCATGAACACCCGATCACTGATAAATGCAACTTTTCACCAGCCCCCTGGATCTTGTAAATAGATGTGCCATGTCCCACGCTGTAAATCACAAATAAACATCCCCACACCAATTGCTATCTGACGCCTGTTCGAGTCTTATCTATCTCAATATTAGAATTTTGTACCAGAAAGTCAATTATTTCTTCTTTTTATTCTTTACAGTGCCGTCTTTCTCCTTCCGTTGTTGCTTTAATTTTTTCTTCTCTTCTTTCAACCTCTGTTTTTCTCGTAGACTGGACACCAGTTTGAATGAGAAAAACCCTGAAAATGAAAACCAAAATATGGCTATTAATCTACAGAAAACCCTGAAACAGGAAAACACAAGGAAGAATATTAAAGAATGTCTACAGAAAAAGAAATTAAAAAGAAAGTTGAATATGTACAGAAAAATGGAAAGTAAAATCATCATCATTGAGTGCCTTGCCGGCTGGCATGGGCGATCATGCCTCTCCACAAATTACAATCTTCGACATCATGGATCAATTTGTGTGTTGATTCTCTTCCATGCCATGACACAAGACTGTCAAGAATCTTCTCATGCTGTCTTCCTCTATCTCTCTTCCCGAAAATCTTTACGGTTGTCACATCATGTTCCAGTTTTTGTCTTATAGCGCTGCCAAAAAATGATGAATGCTTCTTTCTGATATTTGTGATAAGTTGTCTTTGCGATTCAGCTTCCCTTAAAACGCATAAAACAAAAGAAAGCTCATTGTCTCCTTCTTTAGAGTTGTGAATAATGCTCAACTGTCATTAGCCTCTTCCGGAGAATTGTCCTTATGTGCACAGGCTACACTGGTATCAATGAAGAACTTCATTCCACCAATAACAGTACAAAAGTGCTGTCAACCTGAAGCTGGCTACTGCTTTTATTAGATGTATTAACACAGAGAAGGCAGAAAATCAAATGGTTCTGCCATCTCGTTAAAGCGCAACATCATCAACTACCAGCAGTGGCGCTACATCAAACAAAATCTGATACGAGAGCAAGAGGATGTATGGGAAGAAAACAGATTGATAAAATCAAAAACATTGTACAATTACATTGCATGTGTGCCACCCATCGAGTGCTCTTCTCACGGTGCTTGATGGAAATGATTAACACAGAAGGTAGAGCGTGAACGAGGATGAAGAATAACAACATAGCATAGGGCACAACACAACATTTCATGTCAGAGGTAGAAAAAAAAACTAAACATACTTCAGGAGCCAGAGGACTGAAGCAAGACTGACAGACAGATGGGCATGAAAGCCAACAAATAACTCTCTAATTATCTCAAGACAAAATGCAACCTTAAGACAATGTCATTGCAGGACAGACCAGGCCCTAAGCCTCGGTCGACAATTGGTCTAGGATCGAAGCTCCGACAAGTGGGTAATTAGAGAATTTCTTTGCTGATCTGACAGTTTCTGCAGCTTGTCTTGTTCCCGATGTATTGGTGTTACCTTCCCTCTGGAGTAAACTAGGTCGACAGAGAGGGATCATTCTGCATGGGCAACACATGATCTCTACAATTCAGCCCAGGCTTTGTGTTATGGAGAGGTCCTTGCCATGGATTGTAGTTATTATGCCTTTTTTGTAGCACAATGTAACAAACTATCTTCTGCCAAGACGGCATGGTGCCAGTAGTATCTCAGGAACCAGATGATTTTAGGGGGAAATATGGGCTATGAAAATCCAGGCGCCAGGTAAAATGGGCACCATTATTTCTAACCCTGTTTCATGTGATCATAAATGGACCACAAGTGAAGTTTTGAGAAGCAGAAAAATAGATAATCTTTTAGTTGCTCTATAAGATGGCTATAATGTCAAAGCAGTCGCAGTGTATTATTGGCTGCTGAAATACATTTGGACATGAGAAGGCAGACAGGCATGCTAAGGAGCAAGGACAAAAATAAACTGAAAATGAGATGCATACAAAGAAATCAAACCAGTAGTAAAAAAAAAAATAATTTACAAAATGCTAATCCAAGGCAAGTTCCTATATGTTGAAAAAACAAATCATGTCTTCACATGCAAAACTGTCCAGTACTATCAGAAATAGCATGTATGGACAACGCTTGAGTTCAAAGCAAGTGGGCAAAAAAAAAAATCGTGTCTCACAAACTGCAATAGGCTATTGAACCAGGACTCTTTCGCCAGCTGATTATGTCTAACTTATTGTCACAGATAATCAGTGATAGGGCATTTAGGGTGTGACATAGAAATGGAACCTTTTTCACATGCCAAAAAGTGCTCTGGCACACAATGCTAGACCCATATATTGACCAACCAGAGCTCGCTGGGTCATGTGACCAGTATCGCACCTACCACCTAGACTTTCCATGACACCCTCGATACCTATTTAGGCCGGGTCATCATGGGAGCCCAGATATATTTGTAACAATCAAAATTCACCCAGCTGTGTATCATATCTGTGACAACCGGGTTGGCAGGTGAGTGTCTAGCCACTGCTGCTGCAGTTCCTGTGGCATAGTATGATGTAATAATGGCTTCACTGATCATCTGCTAATATTTTTTGTTGTGCTTGCTCGCTTTTAAACTACTAGTTGCACTAGACCAAATTTTGCATGCGGATTAGCTTTCCCTATTACCAGTGTCCCTCGCCATCAGGCAAACCCACTCAGACTTCAGAGGTATCATCATCTGCTAATATTTCAATATCTTCTTTTGCAAACAGATATGTAATTAACATAAGACAGAGTAATGTTGTATGCAAGAAAAGGGAGTTTCTGTGCCCAAGTGGTTATGCCGCCTGCCTCTCACTCCATCGGTTCGATTCCGGGCTATGTAATTTGGTTCATAAGTGCAATTCTCTGAGATTCCTGGGGGTTGTCACTGTGTCACTGAAGCTATGGAATTTGTGCTTTGTGCAACACTTTCAGCAGGCTGCCCTTAGGAGAGAGACCGAGTTATATGGGATCAAACTCAGTGCAATGTTGCCCATCCACTTGCCTTTTAAACCCGTTGCATGCAATAATGAATGGAAATAGGGGTAAACCCTGCATGTCCCAAGTGCCCTCCCAGTATCCATACATGTGACACCATAGGTAGTACCCATTTACGTAAATTTGCAAGCTGGCAATCATGCATTTTGCACATTTTTTTCTTGCTGATATCCAATTAAAAGCTTATTCACAAATAAAATATATATGCTTACAAGTGATGATGAGACTAGTGTAAGATACATTTAGATTTAATTTTGTCAGCTCCATTCATTCAATGCATTTATTCATGTTTGTGAATTTGAAATATAGAATTTGTTCTGGAAACGTGTTATATATCAGTTCACAAATCCGGTCATGAGTACACAAGATAAATGTAACTTTATTACAACAGTGTTATGTGTAGATATGACTACGTCTCTGACAACAAATATGATAACAATGTCTCTGGAGCGGTCTCGGCTGGCAAAGATTAGTTTCATCTTCGTGCCAGGGCATGCGGGTGTACAAGGGAATGACAGGCTTGCAGGTAGGACTACTGTGGAAGGCAGATGAGCCATGGACCAGGCAGACATTCTGAATGCTCTACGAGAAGTCGTTTACGAGAACCAAGTGATGACTGTGAATCTACAACCATAGTCAGGCTGCTAGAACAGCAAGTTAAGGCGATGTGCGGCAGTAAAAACATCGATTTTTGGTCAACTTGGCTATTTTTGGAATAGTTTATTTTTAGACACCTTATCATGTCTTCTATCAGATTCTGTACTTGTTTTTGTTTAAAAACTGTTATTTTTATGCAATATTCATAATTTACTGAACCCACCCTCTGTGTCAAATTGTCTAATTATTGACAATTGTTGTGAAATTGACGGTTTTCAAATCCTAGCAACGATATCTCAGGAAAACACGACACGCGCGTGTAAGGTATCCCTGGAAAGGTCGTGATCTTCCGTAACTGTTCGTAAAACTACGAGTTCGTCTAATCGGAAGCTCTTCTGTGTACATCGGGTTTATTTGTGTCTATCATCTTCCGGAAACTTCCATATATGGAACATCGTAAGCAATCTGCGTTCGTCGATGGCTGAAATTGATCACGTGGGTTTCCAAAATGGCGGCTTTGTATTGTTTACACCTGGCGACGTGCTGAAAGTTCATTGTTGACGACAGACTGACACGCATTGAAATTTCTAAGAAATTTAACATCCAGTCATCCACTCAACGTAAGTAATCTCTCAGACTACACCTCGCAAATGCTCATAAGCAGCGAAAAGCCTATCAGAACGTCGTAAATGATACAGACAATTCTGAAACTACTGAAAGCGACCCAGCTAAAGTGCACATGCCACTTCCAAATCCAAGTGTTTACAGTGAATCTGAATGAATCAGTGCTATCGTGTTCTTCTCAAAGTTGTGGAAGTGATTCTTTTATTACCCGAAGCCAATTTAAAAGAGATACGTATAAATACACAACATCCACTAGCAGCAAGTATGATTCTGGTGACGACAATGGATATCAAAAACGGGAACACAGAGCAATAGTTGATTGTTCAGAAATTGAGGCAATAATCAAATTGTTATGTTGTCCAGTTTGTAAAAATGATAGTCTTATTTTGAAAACTGACAGCAAGAAAGCCAAGGGATTAGCTGTGTATGCAGAGGTTTACTGCTCTTGTTGTGAAGAAGTAGTGTGTGGAAGATACCTATCTGAAAAAAGTAATGATGGGGATAGATCTTTTGCTGTCAACAGCCAGTCAGTATATTCAGCATTAGTTTGTGGGATGGGTGCAACAACATTTAATAATTTTTGTGAAAATATAAACCTGCAAGGTATTCATCACAAAACATTTCACAGCAAAGCGAATAAACTATATTCAAAGATAGAAGATCTGGAGGACACTGTTTTTTCTCAAACCGTAAAGTATGTTCGACAGGCTCATGCACAACAGTCAGGCATAACTCTACATGACAATGATGTGCTAGATATTAGTGTCAGCTTTGATGGCACTTGGCTGACTAGAGGCCACACATCCCACATTGGAGTTGGCTGTGCAGTGGATGTTCTTACAGGAGTTTGCATAGACGCCCATGTTATGTCCACATATTGCCAGGTGTGTGAAACCACTGGTAAGACTTTCCAGGGACAAACCAGATGAATTTGCAGCATGGAAGGCAGAACATCTTCTAAACTGTGACAACAATTTCACAGGATCTGCTGGAATGATGGAGGTGAAGGCTGCAAGGGTACTGCGGCGACGGTCTGTGGCCCGTCATAAACTTCGCTACACGTCAATACTTTCTGATGGTGACAACAAAACATTTGCGGAACTTACCAAGATCAAACCATATGGGGATGACATTCAGATAGACAAAGAGGAGTGTATCAACCATGTCAGTAAACGCCTTGGAACAGCACTGCGCAAACTAAACTACTTAGTAGATGTGTGTCAGGACAAACTCAGAATTCAAATGAGTGTTTACACAGCTTGATATGGGCTCGATGCACTAAAGACAACTTTGCCTCTCGCAAGCGCGTTCAGTTTGCAGTTGTAACTGCAGCAAGAGAGTTCAACTTTGGAGCTGCTGCTGCCCAAGACACTGCCCAGTTTTATGGACTTTCTACAGGCCTGCATATGCAGAGACTAGGAACATTTAGGATGCAGAAGCAAGTAAGAAATAGTCTGAAGTACAAGAAGGACAAACAAACTAAAAGACGCGACACTGTACGAGCGGCCAAATTAAAGAGACAAGGTGAGCTGCATGCTCTGGAGGGAGGTCCTGCATATTCAGCAGGACAATTTTAACACTCAAGGTACAGTTTTACACTTTTTTTCTCTGTAAAAGAGTGCATTAGTAATAAAAAACAAAAAAATAATTAGTTTTTCCCCGTTTTCTCATTTCGCCAGTTTTTTTATACATAAGTACAATTGTTTTAAAAACTATTCGTTAGATTTCACTCAAACTTTGCAGAGATATTCTTTATTATATCACTTACATTGTGAGTAGATTAATCTTGAAAATTACATTTTAGTTTTTGTGCTACACTAAAAAAAAAAAAAAATGTCATGAAAAATGTCATTACCATTTTCACATTTTGAAAAAAAAAAACTGCAAAGAGATATTAAAAATTTCTACTAAACTTGTAAAGGGTCTATTTATTTACACATAAAACAAAGAATTTAGCCTGTACATTAAAAAATAAATGTTTTAGAGGTACATTAAGAAATTCAAGATGACCGCTGTTTATCTTGGTTTCCATAGCAATCGTTAAGTGCAAAGTCAATTTGACAATATTTTATCGATCAGCAGTCTTTAATATCAAACCCTATCCCATAAAAGAACATAGAAATTAAGTATTATGGAATTAAATTTTTTAAGGTTAGCATTGCCTTAAAAGAGGCATGGCCAAACAAGAACACTAATGCGGGGAGCCAAAGAAGAGTAATAAACCAACACAGAACTGGTGTCGTGAGCCAACCACGCTGCGGGATTTACTGAGGGGATCCGAGCACTTATGGACTGAATGGTTCGCTGTGCAATGAGGATTATGATTATATGTCGACTAACTAACTATGACTACAACATGAGTGAGAATGCCATCTTGATCTGTGGCAGGGTACAGTATTCCATATTAAGAGTACAAACAAGCACAATGACAAATGACAATGTCATGTGGCACAGTATTCAGTATTTCATGTCTTGCACACAAAGTGTGTACAAACACAATTGGTACATTGCGGTAGATACTTTCACCAGTTTATGTCTCTTACCTAGAAGGTGTGGGCAAACACTAATGGATCATGTGTGCATGTGTGTGTGGTAGATGAGTTAATTTATTACTTAGAACACTTAGTGACTTTAGTGCAAACAATTCAAACATCAGTTCCACGTGTAACAAAAATCAATCAATGCCATCATTCCATGATTTACTCACAAGACAAGAACACACTACACACGATCATTCCCCGCGTGTGGTGGGTAATTGTAATAATTGTAGTTCTCTCAACGATATAAACATAAACTACTTAATTATCATATCCACGAATGGTGAAAGAAACAACTTTGCTTCATCTCAGCAAAACCGTGAGTCAAATTATTCAGAACCATTATTGACAAACAGTCAAACACCACATGTCCTGTCTATATTTAGCGAGTTCCATCGTACCGCGACCGGAAATGAAAACAGAAATCATATACGGAATCATAACGCCATGACTCACCGGGTCCCCCAGTTCGGCTAGTTCAGACCATGCATTCTTTCGACGTCATTCATTCATTAAAATCTCACGTGACAAGAACACACGTCATCCGGGGTTTTCCAGGAAAGGTATGCCTAATATTCCGTGCACAGCGATTGGTTGAAATCATCATGACCTTTTATATAAATAAGAATATATTTCATACTTACCGTAATTAATTATTTTTTGGCACTTAAAGTAGAATTTCCTCAATTATATATGCATTTTTGAATTCTACATAATATTTTAAATATACCTGGAAAGTTTCATCGCTGTAATCGCTGTACAAGTGTATGAAAACAACAGTTTCTGCGAAGATGTGTTTTTATATTGATCGGATGGGCATGTGCACTTTGTAACACTATTCTGGCGCTTAAATTAGAACTTCCACAATTATATATGTAGTTCTGAATTCTGCATACAATTTTAGATTTTTCTGGAAAGTTTCATCGCTGTAATCGCTGATCATGTGTATGAAAACAACAGTTTCGGCGAAGCGTGTCTTTGTGAATGGAGAAGCGCGTGGCTTGCGCTATGGCGACTGCGCATGCGCGAACCGATCGAAGTGGCATGTTACGCTTTCACTTGTCAACACACAAAACGTGCGATTTGACCTACTAAAGTTAAAGAAAACACAAGTTTAAAGATCATTAATAATTTATTTGTATACTTGTACTATCTTTTAATCATTTAACATGACGGAACATATTTTTTAAGTCAGTTTTCAAAATCCGTCTATGACCCGTGTTGGTTGAGACCAACCTTGCGCGCGGAGAAAAATGAAAACGGCAAGCTGAACCGTAAATAATGTTTTTCTGGCGCTTTCAATAGAAAACCATCAATTGTAGATGGATCTTCGAATTCTGCATCAGATTTTTCAGACATTTGGAAAGTTTCATCGCTAACTTGCTTTAATTGTGGTTGAAAAACAGGCGAAAATGTTATGATCAGCAAACCCAAAACGGCGTCTTTACTATATAAATATCTTTGCAGAACTAACATTGTCTTCTCGCTAGCGTAAGTCGTAAGCAGCCCGCCTGTCACGCGGGAGTTCGGGGTTCTGTTCCCGACTGGTCATGTATTTTTTTTTTTTTTTAATTTTTCACAAAATTATTAGGTGATATAATAGAAACTTTTAAACATTACGAAGTAAAATATTATACAGAACTAAGAAACTGGAAGTTTGTGAATAAAGTGTGCTCTATGGATCTGTGCAAGCTACCGACTGCCGGAGAGCAAGCAGCGGAATTATCGGAATCGATGAATCCAATAGATGTCTTTGTTTAATGTGAATTTTAATTGCCATATAAAATGTCGCCCCGGAATCAGCAAAGTTTCATCGCTAAACTTGCTCGAATTGTGGTTGAAAAACAGATTTTCTGCGAAGGTGTGACTTTGTGAATTGGAAACCCACGGGTCATGACGGCCACCGCATATGATATCGATTGTGATTGCGCTAGACTTTTCAACACATAAAACGTGTGATGTGACCTACAAAAGTTAAATAGAACACAAGTTTAAAGATTATTAATAATTAATTTGTATACTTGTACTATTTTGTAATCATTTAACATGACGGAAGATATTTTTGAAGTCAGTTTTCATATGATAGTTTGAGACAATCTCGCACGCATAGACGCGCAGACACTAGCGGGTGTCGCTGATTGGAGGAAAGGGACACACTAGAGAGTTCTCTTTACGGATGAATAGGATGAAAAATCGCAACTCGTCTCACCTTCACAAAGATGTGAATATCTTCACTTAGAAGTGACATACAGGCATCATTGAGGTACCATTAGATTTTGAATTTCAAGGCCTATCTACTGTGGCAGTCTCATTTGTAAATACTCAAAATTAAATTGATGATGGGACTCGCTACTATATTTTGACACCTCGAACGAATCCATAATGAATTCAACCTCTTACTTACCCACCAGAAGGACAACTATAATGCCCGGTATTATGAAGACAGTATTGTCAATGGTCTCTTTAACGGGGCCTGAGCCAAACTCGACCATGGTGGTGGTGTGGAGAAAGACAGGACAAGACTAGAAGACAACACGTCGTGGTCGAACGCCTCGCCGCCTGGAATGTTTACAGCAGACGGCCGGAAGCTGACGTTGTGGTGGCCAGATGCTGCCGCTCGTTCACAGCCAATAAAAAGATCCCGAAACAACCAAATAAATCAATAAAAAGATGTCATTTGCAACGAGAAATTACTTAATTAACTTAAGTCCATTACCCCATATGGACAACAATCACCTTCGGATGAATAAGCATGTGAGTGTAAACCCAGGATTATCATTCTGAGCCGGTGATGGACCCCAACAATAACTGATAACTTCTCCTTGAAGTCGACAATATAAAATTACACAAAGTAGTGCAGCTTTACATAACAGATTTACGACACATGCAGGACGTTGTGGCGATTAGCCTTCATCAGCAAACAAACACATTCACACACACAACATATAGTCAAGGATATCTCCTGTGACTACATCAAAAGGTGACGACAGGACGAGAAGAACAAAAGGATGAAAAAAATTAAAGCAATGAAGAGAAAATGAGAGTTGAAAAAAATTGCGGCTGATCACAGTTTCACCATACATACAAGTATTCACTTGAAGGCGATTGTTGTACAAAGAGGATAATTGTTAAATTTTTGCATGTGGATTAGCTTTCCTTTTTATAAGTGTCCCTCGCCATCAGGCGAACCCACTCTGTCTTTCAATTGTGAAGGTCAGCGAAGAAGAAGAAGAAGAAGAAGAAGAAGAAGAAGAAGAAGAAGAAGAAGAAGAAGAAGAAGAAGAAGAAGAAGAAGAAGAAGAGAAGAAGAACCTGTACTGTTTGTGAATGCGAAGCATGGAAAATAACCAGACAAGCTGGGAAACATAAAATGACAGTGGAAATATGGTTTCTTAAGAAGATGAAAATAATACCATAGACAGACAGATAAACAAATGATGAAGTCCTATGAGAAACGAATGACAACCGTAAATTAATTCGAGAAATTAGGTTAAGACAGTCGACGTTGGTTGGGCATATTTTGAGAAGAAATACATGGGAAAACTTAGTGAAAACTGGCAAATTAATGGGTCAAGAGCAAGGGTAGGGAAGCGAGATAAATATATGGATGACTTGGTCACATTTCTATTATCGGTGCGGGTTTTGTTTTAAACCTGCTGGTGCTGTAAGAAGAGTCTGTAAATGATGATGATGCAACCATCTCTGTGTGTCTGTATGTCTGTCCGTCCGTCCGTCCGTCTATCAGTCTGCGATCCATCTGTCTGTTTGTCTGTCTGTCTGTCTGCCTGCCTGCCTGCCTGTCTGCCTGCCTGCCTGCCTGCCTGTCTCAGTTGCTGGGTCTATCTCTCAGGTCCTTGCTCCGCCTTTCTCATCTGCCCTTCTAGCCGGACAAGTACAATGATATAAGATTATTATCGAGGCCGTTTTCTTATTTTTAACTGATTCAATATCAAAGAAAAAGTAGGATTGGATCGACCATGGATATACAATCAAATGAACAGTCATTATAATGTAAATTTCCATTTACTGCTCACTGAAATTGCATAAGATACCACGAAACAAAACAAATAACACGAGACTCTAGAATGATGATATGTCGTCCTTCTGTCTAAAGTGGAGGTCACACTTAGCGAAATTTTATCATTCGCCACTGAATCAGTTAAAACATCATACTGAAATATAGAGTGTATTTTTAATGACTGTGCAGTGCTTGAAAATATTGCCGGTCCGATTTTTTGTTTCACCCTCTGTAAAGTTCATGCAACATAATAGGTAGATACAAAACTTGGACTGGCAATATTTTCAAATAATGCACAGTCATTAAAAATACACCCGGGATATTCAGCAAATGGCCACACACGTCACACAATACGTTAAGCAAAGGACTCATGCACACCCCTTGAGGAGTATTGGATATATAGTCATCACCATCATCACCTCATCTTGTTCCTCTCGTATCTTGAGGTGTCGAGCTGAAGCATAAACAGCGGGAGACTGCCCGTCTACCATCTCATCTTGTTCCTCTTGTACATTGAGGAGACGATGTGAAGATTAAACAGCGGGAGAGTGCCCATTGATATGTTACATATATCGAGATTCACGTGGACTCATGTTGGTCTGCCCAACATCTTTCGTGTTCATGTAAATGATATTAGATAGTTAGTTAGTTAGTCGCAGTTCCAACTTCAAGGCAAGAGGTCACCCCATTATGCTCCGTTCCTGTGCCAGTGAATATCACACAAAATGCGTCTCACTGCCCCGTGTAAAAGTGGAACAGACAGGAGTCTCGATAAACCAACAGCCTACACAAGTATAGTACTGTATACTATGCATAATGACGCTGCCAGAATGCCAACACAAAAGTCCGCCACGAAAAATACAGTTTATCGTCAATGGAAGCGGCAGTCACTAGAAAACCATCAGCCACACATTACTGCATAAGGCAAACCAATTAATTCAGCGACCGACAGGCCGCCATTTTTCTGAGCGGCTCAACTACCCAAGTGTAGCCGGCTTCGTGGCTTAGAGGATACGTACATTGTCCCTATATTTCTAAACCACGTTTTCACTTCACATTCAACTTCGGCGTCATTCGCGAAATTTCTCCCGCCAAGGTGAGTTTTTGGTGGACCAAAAAGGTGGAAATCGCTAAGGGCTAAGTCGGGGCTGTAAGGTGGATGTTCCAGAACTTCCCACCTTAGTTGGTTAATTTTCTCCTGAGTTAATCGAGCCGTATGTGGTCTGGCATTGTCACGAAGAAGCAACACTCCTCTAGTCAGCAGTCTTGGATGTTTTCTTCGAATTGTACCATGAAGCATCGATAGAACTTCACAATACGATTCAGACTTCACATTGTCATCTTTCTTCTTGAAATTGTTTAAAAGCACTCCTTGACAATCCCAGAACACTGTCAGCATAACCTTCCCTGCTGATGGGGTAACCTTGAAGTTTTGGACACAAGACGAAGAAGGATGTTTACATCGCATTGAAGCACGCTTTGATTCGGACTGGTAGTGATGCACCCATGATTCGTCTCCAGTAACAATCCTGTTCAGCATGTCTTCTCCTTCATCTTCGTATCGACAGAGATGATGCAAGGACAGGCCAAATCGGTTTATTTTGTGTTCCTCCTTCAATTGTCTGGGTATCCACCTTGAGCACACTTTCTTAATGTTTAATCGATCATGCATTATGCTGTATGCTGAACCATGTGAGCACCCTATTGCAGATGCTACAGAGTCTATCGTTACTTACTTGTCATCTCTAATTATCTCCTCCACCCGCTACATGGATGCTTCTGTTGCAATCTCAACAGGACGACCAGATCGGATTTCATCAACAATTTTAGAGCGTCCTTGAGACAATTGTTCTACCCACCTATGCACCGATTTACGGGACAAACATGTGTCAGCATAAACAGGAAGCATTTCCTTATGAATGTCCTTTGCAGGCAGTCCTTTCGCCCACAAAATACGCACAATGTTGCTCTTTAGTTGTACACTCCAAAATTACAGTCGCCATTTTGTTTATGCGCTGCGCATGCGCATGAAACACCTAGAGCCACCTGACGAACGGGAATATAAAGTTCGATGTTGCTGTCACCTAAAGACACCTGTAGAAAACACCAACTACATTTACCTGCCATCCCACAGAACTGTATGACTTTCTTATTGACTCGCCCTCATATAATATGAATGACAGTGAGGATATGAATGAGATACATTTTTTTTTTGCGCTCGCTCGCTTTGAACTCAAGCGTAGGCCTTACACACTATTCGTGGTAGTGATGGACTAAATTTTGCGCGTGGATTAGCTTTCCCTGTTAACAGAGTCCCTCGCCATCATGGGAACTCACTCCGACCTCAGAGGTGCTTGCAATTTACGTCCCCAAGTCAAGGACGACAGGTCAACATTTTAGTCCAACTGTCCGGGTAGGGGTTTATTCACTTACCTCGGCATCAGCACACCGAATATTTAAGAACACGCGTTCTTATCCATTCGGCCATGCTGACCTCCAATGAGATACATGAACCAATGACAGCAGAGACAGAACCTGAACCATCATTAGACTAAATTGCTTGGGCAATAAAGAACCTGAAGAATAGTAAATCACCTGGATGTGATGAGATACCAGCTGAATTAATTAAAGCGGGAGGAGAAAAAAGCATACAATTCTATTATGCATTTTGTAAAAAAGATATGGAAATATGGTGTATGGCCAAAAGATTGGAAGAGAATTATTTGCATTCCAATACCATAAAAGGGCAACTTGAAATTAAGCACCAACCATAGAATTGTTGCCCTGATCAGTCATGCAAGTAAATTTCTACTAAATATCATAATGGGAAGACTTCGTAAGAAAATGGAAGAAAAAATTAACGTGGTTCAAGCTGGATTTAGACAAGGAAGAGGAACAAGAGATCACATTCTCAATATGCGTTTAATAATAGAGAAGTGCAGAGAATTTAATGTAAACCTATTCTCATGTTTTGTGGATTATTCAAGGGCACGTGACTGTGTACAAAACTTTGAGAAATCATGAGGAATATGGGCTTTCCATCACATGTAATACAACTTATGAAAATGCTCTATCTAGAGCAACAAGCAGCGATTAGAATAGATGGCGAGACATCAGACTGGTTTGACATCAAGCAAGGAATCCGTCAGGGCTGTGTGCTATCCTCCTATTTGTTTAACCTGTACGCCGAAATATAATGAGAAATGTCAGAGATGATATAAACAGGGAGCTATATGATGCCCTAAATAACGGTGGTTATGACATACCAGAGATTCGATAATATGCTGATACAGTATTGCTATACACAATACAGGATGGTATAGAACACCTAATAACCTCAACCCAATTGAATAGTGAAAATCACAACTTATGTCTTAATATAGCAAAAACAAAGATAATACATACAGTAAAACTATTATGGAGAAAGAAATATATGTTAATGAGGAAAAATTGGAGATTGTGGACAATTTCGAATATCTTGGGTCATTTATTACCAACAGCGGCGACACAATGAAAGAAGTAATAAGACGAATATCCATTGCCCTGCAAAGACTAAAACAACTGAATAAATTATGGAATGGGACAGACAGAATTACAAAAATTAGATTTTTAAATTTTTAACAGCAAGCATCTGTTGCAGATCCACGAACAGTCTGAATAGAAACAATATACTAAGTCAAAGCCTCCGTCAAAAGGGTAAACGTTTATTAATCGAAGTACAAATGTGTAGAGTCAATTGAAAACAGCTGTTGTTCATCTACTGGGCAAGTTGGAACTAAAGTCTGTTCACCTCACGCGTCACGCGTGAGCGTCTCTAACAACCACCCTTTCAATAGTGCTCACGCGTGCGCCATTCATTTCCCAAACCCTTTTCTATTTCACACCATTTATCTCTGAAACTACTAACAGAGATGGTGTTCTGTTACATTCCTCTCTTTCTTTAAGAAGACTTTTCTTAAAAAGTCTTAATTCCCTAACCTACTTATTCCAATTATGCTTTCCCTCACTAAAACCTTAACCCAATATTATTTCTTCAACTCATCTTAAACTAACAAACTAACCCCCTCTGAACTTTATCTCTACTCCTTCGAGTCAAATTCTCCACTTGTCTCTTATAGCTAACTGCTATTTTCTGTGATACTTCTTCTTCGTTTCTGAGCCCACAAGGTTTCATTTAAAAAACACCACGGTACAATTCTTCATAAAAATCGTTGGTATATACTTTGCGTTATGTAACTTCTCATTCTCTCTCAATATCAACAACACAACACAGGATAGACAGAAAAGATGGGGTGCGCACCCAGATATGAAGACGTAAAAGAGTAGTCAAAAACAATCACATTTACCTCCCTTGCAAACGTAAAAAACTTTTACAAATAAAAGTTTTTCAAAAACACATCTTATGATCTATGAATCTACATCTCTGTTTGTTATAAATTAAGTTGATCCAAAATTTCTTCCATATACTCAATATTTGTGCTGCGATCCACACCCATGAGCATATTTCACCTGTCTTATCTCTCATCATAAAACCCTTAACCATGTTCATTTTCCATGAACATCTTGTAAATTAATTAACGCTGTTTATCACAGCTCCTATTTTTACCCCCTCACATCCCATGACAAGCATCCTTGTTCATATACGTATCTAACCCTGTACCAAACCATATACACTGCTATTCACAGCCCCCTTAATATCCATTCTTTATTAACCAGCTTTTTATAGTTTCTAACTATCACAGCCACTTTCTTAATATAATATGGCATCCAATCCATATACCTTCAATCACTGCTGACTTAATGCATCTCTTATTTCAACCTCTTAGAACCATATATTTCTACCAACTTTATACCCCCCATCATCTAAGCATTGTATGTAATTAACCCCCCATATTAATGCTGACTGGTGCAGCAGCCTTCTTACTATCATAAGGCCGAAATTGATAATACTCATGTTTACTAAAACTTATTACTCATAAGGGAAATATGTCTCTCCTCTAGTCCACATTTGTTTGTTTGCTATTTTCTGAACGAAAAGTTTTAATTAAGGACCTGTCTTATTACTTTTTATTCTAAACAAAACACTAATTGCTTGTGAACAAAATTTTTAAACAATTTTCAACTTATTTGTAAACAAGAGTAATTACTATTCAATACACAAGACAATTCAAGCAAAATCATGAGTCAACTAAAACGAAATCATAACAGGATATCATACCCCCCACGTTTTGAAAACACATTTTCTGTCCCCTCATATCAAATAAAGGAAACCAACCAAAATAATATGACATACATCCTATCCATTGTTAGTCACTTTTACGGACTAACAATAAATTATTTATCTATTTAAGAAAACTCAACAAGTCAAATCTTAAAATCAAATGGCAATAAAAATACATCTTCAAGACCACACTAGAATTTACATCCATATTATCTAACTTATTATTAAAATATACAACATCATGTCTACTCCTCAAAACAACTCAGTACAAGTATTAATCAAAGCATTTGCAACTCTGTTTCTATAAAACACCTGTAATATGGCTTACTAATCAAAGAACACGTACATCAGCAGGCTGCCTAAAGACAAAAGATGGAAGAGTCATAATAGAAAAAGATCAGATTACGTGAAAAACCTGTATGACGACAACAGAGACGAACAGTATGATGTTCAAAATAATAATGAAGGACCAGCAATTTTGAAGATGGAGGTTCAGAATGCCCTTAACCATATGAAATATGGCAAGACCCCCGGTTCAGACAGCGTCACAACAGAAATGATTAATGCTTTAGAAGAATATGGAATAGATCAAGTTACCAGTCTGCTTAATACAATATATGATACTGGAAATATACCTCAGGAGTTATGTAATTCTGTATTTATTGCAATCCCAAAGAAATCAGGAGCCTTGGAATGTGATCAACATCGAACAATTAGTATAATGAGTCACATCACGAAGATTTTGCTAAGAATTATCATGCAAAGAGTTAGGAGGAAAATACAACCTGAAATAGGAGAAGAACAATGTGGGTTTGTGGAAGGCAAGGGTACAGTAAATGCTGTGTATATACTGAGAAACATAATCGAACGTTCTATAGAAGTAAACAAAGATCTACACCTTTGCTTTATTGACTACACAAAGGCTTTTGATAAAGTGAGACATGTCAACATGATAAGGATGCTTGAAGATCTACAAATTGATGGAAAAGATCTTAGACTTGTAAAAAACATATATTGGAAACAACAAGCTGCCATAAGAGTTGATAATGAAGTAAGCCAATATCAGCCTATTAAAAGGGGTGTGAGACAGGGATGTGTAATGTCTCCAGATCTGTTTTCCCTGTACAGTGAAAGTATTTTCAGAAATATTGAAGATATGGAAGGAATCAACATTGGGGGACGATGCATCAATAACATTAGATATGCAGATGATACAGTCTTGATTGCAGACAATGAACAGGACCTGCAAAATTTAGTAGATGCGATTGTGACACACAGTGAACAACTAGGGTTAGAATTAAATTGTAAAAAGACACAGATTATGGTCGTCACTAGGAAGGACGAAATACCACAATGTAATATACAAGTAAATGGGAATATTCTTCAACAAGTGAGCAGGTACAATTATCTCGGAACAGTAATAACATCTGATGGGAGATGCCTTGAAGAGATTAGAACAAGGATCGCCATGGCAAAAGTAGCCTTTAGCAAGATGAAAAACATATTGACCAATAAAAAGATGTCAATTGAAACGAGAAAGAGAGTGTTGAGATGCTACATTGAGCCTGTACTTTTGTATGGATGTGAAGCGTGGACAATGAGCAGTCAGGCTGAAAAACATCTGATGGCTGTAGAGATGTGGTTTCTGAGGAAAATGCAAAGAATACCACGGACAGCCAGAAAGACCAATGAACAAGTCCTTCAAGAAACAAATGAAGATCGTAAATTGATTAGAGAAATTAGACGTAGACAGTCAAAAATTTTTGGACATGTTATGAGAAGAAATGGATTGGAGAATTTGGACAACTGGTAAGATCGAGGGGAACAGACCAAGGGGAAGACCTAGAAGCAAGTACCTGGATGGCTTGGCCTTGTGGCATAGTCGAGACAGAAACACGGAGCTGATCCACGACTCTGGTGATCGGGTGAGATGGCAGAACATGACCGCCCACACTTACCGGCATGGCACATGATGGATGGATGGAATACACAGCTATCGTAATTCAACATTTATCAATTTCCTCTTTAAACCATCAAATTTTCATCCTGCTATCTGCAGCATTTTCTATCACTTTATCTACTGTATCTCCATTTCTTCAGTAACTCTAGATTTTTCTGTATAAGTGCTATCTCCACATCAATGTCTTCATCTTCTCGTAGAGAAATATTTTCCTTCATGCTACTATCTCCATTAGATTCTGAATTTTCATCCATTCCTTCTTCTTCATCTGTATGTCTATTGCTAGCAGCCGCTAGTTTTTTTCTTTCTATATCCAATCTAATTTGTTTATCATAGTTTCTTAACGATCTTTCGAGTAGTGGCATGTCATCGCCGCTTGATGAATTTGAATTTTCTCTGATTCTCCTCTGTCTTTTCACTTCTCTTTCTTTCTGTCTTTCTATTCTCCTTTTCACTGCTTGTCTGGTATTTTTGAATGGAGCGGTTATCTCTTCTTCCATATATTTTACACTATCATAACAACCATCATACGTATTCCTCTCTTATTTCATCAACGTTTTCGGTATTGTCTGTTCATAAGTATCTTCGTAAACTGGTGTTGTTATTAATTGACTTTGTACCGGATCTTTTCCAAAATCTAGGGGTATTGTTCTTCTGACGAGTTGTCCATCTGAATATAAGTCGTCTGAATACTAATTATTATTGTTATTATTATTATTATCTTCATTATCTCTTCTTAAGTGCTCTACGTGTGCCCTTGCTACATGTCCTGTGATTTGGTTCAACATAACTGTCTCTATATACCACGTTATGTTGTCTTCTGTTTTCATTGGATACTGTCTGTCTCCTATTATTCTTTACTATTTCATTGCACTCTACCTTAAATCTATAAGCCTCTTGTCTATTCGTTCTTCTCTGTAACGTTTCCACAAAATTCTCTACTTCACTAACTGCCAGTTTTAACTCTCCCAACCATGCACTGATACGATTTAATTCTGTATGTAGGTAGTTCATACTCATTTCTCTATAATTTATCCCAAGCCAAAACAATATGCCTATTTCTTCTTCTATATATTTCTTGGTACCTGTAAGAAAACCTCGTCTTGAGCTTTGCTGAAATAATTTTCAATTATGCATGTTTCTCCAGCGAAGTTTTATTTCTGTGTTGAGTCTGCCTATTGCCGTGCCTACTCCAGTCAACACTTGTGTTAATAAAACTTGTTCTTCTGCCATGTTGAAATATGCTGAAATGTTTTAATTCCTTAACAATTTAGTTAATAAATATCACTAAATATATGATCTTATTTAAATTAAACAAGAGACATAATTAACTGTTTTTCCTCTTATAAATATTGAATATTCAAATTAATAAATCAATTTGATCTAACACACCACATTATTTTATCTTGGTTAAACCTTAATTAAATACCATTAAAGGGCTGAAACACAACGTCCGTAGGTCCAACAGGAAAGTAAATCCACATACGTCAGCTGAGAGTAACGTTTGACAAGTGTAGGCTTCACATAAAAAACAAGCATGTCGTGTTCTTCTACTCCATCAGCAAGAGGACAATTCTAGACTCCTTACTTCACCCATTGTCTCATCTGTGTTATCTAGTATTACCCTGATATCGGTCGATTTAATCAATAAAGAAAAATTATTACACAATTATAATAATTGTCCTAAAATCAACATACCGTTCATTTTGTATAAGGATACTTGAAGCTGTAATTTCTTAGATTTCTCTAAACGACGACCTTATCTTCTAGTTGTCCTGTCGGTTTTTGGATCCCCGGAAAGCAATCTCTGGTAGTTACATCAATCCTCAGACATCTCAGGCTTCTCTAGCGCGAGGAGTACTTCCACTTTCACCCATGGTTGGGCACACCAGACTTGCGGCTTCTTTTCACCCGATAACAGGGCACTTCTGGACGACTTCACCCGGAAAAAAAATGGCACTTCTGGACGACTTGAAACAGCTTAAGAGAAATGAAGCGATTACAATAGGTTCTCTTTTTCAGCAGGTCGGCAACCCACTATGCCCAGCCGCGTCCAAAGAGACCAAAGCAAGTAAATCGCATTTTTCTTGACATCTCGATAATCTGTAGTTTTCAAGTTGGTTGTGGCTGTTTTAATTTTGAGAGTTGAAAAATTTCTTCGATCTTGGGCAGTTCTAGTAAGTAAGTAACCTTCAGACAAGCAAGGTCAATCAACGGCTGCGATAACGGCAAGTCAAAACTCAGAGCATAGTGACGGCCAAGAGCAACGGTCAGGTCATTTCAGGACACGATGATCAACAGCCCACGATGGTAGCTCCATCAAATAATTCCTTCTAATATGTATGGCAAAACATGACCGCCTACGCTTACCAGCATGGCACATAATGATGATGAGACCAAAATACTAGTTTTCAGTTCTGCACACGTTGTCTTGCAGCAGAAGAAATGCCATATAATATTTCAATACTTTTTGACATTCAATGATAGTGACTCATTGCATTAAAAAATGTTATTGGCATCTCTATTACAGGACGTCACAATCAACTCCAGCACATTTTGACTCTGATTTCTTAGCAAGTTTATGTTCAGTAGTTTCCCATTGCTTTCTGAACGATCGGCACTCATATAGTTAGTTAGTTAGTTAGTTAGTTAGTTAGTTAGGTAGTTAGTTAGTTAGTTAGTTAGGTAGTTAGGTAGTTAGTTGGTTAGTTAGTTAGGTAGTTAGTTAGTTAGTTAGTTAGTTAGTTAGGTAGTTAGGTAGTTAGTTAGTTAGTTAGGTAGTTAGTTAGTTAGTTAGTTAGTTAGTTAGTTAGTTAGTTAGTTAGTTAGTCGACAGATCATCCTCGTTGCACATCGAACCATTCAGTCCATAAGTGCTCGGATCCCCTCCTCAGCAAATCCCGCAACGTGTAACGGCTAACGACGCCAGTTCTGTGTTGGTTTATCAATCTTCTTTGGCTTCCTGCGTAGTGTTCTTGTTTGGCCACCCCTCTTTTAATTTGCTGCTCTCGCAGTCTGGCCATGGTTGTAGATTCACAGTCATCACTTGGTTCTCGCAAAAGCCTCACTTCTCGTAGAGCATTCAGAATGTCAGCCTGGTCCATGGCGCGTCCGCCCTCCACAGTAGCCTCACCTGCGAGCTTGTCAGCCCGCTCATTTCCTTGTACTCCCGCATGCCCTGGCACGAAGATGAAACTAATCTTTGCCAGCCGAGACCGCTTCAGAGGCAGCAACCATTCTCTTCGGATCAACCCCTCCTCTATCCTCTTGATCATGTTCATTGAGTCGCTAAGGAAACAAGCCCTAGTGAATGTCTGTGTCTCGAGCCATGTTATTGCTTTACTTACTGCCATGACTTCCATGGTCAGGCTACTTGTGGTTTCAGTGAAAGCACCAGAGTCCTCCTTCACAATTCTCCCTCCGGCCCGAGCTGTAAAGGCCCATGAGCTTCTCACATGTCGGACGACCGACCCATCTGTGTAGATGACCGCGTCACGGTCTAGCGAATTCTCGAAAATCAACGCTTGTACTTCAGCCTCCACAGCAGCCGGATTTTCTTGTCTGCATTTCCTATCTAGTTGGATGCAAACTGAAAAGGATATATTTTTATGGAAAGCAATGCATGGCTGCCTACTTCCAAATCGCCCGCAGCTGTGTTTCGAACGTGGTATGCAGGATTACGAATTGCATTCGCAAACCCTTCGCCACATAGCCGGTGACTTATTGCATACTATTCTTTAATTACAAATGCCTGTAATTTATATTTAGATGTCACTTTCAATAATTACAAATGCCTGTAATTTATATTTAGATGTCACTTTCAATGATTGGGACATGTTTGTGACGATACAACTAGGAAGATAACACCAAGAGATGGACGAATATCAATCTGACAGAATGTACAATCAAGGCGAAAGGCAGCCGGTGTTGGAGATCCATTGCAGCCAACCTTCATTGCAGAGACGGCGCCTCAGTGATTGTGACGATGAAGTACTTGTGTGGTAGGAGAAGAAAACAAACAAAGAAGTCTAAAAAAAACTGTGATTTCAGAAAACAACATGGAACGAAATCAGGCTCAGACAAGACAGCGCAGTTATTTCTGTTACAGACAGAGATCGTTGGTTGGTTTTGAATCCGGCGGACGACTGTAGGGGTTGTGTGTGTGTGTGTGTGTGTGTGTGTGTGTGTGTGTGTGTATGTGTCTGTGTGTGTGTGTGTGTATGTGTGTGTGTGTGCGTGCGTGCGTGCATTGCGTGCGTGCGTGCGTTCGCTAGCTTTGAACCCAAGCATAGTCCACATACGTGCTACTACTTCTAGTGCACTGGATTGATATTTGGGTGTAGATTAGCTTTCCCTATTACCAGCGTCTTTCGCCATCAGGTGAACCCACATCGACTTCTGAGGTACTTGTAATTTACATCCTAAAGTCAAGGACAAGAAGTCCACATTTTAGTCCAACCGACCGGTGTAGGGGCTGAACCCGCTAACTCGGCATCAGCACACCGGATGTTTAAGAATGATATGTCATATCCATTCGGCCACGATGACCTCAATGTAGATTGTATCTTGCAAACCGCATGCAAATTAACATTTCTAAAACAAAATCTATGTTAATAGGAACCAGGCAAAGACTTCACACTCTAAACTCGCAGGGAACTCTTCAGCTGCACATTTGTAGCACGCCTGTAGAAAGTGTAACCGAGCACAAGGCACTGGGTCTTACCATAGATCAAAATCTATCCTTCAATTCCCATGTTCATGCTCTAGTTAAACAAATAGCCAAAAAAGTATACCAACTTGCCAAAATTAAAAACTTCCTCGACGAAAACACAAGAAAGATATTCTATACTTCCCACATACAAACACATATTGATTAGTGCTCCACAATCTGGGATGGATGCTCCAAATCAATAACAAAACGCCTTTATTCGCTCCAGAAAAGGGCAGTGCGTCTAATCAATGGTGATAAGTTTACAGACAATTCTAACCTACATGAACGTCTTCAGTTACTGCCACTCCACAAACGCCTACTTTTTAATAAGGCTAAACTAACTCACAAAATCCTATTTCAAAATGCCCCAAGCTATCTTTGGCCATTGTTTAAATATAACGCAAGACATAGTGAACAACTAAATATACTTCATGTCCCTAAACCTAGGATAGACTTATATAAAACAAGCTTAGCATACTCTGCCGCTCACTTGTGGAACAATCTTCTACAAGAAATCAAAGTCACCACCAGTCATTATACATACAGTCGAAACCTGTTTGAACACTACCTTAAAACAGACTACATGCCCCCTTAAAAAAAAAAAAACAGCAACAAAGACAATAATAATGGTAAAATATCTCGAACGACAACTAGCCAGAAAAAAAAAAAAAATTCCCATATGTGTGGCACGTTACACCCGCCATGGGTATTTATGATGCCCATGTTAAACATTGCCTCAACGAGTCATGTATTATTGATTATTTTTCATGCGTTTTAATGCTTATTGTTCGTTTGTTGTCAAAGAATTGCTTCATAACAGATGTTGAATGAAAGAATGTATGAGAGGAAATAGAGAAGAAGGGCAGAATGTCAGACGGGCCTGCGTGCCCAATTCTTAACCCTTTGAAAATAAAGATTTTCGTTCGTTCGTTCGTTCGTTCGTTCGATATACTGGCGTTTATGTGGTCTGGCTTGAACAGGGCATGTACAGGGTGTATTTTTAATGATTGTGGAGTTTTTGAAAATATTGCCGTTCCAAGTTTTGTATTTACCTTTTATGTTGCATGAACTCCACAGAGGGTGAATACAAAACTTGGAACGGCAATATTTTCAAAATCCCCACAGTCATTAAACATACACCCTGTATTTACCAGAGTAAGTCTGCGAGTGTTGAAGCGATCCCCCTCCCCGCTCCAAGCTCAGAAACCTGTGCGGTGTACAAGACTGATATGCAGTTCCCGGGTAAAGAATGTTCTGATGGTAAAGAATGTTCTGATGGTAAAGAATGTTCTGATGGCAAGCGTGCAAGAGGGAGACAGCTTTTGGGTGGACGTAATGACTTGGAGTGGAAGAAGCTTATATGCAAGCCCCACAAAGACACATGATAGGATATCGGAGACTCAATACAACCGAGCTGATAAACTTGCTGGTTCTGCATCCCCAACAACAATAATAGCAATGACAAAACCCTAGTATAACAGTCGGCAGTCTCCCTGGTCTAAGTGTTACACCACTTTCTCCGTAATCCCGTATACTCTCGTGAGTAACGTGACATGCGCTAGAATCGGTAGCGGTTCTCTCCGCATCGGTAACTTACGGGGTAACTACTGAGCATAATCGCGCCACGAAATCAACAATCAGCTGAAAGATGCTGATGTTGACAGCGATGTCCTGTAAAGGATAAGAGAACCAAAAAAAAAAAAAAAAAGAAGTATAACAGTCAGTCCCCTATTGGTAGACAGTATTTCCTCGTAGCTAATAACAACTGCCACATCATTAATTAATTTACTGAGTCATGTAGTAGTGATTTTTTCGTTTCTTCCATGCCTTTATAATGTATATCATTTATATTGTTGTTGTTCTCAGCAGCCTCGAATGATGTGTGGATGAAATAATGTATGAAAGAGAGTGGTTGATGGGCAGAATGTTAGACGGGCCTGCGTGCCCAATTCTTAACCCTTTGAAAATAAAGTTTGTTCGTTTATTCGCTCGTTTGTTCGTTCGTTCGCCTGCAGATGGCCAGCCCATGGATCGTGCCGCGGTTATTAACGCCCCTAGCGAGATGTCGAGAGCGGAGGACCTTGAGACCAGTAAAGCTTCATCGTTGGGCATGCCTAATGAGAGACTCGGGAGTAAGAAGTCTGGCACGGCCAGACACGAGAGGCACATCGGGAGAACGAAGAGCCTCGTCATCCAACACAGAACTGGCACCATTAGCCGACGGATGCTGATGCATATGCTGGAGAAAGTGGGAGGAGGGACCTATGAACTTGTCCGGAATT
This sequence comes from Cepaea hortensis, assembly GCA_963921405.1. Taxonomy (NCBI): domain Eukaryota; kingdom Metazoa; phylum Mollusca; class Gastropoda; order Stylommatophora; family Helicidae; genus Cepaea; species Cepaea hortensis. The sequence continues at coordinate 23,399,901 of OY992891.1, forward strand.
CAAGGATGATACCCCAACACTCCCCCGATGTGTCTCCACCTTGCCGTGGTGGGGGGTCTTGCGTGTCCCATCGACCCCATGTGCTTGCCGATGGATGAAAACTACATATCGGACAGCTAATGGGATAGGGGCCAGACTAAGAGAGACACAACCTGCTGCTCTGCAGGTAGACTGAGGATAGCAGTCAAAAGTTTAAATCAGGCGCACGAAGGCAGAAGTCCTTGGTCCGGACAATACTCTAAGGCTCTCTGTCGCTAGTTTAGGCTAAAGGCCTCTAAGCCACAAACCCGAGAGAGCCGGGCCGATACCCACCTACCGAAAAATAGATGTGGGATACTGAGCACGCTACATGCCCAGGTCTGATACTTGTTCGAAGGCTCTCAGCTGGGGGATATGACGGATTCCCGGATGAGAGGGCCTGGCCGTTTCTCGTTCACTGCTGCACTAAGGTGCTGAGCCGGCAGCACATGTAGCCTACCTCGTGAGCGAGAATAAAAATACAGAAAGTGTTCCAGTCGAATGAAATGGCTACGAAAACTGTTTGTATCTAACTCATAGAGTGTAGACAAAAGTGAAAAAAAAAAACGTCTCAATAACACGAAATGGAACGCACGGATAGCGAATTCATTGCGTGGTCCGAAGTCAAAAGCAAAAGCTTACCGAGTGGATGTCGCTCGCAGTCTGACCGCTCCTGGTGTGTGCTTGAGCGACTAGTGGCAAGCGAGACGCCCAACACATGGAAGTGAGGAACTAAAGCAGCCATGAGCAGAACGTCGCAACTACTTGGGTGAGCCAGTCTCAGAGCAATATGTGCCGGCTCTGCAATTATGGAAGCCTCCTTGGATAGCCTTGGAGAGGCCCATGGTCTGCCCCTGCCTTCCCTTGAGGGTTAACCGTGATGTCGATGATCGTTCAATCTTGACCAGCTGAGATGTGGGCGACATCACAACAATAAGTCTAACGTGCCTCGAAACCCGAGGAAGGCTAACCTCATTAAAAAATGCCTGCTGAAGTCGGAAGTGCCGTCCTACGGGTGGCAAACTAAAAATTGGCACTACGCATTTACGTCCGAGTGAAATGTCTCGTCCGAATGTCTCTCGTGATAGGAACAGCTCTGACTACCTAGTTTCCGAATGCCGCTCTTGTTCGGAACAGCTCTGACTAGGTAGTTTTCCGAATGTCTGTCGTGCCTGGAACAGCTCTGATGGGCGCAAAGACAAGCACATGTCCGATCCGAAAACTCGCTGAGTGGATACCGTCTGCAGACCGGTCTGGTTTGTGCGTGAACGGCCCGTGATGAAGGAAATGCCCAATATATTGAAGTGAGGATTTAAAGCAGCCATGAGCAGGACGTGACGATTCCATCGGTGAGCCCAGCACCAGGGCGCTATGTGTCGGCCCTGCAATTATGGAAGCAACCTTGGATGGCAGAAAATGCTATGGACTGTCTCTTCCTTCTCTTGAGGGATGACCGAAGTCCTCGACTGTTTCAACTTGACCAGCTGGGATGTGGACGGTACCACAAAAGTGAGAGTCTCCCAGGAATGCTAACCTGGTCAAAAATGCACGCAAAAGCCGGATGTGTTGACATAAGGATTTCAACCCAAGGGGGTTGAGTGGTCTCGAGGTATGGTGTCCGCCTCGAGTGCTGGAGGTCCCGGGTTCAGGCCCCGGCGAGGACCGGGATTTATTTAAAGAATCCACCTGGACTTCCAGTAATAAAATTTCCCCTGGTCTCTGGGTAGTGAGATCGGACGCCCGTGTGTATTGTTGCGCACGCAAAAAATCCCTTGGCAGTTGGAAATCGAAAAAGAGTAGCCTAACGGCGCTGCCCGGGCAAAATTTCGAGTTAAAAATCTACCCAAAAGTATTTCAGGATCCTCGCCGATGCAACGGAGTTCGTGCATTGAGCTGAGTTTCTCCAGACTCAGGTTTGAGTTAGGAGGAAAACGGAGCACTTATGGGTTAAACCGTGTGCCGTGATGTTGATCCAATGACTAAACGACTAAACTAAACAACCCAAGGGTGCCTACCGCACACCGCAATCACATCTGAAAAAACACTCCGGATGAACAAAAAGAAGAAGAAGATACCCCAACAGATAACATGCTACAGATAACAGATACAGCAGAGCTTCAATGCAAAGATGACACGTGATGATGACAAAGATGTGTGACAGTAACGGTTGTCGGTTCCTTGTGTACTTATGTCGAATCTACACCTTACCACGTTCGCTGCTGCTGACGGAGTGTTTGTTGTTGTTGTTGTTGTTGTTGTTGTTGTTGTCGTTGTTGTTGTTGTTGTTGTTGTTGTGTTTTTGCGCTGGCTTGCTTTGAACGTAAGCGTAGTTCACACACACTACGTCTGGTAGTGCTGGACTGAATTTTGCGTGTGGATTAGCTTTCCCTGTTAACAGTGTCTCTCGCCGTCAGGCAAACACACTGCTACTTCAGAGGTACTTGTAATTTACGTCCCCAAGTCAAGGACTGTAGGTTAACGTTGTAGTCCAGCTGTCCGGTGTAGGGGTTGAACCCCTGACCTCGGCATCAGCACACTGGATGTTTAAGAACACTCGTTCTTATCCATTCGGCCATAATGACCTCGGGAGACCTCGAGTTTCTATGAATTGTCAGGTGTGCTACGATGCCAATTTTTAAATGAATGAATGAATCAATCAATCAATGAATCAATGAATCAATCAATGAATGAATGAATGAATGAATCAATCAATCGATCAACCACATTTTCCAAGACTGCTCAAAATATGACATATCTAGGCAAACCTTCTGGCATAGAGAAACAACAATGAAAGATAAACTCTATGGACTATGGACCATTGAGTGAAATAAAAAAGACAGTGACATTTTTATAAGAGTCAATATTGCAGATGTAGACAAATTTCAAGCGGACGAAAGAAGAAGAAGAAGAAGAAGAAGAAGAAGAAGAAGAAGAAGAAGAAGAAGAAGAAGAAGAAGAAGAAGAAGAAGAAGAAGAAGAAGAAGAAGAAGAAGAAGAAATCAACCAATCAAGTGCTGAAGAAATGATGACGCCAGACAACAGACTATATTGAGAACCACATTTACAACACCCACCTATTGCATATTGTCAGGGTCTTAAACTTGGCTCGCTAACCTAACAGTGTGGGACAGTACAAGTACAACGTGATTTGACGTAAGACTCAACGACACACCGTTCTATGGATTTATTCACATATCAAATACAGAACGATGATCACAACAATATATACTCGATACTTCAATACACTTACATACAGCTCACAAGTCTCACTCAAGATGTCCAGACACTCGACTTTCAGTACAGATACCACACAACGCCTTTCTCTCTGCACACGTCTGTCCGAGTCGAAGTCCCAGGGCTGTCTCCCGCAAACTCGCAACTCGCCTCTCACCTCAGGTGACGTCACGAGGCATGCGTGCGTTTAGCGTCGTCCTTGCTTGACCGCTGGTCGCTTGTCAGCCAGCAGTCTTGCAGGCCGGTAACCACTATTCGCCTGGCGGCGTAACGAAGTTACTGCGTCCCTACTGGGAGCTAAGTCGCCTGGCGGGCGTAACGATGTCACTGCATCAACGTCTCCTTTCTGGACTCTGACACGCTCCCCCGGCAAATTCATGAAAGATGTCATCTTTCATGTATCATATATATACATAATGGGTTAATATTTAAACCTTGTCAGAGTCGACCCTTCTATTGTTATGTACATTTCTATCAAATGCAAATACATACACATATGCCATCGAAATATATAAAAAGTGGAAGTTGCATTCAACGACATGTGGTGTTCAACCTTTAACACTTGTCAGGTTTCATCATCTCGATGGCTGATTACCTCAATTGCATAAGTGACCCAGTCAGATCGGTAGTTCCAGCTTCACGCATCTACCTCGCAGCAAATAGAAAAAAACGTAATAATATGGTTCTCGAAACAAAAACCATCTAGCTAGACTGAAATACGACTTTATATAAGTCGTATAAAACGCTCAAACCCTGCCCTTATTTGGTCAGTAGCTCTCGTGTTGGTCTGTAATGTCGGCAACCCTCTGCCATGCTAGTAGATGTCTACCTGTTGTGTCAATAGTCTGGCAACACTTGGCTATTTATACACAACACATTAGAATATACATTTCAAATTATGGCCCTTTGTGTAAGGATGTAATAACAAATAAATGAAAGGGAAATAATTTTAAGATTCATGAAATACAATAATTTACAATAATTATTTTATTTCTTAGTGTCATCGCTTGACGTTTCTTCATATTAACGAGAAAAAGTCGGTAATATGAATACATTAATCAAGATATGATTCTAAGATTACACTACATAAATAAATAAACACACAATTCGTGTATTTCATTTTATAGATTCCTACAGATTTTAGAATCGTCATAGATATTTGAACTTTTATTTGTCGTCTGCTAATTTTACTCTAAATTTCTAACTAATCCGGAAGTACACACGAACATTAAAATCAGCTGATGTTGAAACTTGTAGAACACACTTGTTCCGGTTTGATGTAGTTACGGAAAGTACCTTTCTCACATTTCATGTGTTAGATGTTTCACAAAACCTTCTGGATTACGATTGAATGTTCATGTTAGATGTTTCACTACCGAACATTATGGATTTCGGTTCACTGCAGTGGAGTAGCTGTCAATGTTCAGTTTACACATTCTTACTCGTCATTAAAATGGAATGATTCACAAGCAGATGTCACTGTCAACTTGGATAGTTCGCTTAAGGTAAGTTCTTGCGCGAATTTGACACTGTTATTGTTCTTGGTATATACAATTAATAAATTTCGCTTTCTACCACACACTACACAATTATACAGGACAATCACTCCATGAACTAGTAAAATAAGAACACTATTTATAATGGGGGTAATCCCTATCACAATATTGTAGACAATGCACAGCTTTTTGTGAGTAGAAAAACAATTATTCACTCAATAATGGCTGTGTCGGTCTGAGTGTATTTGCACACACTGCACTCAGACATTGGTGCTTACTGGGTCGGTCGGACAACGGGACAAAAGATCGGCAATCGAATTGGTTCTGCCTGGAATATGTCGAACCTCAAAGCTATAATCTTGAAGCTTAAGAGCCCAACGCGCTACCATATGATTTGAGGGTACTCCTGAATTTATAAACCGTAACGGGCTGCTGTCAGATTCTACGATAAAGTGACGTCCTAGAAGAAATCTGGACAATTTGGTTATACCTACCACTAAAGCTAGGGCTTCCAATTGAGGGATGGACCACGCCCGTTCTCTGGGCTTTAGTTTTCTGGATACGAAGTAAACGGGATGGAGTATGTTGTTGTACTCCTGCAACAAGACTGCTCCAATCGCCACGGAGCTAGCATCTGTACGCAATCTGAAAGGTAAACGAAGGTTGGGCAATTTGAGGATGAGATTATTCAAACTATTATCAGAAAAATATGATAGCACTTTTCGGAATGCAATTTGTAGGCATTCATTGTTTACAATTTTATCTGGTTTGTCTTTGGTTAGTAAATTAGTAAACACTTCGGTCAGTTCAGAGAAATCAGGAATGAACTGCCTGTAATAGTTTATTAATCCCAGCAAACTTCTGACTTGTTTCTTAGTAGTCGGAAGTGAGAGTTTTAGTATCTTGGACACAATTTTATCGTCTGTCATGACAAAGCCATTGGATATTTTGTACCCCAAGAAAGTTATTTCCTGGTAGGCTATGTCTACTTTTGCAGGCTTTACAGTCAGTCCGTGCTGTCTAATACGTTCAAATGTCTGTTCTAACGTCTTAATGTGCTCTGTCATTGTCTCTGTGTGAACACAGATGTCGTCTATATAGCAAATTATGTTAGGAATGTCTACAAGAAGCAGCCGTGTCATACGTACGAAGGTGGCAGGGGCATTGACTAGCCCAAATGGAAGTTTGCACCATTCGTACAGTCCCCAAGGTGTGGCAAATGCTGTCAGATGTCTGCTCTGTTCGTCTACTACTATTTGCCAATATCCTTTAGTCATATCTAGCGTCGTAAAGAACCTAGCGTCTGTCAGTTCTGTCAGAAGATCGTCAGTGTTTGCCATTGGCTCCAAATCTAGAACAGTTATTTTATTTAGCTTCCTATAGTCAATGCACAGTCTTATTGTATTATCTTTTTTTCGTACAATCACCATTGGAGATGAGAAGTCTGACTGGGATCGTCTTATGATGTTGTTTTTCTCTAAGTTGATGATTTCCTGGTGTAAATGTTCTTTGTAATGTAATGGAATGGTGTATGGTCTGCATTTTATGGGTGTGTTTGATGTGAGTGTGATGTGATGCTGTACTAATTCTGTTTGTCCTGGGTTGTTGGAAAAGATGGTGTTGTATTGCTGTATAAGCTGTTTGCAACTGTCTGTCTCTGCTTGAGTCAACTTTGGGTTGATTTTGATCTCCTTCAAGCAGTTTGTCGTGTCTAATGCAGGCGTTGGAATCTCGTCACTAGCATCGTCGTCTTCGTGATCTATTATCACTGTACAAGTACAACGTGATTTGACGTAAGACTCAACGACACACCGTTCTATGGATTTATTCACATATCAAATACAGAACGATGATCACAACAATATATACTCGATACTTCAATACACTTACATACAGCTCACAAGTCTCACTCAAGATGTCCAGACACTCGACTTTCAGTACAGATACCACACAACTCCTTTCTCTCTGCACACGTCTGTCCGAGTCGAAGTCCCAGGGCTGTCTCCCGCTAACTCGCAACTCGCCTCTCACCTCAGGTGACGTCACGAGGCATGCGTGCGTTTAGCGTCGTCCTTGCTTGACCGCTGGTCGCTTGTCAGCCAGCAGTCTTGCAGGCCGGTAACCACTATTCGCCTGGCGGCGTAACGAAGTTACTGCGTCCCTACTGGGAGCTAAGTCGCCTGGCGGGCGTAACGATGTCACTGCATCAACGTCTCCTTTCTGGACTCTGACACGCTCCCCCGGCAAATTCATGAAAGATGTCATCTTTCATGTATCATATATATACATAATGGGTTAATATTTAAACCTTGTCAGAGTCGACCCTTCTATTGTTATGTACATTTCTATCAAATGCAAATACATACACATATGCCATCGAAATATATAAAAAGTGGAAGTTGCATTCAACGACATGTGGTGTTCAACCTTTAACACTTGTCAGGTTTCATCATCTCGATGGCTGATTACCTCAATTGCATAAGTGACCCAGTCAGATCGGTAGTTCCAGCTTCACGCATCTACCTCGCAGCAAATAGAAAAAAACGTAATAATATGGTTCTCGAAACAAAAACCATCTAGCTAGACTGAAATACGACTTTATATAAGTCGTATAAAACGCTCAAACCCTGCCCTTATTTGGTCAGTAGCTCTCGTGTTGGTCTGTAATGTCGGCAACCCTCTGCCATGCTAGTAGATGTCTACCTGTTGTGTCAATAGTCTGGCAACACTTGGCTATTTATACACAACACATTAGAATATACATTTCAAATTATGGCCCTTTGTGTAAGGATGTAATAACAAATAAATGAAAGGGAAATAATTTTAAGATTCATGAAATACAATAATTTACAATAATTATTTTATTTCTTAGTGTCATCGCTTGACGTTTCTTCATATTAACGAGAAAAAGTCGGTAATATGAATACATTAATCAAGATATGATTCTAAGATTACACTACATAAATAAATAAACACACAATTCGTGTATTTCATTTTATAGATTCCTACAGATTTTAGAATCGTCATAGATATTTGAACTTTTATTTGTCGTCTGCTAATTTTACTCTAAATTTCTAACTAATCCGGAAGTACACACGAACATTAAAATCAGCTGATGTTGAAACTTGTAGAACACACTTGTTCCGGTTTGATGTAGTTACGGAAAGTACCTTTCTCACATTTCATGTGTTAGATGTTTCACAAAACCTTCTGGATTACGATTGAATGTTCATGTTAGATGTTTCACTACCGAACATTATGGATTTCGGTTCACTGCAGTGGAGTAGCTGTCAATGTTCAGTTTACACATTCTTACTCGTCATTAAAATGGAATGATTCACAAGCAGATGTCACTGTCAACTTGGATAGTTCGCTTAAGGTAAGTTCTTGCGCGAATTTGACACTGTTATTGTTCTTGGTATATACAATTAATAAATTTCGCTTTCTACCACACACTACACAATTATACAGGACAATCACTCCATGAACTAGTAAAATAAGAACACTATTTATAATGGGGGTAATCCCTATCACAATATTGTAGACAATGCACAGCTTTTTGTGAGTAGAAAAACAATTATTCACTCAATAATGGCTGTGTCGGTCTGAGTGTATTTGCACACACTGCACTCAGACATTGGTGCTTACTGGGTCGGTCGGACAACGGGACAAAAGATCGGCAATCGAATTGGTTCTGCCTGGAATATGTCGAACCTCAAAGCTATAATCTTGAAGCTTAAGAGCCCAACGCGCTACCATATGATTTGAGGGTACTCCTGAATTTATAAACCGTAACGGGCTGCTGTCAGATTCTACGATAAAGTGACGTCCTAGAAGAAATCTGGACAATTTGGTTATACCTACCACTAAAGCTAGGGCTTCCAATTGAGGGATGGACCACGCCCGTTCTCTGGGCTTTAGTTTTCTGGATACGAAGTAAACGGGATGGAGTATGTTGTTGTACTCCTGCAACAAGACTGCTCCAATCGCCACGGAGCTAGCATCTGTACGCAATCTGAAAGGTAAACGAAGGTTGGGCAATTTGAGGATGAGATTATTCAAACTATTATCAGAAAAATATGATAGCACTTTTCGGAATGCAATTTGTAGGCATTCATTGTTTACAATTTTATCTGGTTTGTCTTTGGTTAGTAAATTAGTAAACACTTCGGTCAGTTCAGAGAAATCAGGAATGAACTGCCTGTAATAGTTTATTAATCCCAGCAAACTTCTGACTTGTTTCTTAGTAGTCGGAAGTGAGAGTTTTAGTATCTTGGACACAATTTTATCGTCTGTCATGACAAAGCCATTGGATATTTTGTACCCCAAGAAAGTTATTTCCTGGTAGGCTATGTCTACTTTTGCAGGCTTTACAGTCAGTCCGTGCTGTCTAATACGTTCAAATGTCTGTTCTAACGTCTTAATGTGCTCTGTCATTGTCTCTGTGTGAACACAGATGTCGTCTATATAGCAAATTATGTTAGGAATGTCTACAAGAAGCAGCCGTGTCATACGTACGAAGGTGGCAGGGGCATTGACTAGCCCAAATGGAAGTTTGCACCATTCGTACAGTCCCCAAGGTGTGGCAAATGCTGTCAGATGTCTGCTCTGTTCGTCTACTACTATTTGCCAATATCCTTTAGTCATATCTAGCGTCGTAAAGAACCTAGCGTCTGTCAGTTCTGTCAGAAGATCGTCAGTGTTTGCCATTGGCTCCAAATCTAGAACAGTTATTTTATTTAGCTTCCTATAGTCAATGCACAGTCTTATTGTATTATCTTTTTTTCGTACAATCACCATTGGAGATGAGAAGTCTGACTGGGATCGTCTTATGATGTTGTTTTTCTCTAAGTTGATGATTTCCTGGTGTAAATGTTCTTTGTAATGTAATGGAATGGTGTATGGTCTGCATTTTATGGGTGTGTTTGATGTGAGTGTGATGTGATGCTGTACTAATTCTGTTTGTCCTGGGTTGTTGGAAAAGATGGTGTTGTATTGCTGTATAAGCTGTTTGCAACTGTCTGTCTCTGCTTGAGTCAACTTTGGGTTGATTTTGATCTCCTTCAAGCAGTTTGTCGTGTCTAATGCAGGCGTTGGAATCTCGTCACTAGCATCGTCGTCTTCGTGATCTATTATCACTGTACAAGTACAACGTGATTTGACGTAAGACTCAACGACACACCGTTCTATGGATTTATTCACATATCAAATACAGAACGATGATCACAACAATATATACTCGATACTTCAATACACTTACATACAGCTCACAAGTCTCACTCAAGATGTCCAGACACTCGACTTTCAGTACAGATACCACACAACTCCTTTCTCTCTGCACACGTCTGTCCGAGTCGAAGTCCCAGGGCTGTCTCCCGCTAACTCGCAACTCGCCTCTCACCTCAGGTGACGTCACGAGGCATGCGTGCGTTTAGCGTCGTCCTTGCTTGACCGCTGGTCGCTTGTCAGCCAGCAGTCTTGCAGGCCGGTAACCACTATTCGCCTGGCGGCGTAACGAAGTTACTGCGTCCCTACTGGGAGCTAAGTCGCCTGGCGGGCGTAACGATGTCACTGCATCAACGTCTCCTTTCTGGACTCTGACACATATCTAATCTACAAATGAGATTGTTCACCACGTTTCAGATCGTACGCTATTCTTGAACATTTGTCATCGTCGCCATATTTGTCTAGTATGAGGACGTGTGGATTGTGCGTCGCAGACAGCAGATCACATACTCCAAGACTCCAAAATACGACTTATCTAAACAAACCTTCTGACCTGGAGAATCAACAGTGGAAGATAAACTCTATGGACGACTGGGTGAACTAAAAAAGACAGTAAAATCCATACAAGAGACAATATTGCAGTTACAGACTCATTTTAAGCGAACAAAAGAAGAAGAGGAATTGCCAATTTTTTGACTTGTGCAGCATTTTTCTCAAATAATTCCAAATGTCTGTTTACAATACGCCAGACGCCCTACCTATGTTGTCGTGTGTAAATTAATTTGAGTTGAGCTAAGAATTGACATCACTGTACTCAGGACATTCCCATACGCGCTCCGTCCCCTCGTGGAACAGTCAGCGAAGAGTCACACTGTCACGAAAGGGCTGGAAGGCGTCGCTCCTAATGGATCAAACGACAGAAACAGTTGTGGTGAGAGGTTGACGCTCCTGAATTTTCACAGGACAGAGATCGTCACTTTAAACACTAGTCTAACTCTTTGAAAACGAGAACGTAAGTCGCGTGATCCAGGGAAAACTAGTCGAGATCAAAGGATAATCAGCGATGTCCAGAAAGATCGTTTATTTCAAAGGAGGCGGATGTCCGATAAAAAACGCTCGGATCTCCGTGAAAGACGGTGGATGGAACCACGGAAGAAACGATCCCCACGAGAATTGTCTACATCAAAAGAAGATTATCGGCAAGGTTTTGTACGGGGATCAAAAGACGAGAAAAAGAGCAGGGGTTGATTGGTTAAGAGCAAAACAAGTGACGTAGTCCAGGCAAATTATCTGTGGACTGAAATTATCGTTTTAAAGTCATTTGAAGGTTGCACTTAAGACCGGCTGGAGTGTAGATTTATTTCAGTGCCGAAATAGAATATATATCACAAAGTCTAGGTTGTTTGAAGACAACAAGCACTTTTCCTTCATGGGACTAGGTGGTTTACTTCTAGGCCTGATATAGATTAAATAAGGTGATTATATATGGATGTAGATTAGAACTCTAGCATAGTGAACTTTCGTGTCCCCTCTGCCGTGCGTCCACCTTGACGAGGTAGAGGGGCTTGAGCGTTCCAATGACCTCAAGAGCTATGCCGACGGTAGCACAGCTACTGGTAGGGTCACCCATGTCGGACAGGTCAAGGGAGAGGGACCAGACGAAGTGACGCACAAACCTGCTGCCTTGTAGGTAGACTGGGGACAGTCAAAGGCTAGGGAAAGCATCCCGAACAAATGCTTGTCGAAATCGGATGTACTGAGCCACAGGCTTGACAAAGAAGTGCAACGTAACTTTATCATTTCATGATGCCACAGATGAAAGTTAATCGATATGGTGCTAATCCCGTGAAGTCCCATCAGGCGGTGATAGTGCCGGGCCCCCTGCCTCGAGGGGGTCCACCCATGACTACTGGTGGTCACCTTCCCCTGTGCTGTGGAGTCAAGGCACAGAGGAGTAGGTTAAGAGCTATTGACCAAACACCCCGGACACTCAACATACTACAATGGAATGCAGAAGGAGTTTATAACAAGAAAGCCTCCCTAACACAGCGTCTTCATAAAGATAGAATAGATGTGGCATGCATTCAAGAGACACACCTCAACGCCAATCGCACATTTTCAGTCGAGGGATATCAGGCCACACGTTTCGACCGCGAAGGACATAAAGGAGGAGTTGTAATACTTACACGAAATACAATACCTTGCAGCGAAGTATCTGTGATCTCTGACAACCAAACGGAAATTATAGGTGTTGATATAATGATAAAGGACGTGAAAATAAGAATTTACAATCTATATAGCCCGGCAGATAAGGATCTTACACTCTCAAACATGGAAATAACTGACACAAATTGCATTGTTGTCGGAGACTTTAATAGCCGTTCAGAAAGATGGGGATACCCAGATACTGACAAAAGAGGAGATGAAGTGGAGGACTGGGAAATAGACTCAAATCTCCATCTACTTAACAAAGCGGATGACACACCGAGCTTCTACTCCAGAAGATGGATTACCACTTCTACTCCAGACTTAGCTTTCTGCACAGGAGACATCCTCCACAAAATCGATCGCCATGTGCTGGACCAATTAGCAGGTAGTGACCACAGACCAATCAAGCTTGTAATAAATATGGAGTATGTTCCACAGGAGCAAAAGCCTTTGCCCCGTTGGAATTACAAACGAGCAGATTGGGACAGATTTGCCATACTAACAGACAAATATTGTGAAAACGTAAATACACGATATGGCAACATGAAGCAAATGGTGGAAAGTCTAAACAGAGCAATAATACAGGCAGCCACTGAGTCTATTCCAAGAGGAGCAAGGAAAAATTACAAACCATACTGGACTGAAGAACTACAATTTTTGGAGGACAAAGTTGAAGATGCTAGGAAGACCGCAGAGAGAGAACAAACAACTGAAGCGAACATCTCTCTCAAAGCCATCTCAGCAAAATATAAAAGAACAGTAAATCAAACAACAAGAGATTGTTGGAGGAAAAAAACAGAAAACCTGAATTTTGACAGGGATGGAAACAAACTATGGAAACTAGTGAAAGCCATGAACAATGAAGGACCTAGAAACAAACAAATAACAATTAAACAAGGAAATTCCTTGCTTACAGGAAAAAAGGCTGCAAATGCACTAATGGAACACTATGCCAGTGCAAACCACATTGATATTACAGCCGAACAGAAGAAAGCAATCAAAGATAAACAGATGCATCATACATATACAGAGACAGCAGCAGAATATATGATGGCAAATCTAACAATGGAAGAAATGGAACAGGCAATGAATACCCTAAAAAAGAAGACATCACCAGGAAAGGATGGAATCACAAATGAAATGCTAATAGGACTAGGCACTAAGGCAAAAAAGAAACTACTAGCAGTCCTAAATTACAGCTGGAAGAGGGGAATAGTCCCACAGGCATGGAAGGAAGCTATACTAATACCAGTCCCAAAGAAAGGAAAAGACCTGGAAGAACCAAATGGCTATCGACCTATCAGTCTTCTTAGCTGTGTAGGAAAATTAATGGAACGCATTATCAATGGCAGGCTAACATGGCATCTGGAAGAAAACCAACTCTTAACACCTCACCAAGCAGGATTCAGAAAGTACAGATCTACTGAAGATCAAATAACCTATATAGCTCAGGAAATAGAGGATGCCTTCCAAGAGAAAAAGCACACACTAGCAGTCTGGATAGATTTAGAAAAAGCATTTGATAAAGTATGGAAGGAAGGACTGAAAGTAAAACTGCAAAAAATGCATGTTTGCGGGAAAATGTACAAATGGATCAGCCACTACCTTGAGAACAGAACTGCCAGGACAAAAGTACAAGGACAAACCAGCAAAATGATGCTGTTGGAGCAAGGTGTCCCCCAAGGAGGAGTTCTTTCACCAACATTATTCCTAGCATATATAAACGACATCACGGAAAATTTTCCAGCCAGAGTACACACATCATCCTTTGCAGATGACCTAGCCATATGGACATCTGAAGAATATATTAGTACAGCTAACAGCAGAATACAGCAAGCCCTATTAGCGCTAGAGGACTGGTCAAAATCATGGCTAGTGAAGATAAGTGAGGAGAAAACAACATGCACAGTGTTCTCCCTCTCAACTAAAACTCAGCAACCTAAGCTGGTATTGAATGGAAAAATATTGCGCCATGAAGAAAATCCAAACTATCTAGGAGTCACCTTTGATCGTCGCCTGACATGGAAGACACAGGTTGAGAAAAATCGAACAAGAGCAAGGCAAAGAATGGCAATCATGAAAAAGCTTGCTGGTACAACATGGGGAGCAGATGAGAAAGTTCTCAAGAAGTTATATACTGGGCGGGTGAGGCCAGTACTGGAATATGGCATTGCAGCTTGGGCAACAGCAGCTAAGTCAAACTTTAACAAAATAAGTAGAGTCCAAAATCAAGGAATGCGAATCATAACTGGAAGCCTGAAGACAACGCCTATTAATGAATTAGAAAAGATCACTTGTTTACAACCAATGCAGGATAGAAGAGATAGCAGAGCCCAGCAACAAGCAGAAAAATTTAGAAGATTGACAGACCACCCTATGTACAACAGATTTAATGGTTTTGGAAAGGGAAGACTGAAGCGTAGCAACTTTGTAGAAACTGCAAAACGAAGGATTAGGTCAGATCCTATTCTTAACATATCAACAGTCAAGCCCATACACAATGCACACAAGTTCCCAGCTTGGAGACAGCAGCAACTGCCTGAGATGATAGAAAACATTCCTGGTATTGAGAAAAAGAACACTCAGCATGAAACCGAAAGAAGAGAAATAACCCTAAACTACATAAAAGAACATTACCCAAGCAGGAATTGGACCCATGCATATACAGATGGATCAGCCAAAAATTCAATAGAGAATGGAGGAGGAGGAATTCTCCTAAATTTAAAAAATGGAGCGAAAAAAACACATTCAATGGCAACTGGAAAATTTTCAAGTAACTTCAAAGCGGAGGTAGAGGCTCTGAAAACTGCAGCAGAAATGCTCCTGATGGAGGAAAATAAAGAGAAGCAAATAGCTATCTTCACAGATGCAAAGTCAGCTGTCTCAATACTGAAGAGCAATAACAGCACAGAACTAACTGACCTAAGAGCAGCACTCCATGGTCTATGCCAGAAATCCAAAAAAGTTGTAATACAGTGGATCCCATCACATTGCAGTATACCTGGAAACGAAGAGGCTGACAGACTGGCAAAAGAGGGCGGACGACTACCACAGCCTGACATAGACATAACCTATAATGAGGCAAAGAGGTTGATAAAAAGCACTTATAGAACCAAATGGGAATCAGAGCATCCAGGCCATCAGAAGGATGATGCATATTACAAACTCGACAGAAGAGAACAAGTAGCAATCTTCAGACTCCGCACAGGACACAACAGGCTGAAATACCACTTGTTCAATAAACTAAAGATAGGAGATACCGATGAATGTAATTGTAGAACTGGAAAAATGACAGCAAAACATTTGCTGCAGGATTGCCCAACGTATGCAGAACAGAGAAAGATATTTTGGCCCACACCTGCTTCATTTGAGGACAAGCTCTATGGAGATATCAACAAGCTAAAGTTGACCGCAGATTACTTTAACTATATACAGGTTGACATTTAAAGGTGCATGAAGACCCAGAGGCATGAAATGGAATATTGCTTGGATAGCAAATCCATTACGTGGAAAGTCCAAATCAAAAGCTCATTGTGTGGGCTTCATAAAAGGTGGAAAAGTGTCCTAGTGGCACGAAATGGAATATTGCTTGGATAGCAAATCCATTACGTGGAAAGTCCGAATCAAAAGCCCACTGTGTGGGCTTCATAAAAGGTGGAAAAGTGTCCTAGTGGCACGAAATGGAATATTGCTTGGATAGCAAATCCATTACGTGGAAAGTCTGAATCAAAAGCCCACTGTGTGGGCTTCATAAAAGGTGGAAAAGTGTCCTAGTGGCACGAAATGGAATATTGCTTGGCTAGCAAATCCATTACATGGAAAGTCCGAATCGAAAGCTCACTGTGTGGATGTCATCTGCAGACTGCATACTTCTGGTTTCCGGAAGAACAGCCTATGGTGAACGGAAGGCCCAATATACGGAAGTGAGGCTAAGCAGCCATGTGCAGGACGTGACGATTCCTTGTTTGAGCCCAGTACCAGAGCGCTATGTATCAGCTCTGCAAGTATGGAAGCCTCCTTGGATGGCGGGGAATGCCCATGGTCTGCCCCTGCCTTCCCTTGAGGGCTGACCAGGATCTTTGGCTGTTCTATATGGACCAGCTGGGATGGGGGATAACACCACAACAGTGAGAGTCAAACGTCCTAAGAAACCCCCGGGAAGGTTAACCCGGTCAACAAATGCCCGCAGAAGTCGGATGTGTCGGCCTAACGGCGCAAGAACGCAGCTCTGCTGTAAACAGGCACAACGCAATCACATCCGAGAAAAAAAAACTCCGGATGAACGAAGAAGAAGAAGAAGAACTTTCGTGTGTAACCGTAGTATAGAGTATAGACAGCATTAGGCTGAAGAGTGAATTAAGCTGTGACGAGTGGGGTGTCCTTACAGTCGGTAGGATAAGTAAATGACATGAGAAGATATTCAACAAGATTGAGATTGAGTGGGGAGATAAAGGATAAGTCAATACTAAGATTTCTGTGCTTTTCTTTAGCGTTTCTCTCTTTTACCTTGTATAGGGTAGAGTGCTTAACTACTCTGTCTTATGCAGAGTGTAGCTCTAGGATGATATAGAGGTTACAGTCTGAATAAGGCCTTAGGCCTACATTCACATGGAATAGTTAGGAGTTGAGTTTCTCTCACAGGGTGTTGTTTTCTTCGACAGGTTCCCTGCACTTGAAATTGCAAGTGGTTACCAATCTGAGCAGAAGCAATTGGTCATACTCACTCTGGTGAAGTAATACATGATATCAAGCTGTGAACCTTGTTTAGCAAGAAGGTCAGACAAGTGTTGAGTTAAAATGACCACGAAAACTGAATCACTCTAAGTGAGGTGCTCAATGAAGGTATTCAATACAACTAAATAATGATGAACAGGGATATTTACTATAAACAATAGAGAAAGGAAAAGACTATCATTAACATTTTCCATGAGTGACAAACGGCAGTGTATAGACGATATATTGTTGGACCGGTGTTTATCTTCTTCAATACAAGGAATATATTACCGACCGGTATATCGTGTTTGTAGAACTAAAGGACCCTAAGTAACTCAATCAAGCAGTGGTGATCAGACATTAACTGATAGAAGTGATAGACACTAACACAAATAATTCAGTGGAGACTATTATTCAAAAGTTTCCAGAACAGAGTGGGAAGAAAACAAGCATCAGTCAGAAAGACACACCTTGGTGAGATATTTCCTGTTCTGTGATTGTGACGTCTAATGGCTGTATCATGATGACAACTGTGATGCTGATCCTAGACTATATCCTGTCACACATTCAAGATAGAGAACACCACATATATTCACACCCATACATCGCACACACACAACTGACAGTTTTTCTGCAATAAATGTTTTATTAATTTGTTCGAAACCTGCGTTAGTGGGGGTATGTGCTGAAGGAACGTGAAGAGGGATATTGCCTAGTGGAAAGAGAGATAGAGAGATAGTGATCAAAAGACTTTAAATAAAAAGGGGGTTATGTAGACAAAGGTCCACCAGCAGAGAGAAACTGAGAAAAAGATATTTAACAGATGTGCTTGTTGATTCCACTCCCCCCCCCCTCCCCCCCCCCCAGGGACGACAAGTGACACACACTACTAATCGTTCCCACCGCTATCTGACTGAAATTTCTCCTGGTCTTCCCTCTCACTTTTGAGATTCTACCAGAATCCCTGCCAATCCACCGCAATCTCATCCTTTTCACATACGGGTTCTCAATCTGTTCCATCTTCTCCACCTGGTCCCACGACCACCTCTCCCTTGTCCATAAGTAATCTACCAAAAGAGGTGCATTCCCTGCCAGCATATCAGACTGTTCATTCCCCCACACGCCCGTACGGCCAGGGCAAAAATTCCATACACTTCTCACAATCTGTGATATCTGAAGCGAGGTGAACCATTCCACACGAAGCATTCCTTTCTCCACCTTACTAAGCATACTCTTTGAGTCCGTAATGAATACAATGTGTGTTGCAATGGTCTCCTCTAACCAACGGAATGCTGCTGTGACTGTTTCCACCTCCATTCGTAGCCTCATACGCCAGACTCTTCTTTTTCAAGAATCGTCCATTAGCCTTCGCAATGAAACCTCAACCACTCCGTCTGTTTCTCACCACTGACCCATCAGTATAGATCACTATGTCACCCGTGTGTTACTCTGGATCAGTTGTTGCACCTCAAATTGTCTATCACACTGTAAAACTATCTACGTGTGGTCTTCGTCTTCTTCTCCTCTTCCTCGGTACACCGCCCTCCATGATTATCTATTCAGACACTCATGTCTTTTTACATATCCAATATATTCCTTATCCTTTATTGTACTTGCCTTAACGGGTTCAGTGGCAAATGATAATTAATACATAGTGTTTGTAAAGTCTCAGTACACTTTGTATATAGAACAGTTGTTTGTTGGAGAGTATGTTTTTTGTTTGCAAGACGGAAAACATATTCTCCAACAAACAACTGTTCTACATACAAAGTATAGAAAGACGTTACGAACACCCCAGAACCGTGCGGTGGATGTTCTCAGTATGATGCAAGTCTTCGAAATGCCGCCCCGTACATGTTGTTTTCTTTAAAAATGCCGCCCCCTTACGGTGCCGCCTGATGCGGCGGCCTGTCTGTATCATAGCACAACACGGCCTTGAAACACCCTGTCTATTGGTTTATGTGGTTGTTTCGGGGTTTGAGGTTTAAAGATTAAGCACAACCCACTACTGGCAACGCTGATCGTATTCCGGCACGAACTTTAAGCTTTGTCCACGTCAGATTGGAAACACCAGACTCGAGTTTCGCTCTCGTTTGAGCTCGTCAGTAGTGCATATCCCTGACTGGACCCGGGATCGGACTCAGGATCACTGGCGTGTGAGGCGGGTGTGCAACCACTGACCACGTGACTCACGCTGGATGCGACCGATTATCATACTAGAATATCACAACGTCAACCATTGTAGGCTGCAGCCCAAAACTTTCCCGATCGTCGCGACTGACATCCGTCAATCGGTGTGGCCCCGAATGATCAGGTCTTCTCGATCTGGCAGGGTACACCAGGCTGCGTAAAGTCCAGCGAGCAATAATCAATCTGATTTATTTGGTTGTTTCGGGACTTGAGGTTTAAAGATTGAGTACAATCCACTACAAGCAGTGCTGGTCGTATTCCAGTATGAACCTTCGTCAAGTTAAGGATATGCACTACTGACGAGCTCAAAGGAGAACGAAAAACAAGTCTAGTGCTTTCATATAACGTGAACAAGGCCCAAGTTTCTTACCGGAATACGATCAGCGTTGTGCTCAATCTTCAAATCCCGAAACAACCAAATAAATCAATTTGATTATTGCTCGCTGTTTGTTAGCTTGTCTGCTCATTGTTCACGCTTCAAATTCATACAAAAGTACATGTTCTGTGTAGCACTCCAACACTTTTTCTAGTTGCAAATGACATCTTTTTATTGGTCAGTATGTATTCTATCTGGCAAAAGGCTACCCCCGCCATGACGATTCTTATTCTAATCTCTTCAAGACATCTCTAATCAGATATTATAACTGTTCCGAGATAATTATACATGTTCACTTGTTTAAGAACATTCCCATTTACTTGTAATTACATAGTGGTATTTCTTTCGTCCCAACGAGGACCGTAATCTGTGTCTTCTTACAACTTAATTCTAATCCTACTTGTTCACTGTATGCAGCAACCGCATCTACTAAATGTTGCAGATCCTATTCATTGTTTGCAGTCAATACTGTATCATCCGCGTATCTAATGTTATTGATATACCCCACACATTTCATGTGTCTATTTCTTGCGTCTTTTCTGGGTGATCTAGTAACGGCTGAATCAGACAGCACTGACATTGAATATCCAATTTTTGTTGTGGAATGTCTTGGCAACGTTCACATCAAATATGTAATTAGGGTATGGATTGTACTGGAAGAGTTGAAAGTCATGGTAGAACACATTTACCAGCTTCTGGAGGTCACTGGCAGGAATGTTGCTGTAGGCTTCTGCTAAAACGTCCAACTTTTGTTTGTGAATTTGTTCCTTTGTCGTGTTCAGGTGCAACTTCATAACCGTGTCTGTAAATATGTTGATAGTAAGAAAATTTGCAGTGTATTCTGGTGACCATGGAAACCGATACTCAAAGAGAATGATTCCTCGAATCTGCAGCTTCCGCCAGACCCTTACGAGAGCTTCATGCCAGGTCATGCACTTCTTCACTTCTGCCTCATTTTTAAAAAGGACACGGATTGAGTCCATTATAGTGTCGAAAGTGGAATTTCTCGCCCAGGATGACAGTTCTTCTTTGGCGACATGATGTCCAAGCTGGAACAACGTGTAGGCAACATCACGTTCAAAAGTCTCCATTTTGCCGAGAATCGTGTAGTTGAGCTTGCATACTTTGCAAACGTCGTAGCTGGGAGTGAAATGGGGATCTCGGTAGCTAGAATTTGTAACTTCTCCATTCACCACGTAACGGATGAACTCTTCAAAGGTCACATCGTGACCACAACTAAGAGATTTAGCAGTTTTCATTGGTCTGAAGTTGGAAATAATATGCTTGCCAACTTTTGACCAAAAATACGGATTTGGAGCTAAAAACTTGTCTACATAGCCGGACAGAAGTCTTGTGAATGGATCTCTGACGAATAAAAATGCTGTTGTGTTGTGGAGAAAGGCTACAGTTGATGACAAGGTGAGGGGCAGGATGTCTTTCAAGAAATTTCGGTCGGCATGTAAAGCTTTGCCTACTTTAATTGTGTATGGATTCTTCACCGAGTGGTATTTTCTCAAACCTACTAATATCCTCTTGAAAAAAGTGGATCCAGATTTGAGATTAGGACAGTAAAGATAATTGTTTTCTCTGTCAATCTCAATACGGCTGTATGCATATTTGTCAGTAAAGAGACCAGACATATTGCCATCTTGTCCTTGACATACTTTCCGCATGTGCTGGAGACGAGCAGTGTGGTTGAGGTGAATCTGCGTCATGTTGAAAAAGCCAGAGTTGGTGCTGACAAGTGCAGACTTGCTTTTCTGTGGAGATAGAAAGAAAAGGTGTGTTCACATTCACTGGGTGGGATACCAACAATGGCATCACACTTGTACAGCTTGATCTTCTCGACAAGTACCTTTGGGTAGTTTTCATTTTCCAATTATTGGAATACGATAGCAATGGCAATGATTCTTCTTCTTCTTTCGTTCGCTTGGAATATGTCTATATCTGCAATGCCGTCTCTTGCATGAATTGAACTGTCTTTTTCAGTTCACACAGTGGTCCATAGAGTTTATCTTCCACTGTCGTCTCTCTAGGCCAGAAGGTTTGCCTAGATATGTTATATTTCGGGCTGTCTTGGAGTATGTGCTCTGCTGTCTGCGACGCCAATCCACATGTGCACATGGCTGTTTCACCAATCTTGAATTTTGTATACATGTGGTTGCGTAATCTATTGTGTCCTGTTCTGAGGCGCAGAATAATGACTTGTTCTGGTCTGTCCATAACGTGGTAGTCATCTTGAGCAGGTTTTGGTGGCTTTCTGACTGATTTGATCATTCTTTTCTTTTGGTGGTATGTAACGGGCACATCAGGCTGTTCTTCTTTGGCTCCTTCCTTAGCCAATTGATCAGCTCTGTCGTTCCCGGGTACTCCACAGTGAGATGGTATCCACTGTATGGTGACTTTATGCTGACTGCTAAGTTCAGAAAGTAGTGTCCTTAGTACTGGCAATTTCCCAGAGAGGAGCGCATCGAGTACTGATTTTGCATCTGTCAGTAGCACCACAGATTGTGTACCATTGCTGTTATTTAGTAATTTCTCTGTTGCTATCTTGATTGCCTCAATTTCGGCATCATAGTTATGGCAGTACTTTCCTGTCGGTACTCTGGCTGTGTCAGTAGTATTATTTGGGTATTCTATGTACACTCCCGCTCCTCCATTTCGTACAGCATTTTGTGCTGACCCATCTGTGTAGACTCGGATCCAGAGGTCCTGTGGGTATGCTTCATCAAGGAAGCTGAGAGTGGCTGTTCTGCGCTGCACACTGTTCTGTTCTTCCTTGTCAAATATTCCTCTCACTTGTGTCTGGATTTGTAACGATAGTCTATGCTCATCTTTCCATGGAGTTCGCTATGGAATAGTTGTTAGGGGGATACCAACTGTGGGCAGATCAGTGGTTTCTCTGCAGAGTCGTTTGGCCTGGTGGATAAAACTACTTCTTTTCAACCGCCCCATAGCTAGGTTTTCAAATCTGTTCTTCATAGGGTGGCCTGGCAAGCTGAGGAACTTTTCTGCTTGTATTAGCGTTTTCGTATCTCTGCGCTCACTCAGTGCTTGTGTTCTCTCCATCTTCTCCATTTCCACTATAGGAGTTGATCTCATCCCTCCTGTGGTGACTCTAAGTGCTTGATTTTGCACCTTGTCCAGCTCTTGTAGTGTGGTTTTTTATGCTGAACACCACGCAGTTGACCCATATTTCAGGTGTGGTCGTATGCTCTGTTGGTAAACTTTGCTAAGTATTTTCCTACTGGCTCCCCATGTGGTTCCACTTAGCTTTCTCAGAATGGCTATTTTCCTTCTGGCTTTAGCTTCTGATTTGTTGATGTGCTTTCTCCATGTCAGCCTGCCATCAAATGTTACTCCAAGATATGTTGGTTCTTTATCTTCGCTTAGGGGTGTTCCATTTATTTGGATGATCGCTGCCTTTTGTTTTGGAGAGAGGGTAAATAAGGTGGTGCTGCACTTGTCAGTGTTTATGCTGACACACCATCTATTTGCCCATGCAGCAAATGTATCTACAGCTCTTTGTAGCAATCTGGTGGCCACTGATGCATATTCATCTGTGCTCCATATAACCAGGTCATCGGCGTACATTGCCGCTTTAATTCCATGCGGTAGATTAGCAACAAGATCATTGATGAAGATTAGAAAAAGTGTGGGGGACAAGACTCCGCCCTGGGGAACACCGTGACGCAGTAGGACTTTCTTGCTCTTGAGTCCGTCTATCTGCACTCGGGCTCTTCTGTTGTGCAAGTATGCTTTCACCAATTTGTACATTCTTCCATTGACTTTGCAGTTTCTCAGTTTCTTCATCAGACCTTCTTTCCAGACTTTATCAAAGGCTTTCTTCAGATCTATCCATGCCGCAAGCACCAGCTTCTTCTCTTGGAATGCATCATCAATTTCTTGAGAGAGGTAAGTTGTCTGATCTTCCGTAGAGTAGCAGTGCCTAAAGCCAGCCTGCTGTGGCACAAGGATGTTTTTACTTTCAATGTACCACTGCAGTCTGTGATTGATGATGCACTCCAGTGTTTTGCAGAGACAGCTGGTGAGGCTAATTGGTCTGTAGCTAGAGGCAATGGAACCATCTTTCCCTGATTTTAGGAGGGGTATCATGATTGCTTCTCTCCAGGCTTGTGGAACACTGCCTAAGGTCCAGCTGTTATTGAAGATCTGCAACAGCTTTGTTTTGGCCTCTGTTCCTAGGTTCCTGATCATTTCATTGGTGATACCATCAGCTCCTGGTGACTTTCTCATTTTCAGTTTTGATATGGCTAGCTCCACTTCGCTGGTTGTGATGGGTGCCTCCAGAACCTCATGTATTATTTCCTTCTGTCCTGTATGTTGTCGTTTCTCTCGAATCTCTTGTTGTTTCTCTGGACTAATTTTGATATTGTTATCTTGTGCGAATGAGTCCGCAAAATGGTCAGCTGCTTGCTTTCTTGTTAAGATGTTTCCATCTTTATGTAGTGCAATTTTTGAGTTTCTCCCTGTGCCCTCGTCATTGAGCTGTTTTATTAGCTTCCACAATTTCCTTGTGTCTCTTTCAAAGTTCAGAGACTCCGTTTTCTCCTGCCAGCTTTTCCGTGTAGCCTGCAGCTTCGCCCTTTGAAATTTGGCTTTTGCGTGCTGGAATTTATTGTGATGCTCTTGGCTGGGTGTGGCCTCTGCTTGCTTTCTACACACTTCCACATCATTATGCAACTGTTCCAGTTCACTACTCCAGTAGGGTTTATATTGTTTACGGGTTCCTCTTGGTACTGTTTCTTGCGCTGCCTGTAGTATGCATTTCCCAAACTCTTCAACTACTTTATTTATGTCTTTCTCAGTGTTCAGGTTTCTAACCAGTATGCTGGTGCGATTCTTGTACATTGCCCAGTCTGCTTTCTTGTATTTCCACCTCGAGAGGGTGCTGCCTTCACTTACAAGCTTATTTTCTACGGTTAGAAAGACTGGCCGATGGTCACTGCCACGAAGTTGTTTCCCAACAATTCGTGTAATTTTCCACTCCAGGTCTGGTGAATGAAAAGCCAGGTCAGGTGTAGTTATATAGAGTGCCATCTCGAGTAGAAAGTATGTGGGTCGGACGGCTTGTTAATCAAGATGAATCTATTCTCATCCTGCCAGTCTTCCAGTCTCTCTCCTCTCTGGTCCATGTGATCATAGCCCCAACTCTGCGAGTGGCTGTTGAAATCGCCACACACAATCATTTTTTCTTTTAGTGGTAGTGTGTCCAGTGCCTGTGGGCGGTCACTTGGACAGTAGTAATTGATCAGATGTAGGTCTGTATTACCTGTCTTAAGTTTAAGTGTCTGATACTCAGCCCCTTCCATGTAGACTTCGATTTGGGAAGCCATGATGTTATTTTTTACAAGGGTCAGAATCCCACCTTTTCGCCTGTCCTTTCGGTCAGATCGGTAACACTGGTAGCCTCTGATTTTGAAGGCTATATTTTCATTGAGGTGAGTTTCTTGCAAGCAACATATGCTTACGTTTTCTTGGTCCAAGATGTTTTCTAATTCTATATTTTTGTTGCTGACTCCCTCCGCATTCCAGTGCATTATTTTAAGTCTTCGTTTATTATGGCCAGTCGTCATATTCTCATGTCCCCTGGCTCCACAGGACATCTGAGAAGGACCTCCAGTAGCTGGGGTCGGACCCTTTCGAGACATAGGGCCCGGCACTGCACCTGCCTGGGGGTCCAAAGCAGGGCGAGCACCATAACAATCAGCAGTAGTCGACATATTCCATTTGCGTGATTGCGTGGCATCCTGATTTCTGTGGTGCGCCTCTTGGCTGGTTGCCTCCGTCTTCAGCACCTTTCTTTGCTAGAGCAGACTGTGGTCTCACTCGAGTGTAGATGTGTACGCGCGCACACACCTGTCTGTGCATGCATGTAAGTGCATACACATCTAGAGCATACTGGTTATTTTCTAGCGCCAGAGACTCGCCATCGCCCCTTCTCCTGTTAGTTTAAACAGGTCCGCCACGTGAAGGCCAGGAGTTGGACTTTTGCTGCATAGGTTATGTATTCACGAACCATTGAGGTATTTAAGCAATGTTGGGCGCTCACCCCAACACCGCGCCTCGGCTACATACAGCAACATTTGGAACCCAATGGCAATGATGCTTGCTTGCTTGCTTGTGTTCGTTGGCTTGAGCTCCAACGCGAAGTCCTGTATGTTGGATGAAGGCATCCTGTTGTCCAACATCAGTGTGATGTCATACAGGACCTGAGGTTTGCGTGAGTATCCGTTGTCCCATGTCTGGCTTATTGGTGTGCAGACTGGTGGTTCCTCGCCGCACAGGCAGACACTCTCCGGCTTCGGAGGAATCGGCGATCCTACTGACTTTAGCCAGGACCCCGAAAGGACCTGTTGCCCAGGACGCTCGACGAGGACGCGTCGATAGGTCTTGGCCAGTATATAACCCGGCCCTGGTGCCTTGGAAACACCTCTGCGTCCCTATGGCAATGATAGAACCTATAGAGGAAACATGATCAACATAGACCTAACTTCGGCAGCTTCGTACGAGAATTACTGAATCATGATTTAAAATATGTGCCCTAGTTGGAGTCTGCTGTGGGTGTGTGAAGTGTTAAACATTCACATGTGGGTATGTGAAGTGTTAGGACTATCACATGCGGTTATCTGAAGTGTTAGGGCTCTCACATCTGGGTATGTGAAGTGTTAGGACGCTCACATGTGGGTATGTGAAGGGTTAAGGCTGTCACATGTGGGTATGTGAAGTGTTAGGACCCTCACATGTGGGTATGTGAAGTGTTAGCCCCCCACATTGTGTAGATCTGAGTTCACGGATGCATAGATGGCCAGTCTTCTCCTCCCGTAGCGAAAGACGAAACCTGACATGCAACCATCGTCCAAACGCTCTAATGGTCATTGTCAGTGCAGCGTCCTAACCATTACACCAAATGCGCTCTCCGAATACTGAGTTGGTTACACCCTAGTATGATGTGAGGTTCCAGCGGATACCCCTCTGGTTTCTGGGCCTGGAGAGGAGAAAGAGACCACCACAACACAGGCACAGTGGGCATGGTGCTTGCTGACTAGGTCGAAAGAGAAGTCTCCTGACCAGCCTGATTTCGATAAATGCAAGCTCCCATACGGACCCCAGTTATAACACGCAATAAACCGACACTTTAACGGGGCACGAGCATATGTTTTCTTCAAAGCCAGGGCTTAGAACCACCTGAACGAACACCAATGCCGCGACTTCAGACTTATTTTTCGTTCGTTCGTTTTGAATAACGTAACCTATGCAGCAAAAGTCCAACTCCTAGCCTTCACGTCGCGGAACTGTTTAAACTAACAGGAGAAGGGGCGACGGCGAGTTTCTAGCGCCGGAAAATAACCAGTATGCTCTAGATGTGTATGCACGTACATGCATGCGCTGACACTTGTGTGCGCGCGTACACATCTACACTCGAGTGAGACCACAGTCTGCTCTAGCAAAGAAAGGTGCTGAAGACGGAGGCAACCAGCCAAGAGGCGCACCATAGAAATCAGGATGCCACGCAATCACGCAAAATGGAATATGTCGACTACTGCTAAATGTTATGGTGCTCGCCCTGCTTTGGACCCCCAGGCAGGTGCAGTGCCGGGCCCTATGTCTCGAAAGGGTCCAACCCCATCTACTGGAGGTCCTTCTCAGATGTCCTGTGGAGCCAGGGGACATGAGAATAGGACGACTGGCCATACTAAACGAAGACTTAAAATAATGCGCTGGAATGCGGAGGGAGTCAGCAACAAAAAAAAATAGAATTAGAAAACATCTTGGACCAAGAAAAAGTAAGCATATGTTGCTTGCAAGAAACTTACCTCAACGAAAATATAGCCTTCAAAATCAGAGGCTACCAGTGTTACCGATCTGACCGAAAGGACAGGCGAAAAGGTGGGATACTGACCCTTGTAAAAAATAACATCATGGCTTCCCAAATCGAAGTCTACATGGAAGGGGCTGAGTATCAGACACTTAAACTTAAGACAGGCAATACAGACCTACATCTGATCAATTACTACTGTCCAAGTGACCGCCCACAGGCACTGGACACACTACCATTAAAAGGAAAAATGATTGTGTGTGGCGATTTCAACAGCCACTCGCAGAGCTGGGGCTATGATCACATGGACCAGAGAGGAGAGAGACTGGAAGACTGGCAGGATGAGAATAGATTCATCTTGATTAACAAGCCTTCCGACCCACATACTTTCTACTCGAGATCATGGCACACTACAACTACACCTGACCTGGCTTGTCATTCACCAGACCTGGAGTGGAACATTACACGAATTGTTGGGAAACAACTTGATGGCAGTGACCATCGGCGAGTCTTTCTAACCGTAGAAAATGAGCTTGTAAGTGAAGGCAGCACCCTCTCGAGGTGGAAATACAAGAAAGCAGACTGGGCAATGTACAAGCATCGCACCAGCATACTTGTTAGAAACCTGAATACTGAGAAAGACATAAATAAAGTAGTTGAAGAGTTTGGGAAATGCATGCTACAGGCAACGCGAGAAACAGTACCAAGAGGAGCCCGTAAACAATATAAACCCTACTGGAGTAGTGAACTGGAACAGTTGCATAACGATGTGGAAGTATGTAAAAAGCAAGCAGAGGCCACACCCAGCCAAGAGCACCACAATAAATTCCAGCACGCAAAAGCCAAATTTCAAAGGGCCAAGCTGCAGGCTACACGGAAAAACTGGCAGGAGAAAACGGAGTCTCTGAACTTTGAAAGAGACACAAGGAAATTGTGGAAGCTAATAAAACAGCTTAATGACGAGCGCACAGGGAGAAACTCAAAAATTGCACTACATAAAGATGGAAACATCTTAACAAGAAAGCAAGCAGCTGACCATTTTGCGGACAATGTTCGCACAAGATAACAATATCAAAATTAGTCCAGAGAAACAACAAGAGATTCGAGAGAAACGACAACATACAGGACAGAAGGAAATAGTACATGAGGTTCTGGAGGCATCCATCACAATCAGCGAACTGGAGCTAGCCATATCAAAACTGAAAATGAGAAAGTCACCAGGAGCTGATGGTATCACCAATGACATGATCAGGAACCTGGTAACAGTGGCCAAAGCAAAGCTGTTGCAGATCTTCATTAACAGCTGGACCTTAGGCAGTGTTCCACAAGCCTGGAGAGAAGCAATCATGATACCCCTCCTAAAATCAGGGAAAGCTGGTTCCATTGCCTCTAGCTACAGACCAATTAGCCTCACCAACTGTCTCTGCAAAACACTGGAGCGCATCATCAATCACAGACTGCAGTGGTACATTGAAAGTAAAAACATCCTTGTGCCACAGCAGGCTGGCTTTAGGCAGTGCTACTCTACGGAAGATCAGACAACCTACCTCTTTCAAGAAATTGAAGATGCATTCCAAGAGAAGAAGCTGGTGCTTGCGGCATGGATAATCTGAAGAAAGCCTTTGACAAAGTCTGGAAAGAAGGTCTGATGAAGAAACTGAGAAACTGCAAAGTCAATGGAAGAATGTACAAATGGGTGAAAGCATACTTGCACAACAGAAGAGCCCGAGTACAGATAGACGGACTCAAGAGCAAGAAAGTACTACTGCGTCACAGTGTTCCCCAGGGTGGAGTCTTGTCCCCCACACTTTTTCTAATCTTCATCAATGATCTTGTTGCTAATCTACCGCATGGAATTAAAGCGACAATGTACGCCGATGACCTGGTTTTATGGAGCACAAATGAACATGCATCAGTGGCCACCAGATTACTACAAAGTGCTGTAGATACATTTGCTGCATGGGCAAATATATGGTGTGTCAGCATAAACACTGACAAGTGCAGCACCACCCTATTTACCCTCTCTCCAAAACAAAAGGCAGGGATCATCCAGATAAATGGAACACCCCTAAGAGATGATAAAGAACCAACATACCTTGGAGTAACATTTGATGGCAGGCTGACATGGAGAAAGCAACATCAACAAATCAGTAGCAAAAGCCAGAAGGAAAATAGCCATTCTGAAAAAGCTAAGTGGAACCACATGGGGAGCCAGTAGGAAAATACTTAGCAAAGTTTACCAATAGAGCATACGACCAAACCTGGAATATGGGTCAACTGCGTGGTGTTCAGCATAAAAAACCACACTAGAAGAGCTGGACAAGGTGCAAAATCAAGCACTTAGAGTCACCACAGGAGGGATGAGATCAACTCCTATAGTGGAAATGGAGAAGATGGGGAGGACACAAGCACTGAGTGAGCGCAGAGATACGAAAACGCTAATACAAGCAAAAAAGTTCCTCAGCTTGACAGGCCACCCTATGAAGAACAGATTTGAAAACCTAGCTATGGGGCGGTTGAAAAGAAGTAGTTTTATCCACCAGGCCAAACGACTCTGCAGAGAAACCACTGATCTGCCCACAGTTGGTATCCCCCTAACAACTATTCCATAGCGAACTCCATGGAAAGATGAGCATAGACTATCGTTACAAATCCAGACACAAGTGAGAGAAATATTTGACAAGGAAGAACAGAACAGTGTGCAGCGCTGAACA